>JAIEZT010000441.1:11094771-11472271 GCA_019594935.1 Periophthalmus modestus
CAGAAGGACCAATAGAATTTAAAACATGTACAATAAATACAAACATAAATAGTCTGAAGGAAGAATCCGCTTCTGTACAGATATAAATAACTGATGAATATTTTAGACTGAGGCTACCTTTGGCAAGTCTAGTACAGTCCCACAGCCCGCGGTAACGTCGTCCCTTTTACTCATAACGATCCAGGCCCGCTCCGGGGCCCCGGGACAAACACACTGTCAAAGTTCCACTGCAGTTTGATCATCAGCCTGGCACGTCTCCGTGCGTCAGTGCGCGAGCACATAGACGGGACGGTCAGTTTAGGAAGGCGTTTGGGGTGACCCTCTTCTGGTGGGACAGGACCCCGGGGAAACCGGAGGACACGGCGGGACTGAAGGGCGGCAGCGAGCTGTTTCTCAGAGAGTCCGAGAGCAGAGACTGTGGGGCGGCCCCGCTGCTCAAGCCAAAGCCCGGGCCGCTCTGCTGGAGGTGGGACGGCGGAGGCGGATGACCCCCTCCACCCGGAGGTCCCGGGGCACCGGCGTGCCCGCTCCCTGAGACAAAGTATCCCGTCTGTCCAGAAAGCAGTCCTACCGGGGATGTGCTCATGCCGTAAGTGTTCGTTAAACCTAGAGGCAAAGAGCGGCTCAGGTCCCCGTTCCCTAACTGTTCCACTGCGGGGAGCAGTGACCCGTAGCCCGCAGCTTGGTTGAGGAATCCCGGTGAGGAGCCGTTATAGTGCGGGTGATGGTGCAGGGAGAGGAAGGGAGAGAGCTGCCAGTACAGAGGGTTGTTGGGCCGCTCGTTCAGCCCCAGTCCCAGCGGAGCAAAGCGCAGTCCCCGCTTCATGGCCAGTTTGCCCCGGGACGTGGCGGAGCGCCGCCGCAGCTTCCCCGTGGTGCCGCCGATGAACACGTCGTCGCTGCTCGGGTCCAGCATCCAATAGTTCCCCTTCCCCGGGTCGTCGTAGTGGCGCGGCACTTTGACGAAGCACTTGTTGAGGCTGAGGTTGTGGCGGATGGAGTTCTGCCAGCCCTGTTTGTGCTCACGGTAGTACGGGAAGTTCTTCATGATGAACTCGTAGATGCCGTTGAGCGTGAGGCGCTTCTCGGGGCTCTGGCGGATGGCCATCATGATGAGCGCGTTGTAGCTGAACGGAGGTTTGTCATATTTCCCGTTCTTTGCGCCGGTGCCGCTGGCGGGGTGCTCCGATGCTTTGGCTGCGCCGGTGTCCTCGTCCTCGTCCCCGGGCTCGGGCTCAGTCCGGTCCGGCTCCGCGGCGCTGGCCGCGGGGTCTGCTTCTGGAGGCTCGAGGCTCTTGTCCGATTCGCAGCCCGGTGAGGGCTCGCTCCTGCAGGGGAGCAGCAGGCTCTTGATGCTGAAGGACGAAGAACGGGGCACCACCGGGGACTCCTTAATGTCCTCCATCCCTATGCGCGCGGAGAGAAGCGGAGACAGTGCGCGGTGAGCGGCAGACGCGTTAGAGCAGAGGCTGCATGGCGGAGGAGGAGCTGAGCGCGACACTCCGACCTTTAACGTCTCCAACTCCCAGACCTGTCATTTCTATCTCTCTTTAATCTCCCTCTCTCTCTCCGGCGGCATTTACGCGCGTGCACAGACCTCATCCTCGTGCGTGTCCGTTGACTTGCGTTGAGTCGGTTTGAGCGCGTGCGTCATTACGCGCGGGGCAATAACAGGCAGCTTCCCGGGCTTTGTTTTCACAACGACAATAACTGTTTGATTCATGTGGGCAAACACTGCGCGCGCACTCCAGGACGTGCGCGCGCGTGTGTGGAGGGGACCATTGTCACACCAATAAAAACGCTCGAATAAGACGCACACGCTTCACGCACGGACGCACAGAGCGCTCTGACTGGGACAAGCGCGCCCTCTGTCCGCGGTGCGCGGTACTGCAGAAAACAGCGAGGCTCAATGAACAGAGCAGCTCAGAGCAGGATGAAGTCAAAGAGCTGCTTCACTAAAGCTCTTTAGCTTTTATTCTCCACACAACCACACATGTGAAACAGACATCAGACTGAAACATGTCCACAGACTGAGAGACACACACAGTGAGACGAGGCACAGCTCACAGACACAGGGACAGGGTGCGTTGTGTTCTTTTAACATATGCATTCATTGTTTTTAAGACTGACTTTTTACATTATTTCTTACACTCCATGCACTTTCTGAAAAGTTTTCTGTGGGATGTGGCATCAGCTTCTGGCGCTGTAATGTCCAGAGAGAGTGAAGTTTAAATATTTGGACAGTTTATGTAGAGCTCATGGACTTTCATTTATAAATTAAATATGTTTTGCTCAATAAGCTACATGCAAACTTGAGTTGACTTTTGATTTTCTGCTAATTACCCAACTCACTTTCACCTTTTTCCAGAATAAGAGGAAACAAAACACGCAGAGAAGATGATATCTTTTAACGTCATGACAGAAAAGTAAAACCTCTTTTATTACACATTCTCTGTGGAGGGAGACAGAGAATTTTGATGCCATATTGTGGAACATAATAGCCAACCATGAAACAAGCAGGAAGCCCTCATCAAGGTCAGATTAGAGTCAAGTTTGTGGAGATGCAAGCCATCTCACAGTAAGGGCACGTGTCTTACAGTGCAATAAACACACAATACTTCTGTTTGTTTTGATGAAGTCGATACTGAGCCTGAAGCATATCACTGTTTGTTCATTATGAATCAAGTCTTTCTTTATACTTTATTAAAGGTCTTATAATATGTAGTCCTGTGAGCTTTTAATCATGTTAACATGTTGTTTCCTCCTCAAAAATATACCTGGAGTTGTGTTTTGTTTCATTCACACATGTTTGAGTAATCCTGCATTAGTTGGTATTCATCTCCAAAGCTCAAAATGCTCCATTTTACCTTGTGATGTCATTAAGTGGTAGTTTCATGGTTAACAGCTTTTTTCAGCCTCAGGTGAACTGTTTTACTCTTCAATATTGTAGAAAAACCTTAAGTCGTTGCATTTATATTAGAATATTTTATATTTTAGTTTTATCCTTTTGTATAGTTAAGATTCTCAGTAGAAACTCTATATAACTCGATATGTGCCTGTGCACTGCGGAGTGAAGCAGCCTCATTGGACTCACACGTGTGGCTCTGGACAGTTTTTCCGCTGGTCCGGGTCTGGCATCTGCACTCCTGGCCATACTGTTGCCAAAGCAGCACGTTCTGTTCTCTGAACACAGTGTGTGTCACCAAACATGACCCCGGTTGACCCCTTTACACCGGCCTGTGGTCTGTGGCAGTAATCCTGACCAGTCCACACCTGTGAGCCCACACCTGCAGAGGCTGAGCTCTGAGCAGACAGGTGCAGAGGAGATGGTACAGAGCCAAGAGATGTCCAAGCATAAACAAGGGATTAATGGAACCTGTCTAATTATTTAAAGAAAAAGAGTTTATACTGTTGGCACAGTTCACCTGTTTTGGAGCAGGTCTGTTTGGTGCGACTCCCTCCAGCCGAGTTGTGTTTTTATGACCGGGCACGGCTCTCAGTCCAGGGGCGGGGCTCTGCTCCGTGACACACTGACGTCACCCAAACATAACTCATGTTTTCTTTATAAATATTATCTAAACTTGAATTATAGTTTTTTTAATTATACGGTTGATCTCAATGAATCATAAAAAGGTGGTGCGGCTAAAGCGAAAGCTACCATAAACATAAAAACTTCTGGTTTATCATCGTCGGGTTTTTGTCCATTTATTTCACTTCTCCGGGCAGCATGTTTTAACCCCTCTTTATGTAATGCAGTGGTTTTGGCTCATGTCTGGCAACATATAAGTCACATCACTGTAAATGCAGCAGTTTATCACAAGATCAAGTCAGTGTTTGGTGTGAAATGATTATTATCTGTTTATATCTGCTTTTTACCAGCTTGTTTTCACCCGACTCTGCATTCTCACTCTGTCCAATCATCTGTTTGGTCCTAACTACACTGAAACTGGAAACATCTTTTGTTTACAGTTTCTGTATGTAGGCTAGGTCTATTGAGCCACTAATGGGTGTTTTAGATCTAACCTACATACAGAAACTGTAAACAATAGCTGTTTACAGTTTTAGTGTAGTTAGCTCCTCCCTTCAGATAGATATAAGGCAGTGTCCACCAGTAATCTGACCAGAACTGAAGAAGTAGCTTAAATGAGCAGCGAAATGTCTTAACTCCTACAACCTCTTTGACAGATTTTACTTATGGCTTTTACTGTGGATCAGACCTGGATGACTGAGGGATTACACAGACACGTTCTATTGGTCAGTTCCTGGTCTGTTTTGGAGACTGGCTCTAGTGAGTTGACACTGCTGTTGTTCTGCTCTTGTTTTGTAGTGGGTTATGGCCTACAGTAGCCCTTGTGTTCAGAAAAGAAACAACCAGAAGACATTTGCCGTGTTTCCTTGTACACCAGAATGCTTCAGTATATATCTAGTACTTTCTCATTATTCCTCCTCACAGTAGACTTGCAGTAATCATAGATAACCCCATTCACCATGTACATTTACGTCTTTGAAATCACAAAAAATAAACACAAAGCCAGTTACAAATACCTTGATATTTGTACTGTGACGTTTGCCTCTTTTGTCTTCTCAACCTCCTCAAATATCGTGCATCCATCTTCTTTCATTTTTCTGTGTTGGTACTGTCCGAGCTCGTTTTTGCATTTACATATCTTGGTAAGCATTTCTCAGACTGGTCAAATGGCTGCTGTGCTGGTGTGGACTAAAAAATTCATGCTTGTATAAAATAATGATGCTGTGCACACATGTGGTTGCTGTTTGCACATGTGATGGAGCTAAGTGGGCAGTGCAGGATATTAGCGCTGGCAGCTAACAAGCTAACACCCCCTCTGAGGCCGCACTGACGTTAGCTTGGATGACATGTTCTATACACTGTGTACTGGCCGTATAGAGGCTGGCCTGTAGGCTGGGGCAAAGGAGTGTGTCTCAAAGTGTGCCATCTGCAAGTTTATTTGAGTTTTTTCACCAGTAGATGACAGATTTGAGACCTGTTCCCCCGTTTCCCCCTCCCCTTGTCCTTCCCCTCACCTGGTCCACCCCCCTCAACTCACGAAAGTATCCAGTTTTGCTTTTCCTTGGAGTGTATTCCATTTTTGTGAAGCAAAACAGCTAAAACCCCACTTTCACATCCCAGTTTGTGGGCTGCTAGTCCTTAGCCTTATGCAGTCGTAGCAAAAGACGAAGTTTAAATCTGTCAACTGGACAAATCGTTGTAGGAGTGAAGATGTTTCGCTGCTCATTCAAGCTGCTTTTTCAGTTCTGGTCAGATTGCTGGTGGGCACTGCCTTATATCTGTCTGAAGGGAGGGGCTAACTACACTGAAACTGTAAACAGCTATTGTTTACAGTTTCAGCTGAAACTACCTTATTCAACCCTTAACGACCCTGCTGTTGTTCTCCTTGTTCTGAGTCTGAGGATGGAGTTATAGATGGGGGATAGATGATATCTAAGGCCCCCATTCCTGTTCAAGGAAGGATTGTTGTCTTTCCTAACTAAAATAACTTCTTTAACTCTCCTCTCAAACCATTTCTTTTCTCTGGCTAAGATCTGAACCTGACTATCTTCAAAGGAGTGGTTAGTGGTTAGTGTCTTTAAGATGGAAATATACAGCAGACAGGGGTCCCGAGGAGCTCTCACGCCGGTGTTGAAAGAGTGGATTCAACAGTTTCAAAGCAGAGGCAGAAGCCTGCATGTACACCATATTCTTGACCTTAGTCTCTGAGAGTGTTCTCCAGAACAGACCCCAAACTATGGACTTCTCTCCCTCTGAGCAGCCACTTCTGCAGAGAACTTCAAAACTTTAATAAACATGCACTTTTTTTCCATTGGCTTTTAACACAAGATGCATTTTTTTATTACATGAAATTTTTGACTTACTGTTTTTACTGGGGCCGGCCCTAGCTTTCAAGGGGCCCTAAGCTGAACTTGTCTGTGGGGCCCCTGACAGCAGATGCCTCCTGGCTCAGCTATTGGTGATTCACATTTGACAACATTCTGACTCTGCTCTCATCACCTTGACCAGTTTTATTTGTATTTATGAGACTAACATCAGACTGAAAACATCCAGAATGTCACAACTACCATAGTCAGAAGAACAGTACACAAACATATAAGGGGAGTTAAGATTTTTTTTAATTCTAGACATTTTTTCTTTGTTTCTGGTGGATTTGAATGCTTTCCAGTTGGCGACAGTGAGTTTACATTTACATTATTTGGTAGCGCACCGGTTTTAACCCATAGCTGCCGTCACCTCTGCCCGGCTCAAAAACAAACGTAGGCAGCAGTAGATATTTTGCTATTATAGGTATAAAACAAATGTAATCTGTTTTAGAGGAATATTTAGGCTGCTGTAAACACACAAACACTGTGTCCAATAAAACTTGATATATTAATTTTTTTTCAATATAAATGTATGGGCTCTTGGGGATCCAGTGGTAGCTTCGGGGCCCAAAGGAGCTGCTTAGTCTGCTTATAGGCTGGGCACTTCGGGCAGTGATGGCTGTTGGTAAATGTGATTTAGAAATAAACTTGACCTTAACCTGGACCTAGTCTTTGGAGGAAAGGATTTTTTTTTTTTAGAATCAGTCCTCCAAATATTAAAGATTGACATGACGAGGTACAATGCTGTATTCATCGGCCTGTCATATTTTTAATACAATGTTTCAAGCCTGATTTACCATTTCAACATTTACGTCATGTTCCTGGCCCTTACTTTTGTCCCACATTGACCTCCATCTTTTCAGTTTTACGGGTTGGCTGACAGTTACCCCCGGCAACGTCACAATATGGACTTCCAGGTTTTACAAATGCTCTCGACTGTTTTTTTTGAGCAACCTTTGACCTTCTCCTCTCTGTTTTGGCTAGCTGCTCAGCTCGTCATTCGTTTAATATGAGATCTGCAGTGACATATATGACAACATCACTGAGGTACAGTGGGACGTCGGCTGATGCGCTTTGACAGGTTCAGGGCTAAAATGCTTTCAGTTTGGGTTCTGGGACAAAATACAAAACAGGAAGCGGGACCTTACTTACTTCCTGTCAAAACATGTTAGCTAGTAGTGTTAGCGCTAGTGCTGTACCTCGGTGAAACCTTCTAAACGTGACTTTGATTGACTATCTTAGTTTCAACATAGCAGATGAGACATTTGGGGACAGTGGGGTTGTGGTCCTTAGCGTATGCTGTATTTGTGCTGCTGGGCAAGATACTTCACACCACACTATAACTCACAATAGATATCAATATATTCATACACATAATATAAGTTAAGTAGTAGTAGTAGCAGCAGCAGTAGTAAATAAGTATAAAAAATTAACCGTGAGCACTTTTGCCTATATTTCAACATTTAATTCAACATTTGTGATATCTGATTGCATTTGTTTTGACTAGAGCCTACTTTAACCTGCTCAAGCTTTGTGCAGCCCTGTATCAGTGTTACAGTAGCTTAAGTATTTTTATGTTCATATCTGATCCATAGTAAAAGCCAAAAGTAAAATCTGTCAACTGGACAAAGTTATAGGAGTGAAGCCATTTGGCTGCTCATCTGCTTCAGTTAGTTTTGTATTCATTTGATTTCATTTCATTCCTTGGTGTTTTTATGTATTTATTTAATTATTCCTTTATTATCCATTTGTAGTCACCATAGTACGTAAACACTATATAATCCCTCTTATCAAAGTTGAAATCAACTCTAAATCCAGTTTTTTCACTGTCCCTAGTCCTTTTTGTCCATTTTAGTGCAAACTAGGTACATTTTCTCAGCTAAGTCTGTGTGCTGCTTCCAGTGGTTTCAAATAGTTGGTGACATCACAAAATACTGCCCTGATTACTGCCAGGTGCTTATGATTAAAAACACCTGGCTGCAGGGGCGGAGTTTGAGGTGTGGATACCTGTTAGACCAATCACACTGTTCCTTATACCTCATATCAAACCTAAGACTCTGCCCCTCTTCCCTCCTCACTTTCCCTTTTAGTCCTCAAGGCACTGGCCAGTTTATCAGCTCTGTTTGAACTGTGGTTGTGGGCAGTGTTCAGGGGTTTAGTCCCACTTTGCATTCATCTTGTTAATATCAGTGCAGCTCAGAGTGAGTATAGTCTTGTCTTTGTCCTAATGGTGTTTACATTGGGAGTGTGCTCGAGTGACTTCAGTACCTGGGGGCAGAGTTCACAGAGGAGGCTTGTGCTGGAGTGCTGGGCTGTTCCGCCTTGTTGAACCCATCACACGCTCTATACAAAGTGTGCGCTGACATATGCCCACACATACACATACACAGCCGGTCAACGATACAGAGAGAAGAGTGAAAACAAACAGGATGAGGATAAAACAGTAGGTATATTTATTCATTTTATCAATCTTTATTTATACAGAAAGAGCCCAATGAGAACACTTAGACTGCCCTGTTCAAATACAAAAAAAACAAAAACAAAAAACACACACAATACAAATAAGTACATGGGTTCATTTAAAACATTAAAAACAGGTCCATGTGTGAGTATAAAAGTTTGTTACCAGATTATTAAATACATTACATTTTTGTGCAGCAAAACAGCCAAAAGCTGTTTTTCCCATCTCAGTTCTGGTGCAAAAGGTTATAACATGACCACTAAGTGAAAATCTTCCTGAACCTTTACCTAGCAGTGACGTGCAGTCAGGTGAGGCAGGTGAGGGAGTGCCTCACCTGTCATCACAGAGAAAAAAATATGAAATAGTTATATTTATCCAATAAGTTGTACTATAAAGTTATTTTCTATTTAACCTTGCAATTTTATTCTTTTTTTAAAACTCAAAATCGCTGAATTTTTACATTTACCGTTGAAATCCTGAGAAGAGACGCACAGTGAGGCACAGGCCGTTCATGCCTCACCGTGGACTGACTGTGCTGTATACTCAGCAGTGAGCAGCTGCTGCTTTAAGTGCCTGTGAAAAGGCGCCGGGTGAGGGGGCACTCGTGAGGCCAGGGATTCTTGCAACTCCGGCAGAATAGGGGCCGCAAACTACAATTTAGAGTTACTGTTACCTAGTGCTACAAGTTTAAACCTGTAGAGTCTCTTATGAAGGGCAGAGGAAACAGGACCATGAAGTCACCCAGAATGGTGCATCCATTTGTCTGGCAAATCCAGAATATCTCTCTGTATTTTTTTCTACAGATTGATCTCAGTCTGGTCCCCATGTCCTCCATTGCATCTCAAGCCCAGTCAAATGATATTGTCCAATCAAAGTTGTTTTTTTCAGTGATACATGTGAGACAAATCTATGATCATCTATGATTTACAAATAAAATCAAATTGATCTCACTTCAGATTCTGGTGCAGTCCTCAGACTTTTACAGTCATGTGATCTTGTATTAAATGGATCAATGATTAACAAGCGAGATTCCAGCTTTTTCAATGGAACAGCTCTGTACTGTTGTTGTGTTCATGAGGAACACACTTCACCCATCTTGTCACTGTACGAGTGTATTCTATGAGAGGATGGCTCAAAGATGGCGTTGTGTTGTTTTCAATGGCCGCACAGGCCATTGAAAATGATGAGTACAGGTAATGGGGGGAAAAAAAAAAATCCACATTACTCCCTGAATAATGGTCCAGCACCGGCCAACAGAAACATGACAACCGAAACGTGACCACATGAGATGTGTGACCTCCAGCGATAGTAGCTAGAGCAAAGCTAATGTGGGCTCAGAGCGGGGCAAGGCTAAATCCTACAAAGCTAACTTTTAGGCACTTTGAGGATTTAAAAATTCTAAAAAGTTCATGTTGTGAAAATAGAGAAGAATCCCTACAAAATCCACCTCTGTGAAAGCTGTGGATGCCCTGTCAGCCCAACACAGCCAGTTTGAATTCAAATACATTGTGCTCCATGGCAGAATTCTGGAGAACTGCAGAGAAGTGTCTTATCCAGGTCTTATTATAGATCTGTGATTGTTTCACGTATTTTTTGGTAACTTTTTTTTTTTTACATAGTTTTTGCTAATATATGTCTATATGAACATTTGGGACTAGTGATGTGATGTTTGTGAGTGAGTCGGCTCTTCTGAACGGTTCCTTAATGTAAACTGTTTTTTTTTTAAAGAACTGCTTTTTCTTTCTAATTTTTATGCATTTTATACTGGTAAATGCTGAACCAACACAAGAATCAGCTCAGAAGCAGAGCAGGCGACACGAGTTAAAGATTTGTGGACATGAATATATTTTACATTATAATAACAAACATGTTAATATTAATACTGTAGTACAACATTTTATTTAGATGATGCGTCATTTTAAAGGGTAAACACTCCCAGTCTCAGTTTGAAGCATTTTAAACACATAATTTCTTTCTGATTAGTTCATAGATAAAGTGAGTTTGCACATTGGCTTCTGTTATATAAAAACACATAATAAAAGAGTTTTTGCATGGCTCTTGAAATGATCTGATCTAAAAAATTCAGATCACACAAAGGAGCCCAAAGTCCCACTACTATTTGAAACATTTTGCTGCAAAAAGTTTCAACTGACATTTGAGCTCTGTTAAGGAGCATAATTAGCAGGATAACAAGATGCTACTATAATACAGTAAAAGAATGAATATGCGAAGTATGTCTCAGGCACAGTGCACACTTAGTGCAGCTCAATAGACCAAGCCTACATACAGAAACTGTTTACAGTTTCAGTGTAGTTAGCCCCTTAGTTAGTCCCTTGAGATAGCTAAGACAGTGTCCACCAGCAATCTGACCAGAACTGAAGAAGCGGCTTGGATGAGCAGCAAAACGTCTTCACTCCTACAATGATTTGTCCAGTTGACAGATTTTACTTTTGTTTTTTACTCTGGATCAGACCTGGACGACTGAGGGATTACACGGACAACTATAATACAGTCTCAGTTGTTCAGGAGTGGTCTGTGGTAGAAAGGTTTTCAAAGGTCATCTTGACAATGTGTGTGAGACATTTCACCTGCCATCCAGAAGTCCTTTTCACTCTAAAGGCCCTGGACTGAGGAATTAGAATGAACAGACAAATCTAGTGACAATCCGGCTTCCAGTGCAATAGGTAGCATGACTATTATCCAAGTGAAAATCTTCCATGAACCTTTACCTAGAGCTGCAGGGTTAGACCTGCAGGGTCTCACAAGCCTCTTATGAAGGGCAGAAAAAACAGGACCATGAAGTCAACTAGAATGGTGCACCCATATGTCCCTACCCAGAGGTTAAGCTGTGTGTGTGTCTGCTTTTGGTGGAGAGCTGATGAAGACTGTCCAACATCTAATTCACTCGGTGCAAGGTCATTTGTGGGCTTTGTTCCACTGTGGGCCGAGTTGTATTTTGATGGATTCGTACATGTTTTAGTCATCTTGCATTGGCTTGCTCTTGACACTTGAGTGCTCAGAAAAGTTCTGTTGCCCCCTATCTTCGCTCACTTCTCTTGCAATTTTTCAGCAAATTCAGATTCTAGGTCATACATGAAGGGTTCAGGAATGTCACACATGAAAATCTAAATCTGCTGCTTGTTTTGGTGAAAGGCAACTATGAAGAGGTGGGGCTGGCTTTGCTATTTTGCAGGTCAGTGGAACTCTTTCTATTGCTAATTCATTTTAGATCAATAGTGCAGCCTCCAATGAACAAAATGTAAAATAATGATCTACACATGCAGTTGTTTAATGCTAAATACGCAAAAAAAAAGCATGTCTTTAAACTAAAAAGGAGGTATTACTTCAATAGCATATTAACATATTTAGATTTCCATGTTAACTTTTATTGTTTTGAAAATACTATATTCACCAAAAAATTAAACCAATGTATTAACCTGTTTGATAAGTTTTCCTTTTGAGGCTCTGAGTCCCCCTCCCCTTTGCTCTCTGCGCTAAGTCACTCCCCTTCAGAGCACAATCACAACACAATCAGCATGCATCCCACTAATGAAACTACTACACAGCATATCAGGTTTGTGAAGTTGTGTAGTGTATTGTTTTGTATCATGTTTTTGTATATTTATGGATAATTGTCGTGTGGGAGGATGGGTGACATTGGCTCATGGGCGGAGCCTTGTACAGAATCTTACAGCTAACCATAAGGAAGGTTCAAATAGGACCCAGGAGAGATTGCAAGATTAATCAGACATGCTTTTGATGAGGGAACAACATCATAACATGGTAGAAAGTTTTAAAAGTACCCTCTATTTAATGAGTATGGCCGATATTAGTTAACAGCCAAAACAAAGCCACATCCCCTGCTCTTTGTACCCACACCTCCTCCGTCTGTGCTCCCCAAATGTAGGTCAGTGTGTTACATCCCAAATACTAGAGAGGCTGGGGAGGCGGGCGCCATGGAAACACTGTACACCCGATGTTTTCATGTGTAACCAATGCTGCTATGTGTGTGTTGCATCATCGAGGTTACCTCAAACCTCCCCAGCTCTGTGCCTCATCCTCTCCATGACATGTGTGTTCTGTACTCGCTCTACTGTACCGTAAAGATAATGCGTGGGTGGCCTGGCTCGAGGGTGTTAGCTTAGCCTAGCATGTTTGTACTAGAGGTAAAGCCAGCTAATATGGAACTATTTTTAGCCGTAAACTATGCATGACCCTGTACAGTAGTGCTACAGAATCAGCTTGATTTAGTTTGGCATTTCTTAGCATAACGGCTCATAATATCTCCCACATCTGCGAGCGGGACCATCTACTCCCTGCACTGTGCTCTCTAGAGGGACGCGCCGCGGTACAGTACAGTACGCTCTGGCTAATGCGCTCTGACAGCATTAAGGCTAGCCCAGTGTTGTGTTTCTGTACAGCCACAGACAACAAACAAAGAGTGGATCATTTATGGAAAATAAACAGAGTGAATAGTGTGGATACTGTGTCATGTGTAGTACATTCAAGACTAAAATTAAGTGAGACAGAACGTGTACGCACAATGATTACTGCCTTGTAAACTTTTTTTTTTTTTTTTTTTTTTTTTGTCATAGAAATTTTTTTGATGCAGGTTTTCTCATCCCCAAAATATTAAGGTCGTTTTGCATGACATCATCTTTAAATGGTCCATATTATGAGGATGAAATTTTTGTTCAAAACTTAAATCAGAAGAAAGGGGTGGGATTAAACAAGTGGATACTTCTTCCCACATCCCTTTTGAGAATGTTCAATGTTTTGTTTTTTTTTGGATGATATTTTTATTTTATGCATTGTACTGACATGCTTTATGAACATACTCAATAAAATTCAATTCAATTCAATTCAATTCAATCATATTATTATGCTATTTTCTCATCTATGTTTTAATGTTATTTCTTCATCACAAATACAAACCTGGAGTTGTGTTTTGTTTCATTCCAAAAACGGTATAAAGAAATGGACTAAGAGAGTGTGACGTCACCCATACAGTTCGGCTCCAGTCAAATGAAGCCCACCGAGGCTAGAGCTGTTATAGGGGCCAATTTGGAGCCGAGTTCCATATTTGGAATTCTAGCTTCACCACTAGTATAGCAGAGAGCAGGTGCTTAGCAATGCTGTCAATAAAAACCTGTTGTTAACGCTGACAGAAGTGACCTGGCGCCTGATTTGTCTGTTAGTAATGTTCATATTTTAGTTTACGGACGCAACACGTATATGTGACATATGTTTCATTCACATGTTTAACACACAAACCCTGCATATTTAGGCCGAGTTATTCTCTCATACAGTTCCACTTTGTGATGTCATGTGGTAATACAGGAAGTGCTCCACAGTGTTTTTAAACTCCATACACCTTCACTAGAATCATTTACATCATTTCAGCCATGGATTTGCCAAACTCTGAAGTTGCAGCTATTGTTTTATCCTAATTAAAACTGCTTGATGCACCAGCAGATACAGACTTTCTATTGACAATCTCAACTGCACAAAAGGTAAAAATATTCAAAAGCAACAACTTAAGGTTATTCTAGTGTATTGTAGAATAAATCTGTTCAACTGAAGCTGAAAATACCAGTTAACCTTAAAACTACCACCAAATGATATCACAAGGTAGAACAGGGCATTTTGAGATTTGGGGATGCAGACTAATAATGCAGGGTTACTCAAACATGTGCGAATGAAACAAAACACAAATCCAGGTTTTTGAGAAGGTAAATCATCTTTAAAGAAAGTGTATGTAGCCTGTTTTAATAAAGTTACTACAATCAAACTGAACCTGTGTATCCAGAGTTTTAACCTGCAGATAGAGGACACATGCATAAGTTTTTCACATTCTCATTATATGGACAGCCAGCTATTTCCGTTAGAAAATAGACTGAATAGACTCTATAATTACAGGGCTTTTTGTTGGATGAAAACCATTTGGAAGCAACTGCAAGGCACAGAGAATTTTATGCAATAGAGACACTGAATGAGAACCACGTGGAAGCAACTTACAGAGACAATCCCAGGTTGTTTCTCTGTTGTGGTTCATTATTAGTGTGTGGGAGGCAGAGCTAACAGATCTTGTGGGACTAAACACCTAAACTCCGCCCATAACTAAATTTCAACCAGAGCTGATAAACTGGGCAGTACCTGGTGGGAGGGGGGAGGAGAGGCAGGGTCGGGGAGTATAAGGAGCAGTGTGGTTGGTCCAACAGGTATCCACACTTCCAACTCCTCCTCTGCAGCCAGGTGTTTGTAATCAAAAACACTGACTGTAATCAGGGCAGGCTTTTGTGATGTCACCAAGTACAGTAAAATGGACTAGGAACAGTAGACACACCGCACCATATATCACTATGTAGTAGCAAAAGTGGCTTTAGTTTCACTTTAACTATCCTAGCTGTTTAACTTTTGTTGCTAAGTGTGGTCAGCTTGGTGTTTTAGACATTGTGCAATCCATGTAAAATCCCTCGTCAGCACTTCTGTTATGTAACCTGCTGTATCTCTCTGTGTAGTAGCGTTCCAATGGCACATGCCCAAAAATTAGCAGGTGTTTAGGCCTATGGTGACGGTGCGCTGGCTCTGGGTGTCCCTTGTGTGCCACCGTACAAGCGCTTTACACCCAAAGTAGCTTAATGGGTCAGTTTAGTGTGGTTCAACCAGGGTTCAAGTGCTGGTTCAGGCAGAGTTCAGCCAAGCCCAGAGGAGGGGCTAATAGAACATGACCATAATACAGGAGACCACAACAACTCATGAAAAATTCAACAAATATACAGTGAGTTAAAGAGTGTGTGTGCATGATCAGGGGTTCAGGGCTGTTCAGTGTAAATAGTTCATGGACTGTTCAGAGGGTTGGTTCAATATATTCAATAACAGTGATAGTAATGAGATATTAATGTGATTTTTTAACGGATTCGTAAAGTAGTAGAGTGTGGTAGAGTTTGTCCACTGATCCGAAGGTTGGTGGTTCAAATCCCGCTCTCAACATAAACATCACTGGTTGAGTGGTCAGATCCACTGATCCACAGGTTGGCAGTGCGATTCCAGCTCCCACACTGTCATTGTGTCCTTGGGCAAGACACTTTACCCACCTCGCCCCCAGTGTTTGTGTACCCAGGTGTGTGAATGGGTGAGTGGTTCCTTGATGTAAAGCGCTTTGAGTGCCTAGAGGGTGGAAATATACTATTTTTTTTTACAATGGACCAACTAGGGTTATACATCAATTGATTTTGAAGAGTTGTTGATGTTATAATGTTGTTTCCTCATCAAAACCAAGGCTGAAAATGTTTTATATGTCACCCATGCATGTTTGAGTAATTTAGTGATCTCTCCCAGGCACTATTTAAACTCTCCTTATGGTTAGCAGTACCTGTCCTGTCTGAAGCTCAGCCCACAAGCCTACATAACCCATGCTCCTGCACAGCTGGTCTCATAAATAAATTAAATCATGATACAAAGCAAAATACTGCAACTTCACAAACCTGATGCAATGTGCAGTAGTTTCATTAGCTGGATGGACACTTACTGTGTTGTGATAGTGCTTTGAAGGGGGAGTGACTTAGAGCGGGGTGCAAGGGGAGGGGGGAGGGAACAAAAGTGAAACTTATAAAACATGTTAATACATTGTTTTCAGCGTAGATAGCATTTTCAAAACAATAAAAGTTAACATGGTGATCTAAATATGTTATGTGTTAGCAGTTAATATCTCATAGAAGTAAAATGCCCCTCTTTATGTGCCTGTGCTTTTTGAAAGTTTGATTACAAAAGTTTATTTTTTATAAACCAGTCACCTTGAAATATTGTTCTGAACATTCTGGCTTTTCCCAGGAGCAGTCCCAGACCAGACAGTGACAAGTGCACAGTGAACTAACAGCAACTTGTCTGTAAAAACAACACAGCTCTATTGACTTCACTGGAGCTATCTTCGCCCTAAAATGTGTTTGTTTTAGCAATCACACAGTTGTACATGGCACCATCATATGCTCTGAAATATAGATTATGGTCACATTAAATAATACATGGCAGTGATCAGCATGTGGCGGTACAGTGCTGACTTATTCATGAAGCTACAGTGAGGCAAGGACATACAGTGGAGCTAGCTAACGCAGCAGAGGATTGTGTTAGCATACTAACCCCTGAGCGGGTTTATCCTGCAGGTCAAATCAGGTGGGCTCAGGTCAGAGAGGCCACAGTGGACGGCACACCTGAGGACACTCCGTTCACTTTGCTAATCGTGCTAAACGTGTATATCTTCTATTTTCAGACAAGTACAATATTCAACTCTTGTTATTGCTTGGACATGACATTTGGAGACAAACTTATAACAAGGGTAAAAGCTCACAAAGCACTTTATCATAATGTAATGACAAAACCTCAAACTGTTTTAAAAAACAATCGCCACCATGATTTGTGAGCTTAAGCAGCAGTTCATCGCTCTCATTCTCGAAGTTGTCATTGTTTGATTCCAAGTTTTTTTGGACCTCAGCGTCTGAGTGGAGCCCAAGTCCAGTCCAAGTTGAGTCCTTCTGTCAGAAATGTTGGTTAAAATAAGGTTTGAGTATATTTAAAATCAATGCACCAAGGACCTGAGCAAGATGTACTGTAGTATAGGGTGACCAGACATCCTTATTGACCCAGGACAGTCCCAGTTTGGCACCTCTAGTCCCCTGTCCCAGCAGATGTATCCAAAACCAGTGACGTGTCCCAGTTTTATACAAGAAATGTGCCAGGTGTCCCTGTTTTTGACCAATCTGATGCCCAACAACAGTAAGGAATGGAAAATATTGTCTTTTTTTTTGCAAAAATTTAGGAAAATGTGCTTGAAAAAATGCATCGACAGAAGTCCCTCAGATTATGACGGACACAAGTGAACTGGTAATGGACAATGTTGCACAATTTTAACTATTTTATTTATACCAACCATTCCAACCCCAGGTGTGTCCCAGTTTTTCATTTGGAAAATCTGGTCACCCTACTGTATTAGCCCCGCACTGTACATCTCCACTGTCCATAGTTCACTCATAATCACTTAAAACCAAAACCAGGTCAGATTCTTGCTTAAAGAAGAAGAAAAGAGGTTTCTTGCAGTACAGTGGTCCCTCGTTTATCGTGGAGGTTACGTTCTAAAAATAACCCGCAATAAGCAAAATCCATGAAGTTGTTAGCTTTATTTTTTAACAATTATGCCCTGCATTTTTGCGACGCGCCTTCAAACGTCATCAGGATGCAGAACACAATGCTCGCTTATGCATTGTAAAAAAAAAAAAGCTTGCAAAATTGCACACAAAAAATCTGCGAAACAGCGAGACCAAGATGAACCGCGATAAAGCGAAGGACCACTATATATATTTGCTCACTGTGTTGACTCACTGGACACCCCCATATCTTCTCAGAGCCTTAAACCAGGATGAGATGTAGGCTAAGTCAAGTCTGAGTTAAGTTTAGGGTGACCAGATATTTAAAATTGATGGTTAATATTTAAAAAGATGGTATGTATAAATAAAACTGTGAAAAGTACCATTGTCCATTCTCGATCATAATCTGAGTTGGTGCGACAGAGTACATTTTATAACTCATTTTCAAGCATGGTTTCCTGTATTTTAGCTAAGCAAATGACAATATATCTCCCTCTATGCTGTTGGCCCCGATCATACTGGTCAAAAATAGGAACACCTTGGACATTTCTTGTATAAAACAGGGACAAATCACTGGTTTTGGATACATCTGCTGGGACAGGGGACTTGAGGCTCCAAACTGGGACTGTCCTGGGTCAATAGGGACGTCTGGTCAACCTGGCCAAGTTTCAAGTGTCATCAGTCCAATGTCTCTTGTTTGCGCTAGCTAGCCCTGCTACACACCAGTTTACAAGTTTACACCACCTGTAGTTTGGTTGCTTCCAAGTGAACAAGGTTAGGGATCACGTTACAAAGCCGTCGTTGTCTTGTCTTGACTTCTCTAAACCTCTGTGACCTCATGTTGGCAAGCCTATGGAACAACTTCTAGCTAGCCACAGAATGCAAAAATAGCTATGGCCCAGTTAATAGCATTTTAGCTAATATGTTTGTTGTTTCGAAGGATCACATTGACTGCCAAAACAAGATTCACTTGAACTTAAAAGTCTTTCTTGGATGTTTTCCCAGTCCGAGCTACAAAGTTAACTACGACCTGACCTGCATGCAGTCCATACATTAGTGTTGGGTCTTTGATGAGTGTGTTTGTGGAATAGAAATCAAATTAGTCAGATTAGCTGGACTATGCTAATCCCCAGAGACCGGATTGTACCCTCTTACAAGATTATCCTCTGTTTGTGCTACCGCTAACTGCCACTGGCACTGAGTCAAAAGTTGTCATTAAAGAAACGTGGTCGAAATCTTCAAATTTATGATCCTCAAATGTTGAACCTGATCATTATTTGTGGTGGGACTGGTTCCAGGGATGAAACAGTACTCAATATAAGACCAAATTGTTCTATATGACCCTCACAATAGTAGAAATGTGTTCCGCCCCAGTACAGATACAGAATATTGAGATTGTCCAATAATCTGGAAGTGCGAATTAGCATGCTAGTTGTTGTTACTACCTACAGTGACGGCAAAACTCCACTCTGGTCTCTAAGAGTTGTGAAAAGCACTTATAATAACTTTGGACCATTGCAAATCGTTTAAAATGAACTAGTAATAACTGTTTTTTAAGTTTTTAAGACAGAAAAAAAATGAGGCACACTGCTTTTAACCATCACATCTTCTCCATCGACTTCACGTTACTTTGTGAAGTCGATGGAGAAGACTTAACTTTGTACCAGTTTTTGTTTCATGTGGACAGAACAAGTAATTACAGAGATGTTCTATGTGTTGTGCAAATATGTACAGACATTAAAGTTTGATCTTATGCTTTGAAAATACCAGATTTTGTGTAATATTTAATGTTTTGTCCTTCCAATTTCAGCAACATCATTATACCTATATAATTGTTACAGTCAGATAGTTACTCTTACACTTAATCTTACTTGAATAGTTTTTTTTTTCCCAAAATACTTTTTTTACTCTTACTGCAGCAGTTTTTTTTGTTTTCTTTTTTTTTTTTTTTCAAATGTTTTTTACTCTTGCATTTTACCTGAGTCATTTCTTGGACCATTACTTTGTACTTGTACTTGCGTTATATCATTTTTCAAGTAATGTCCTTCTTACTTTAGTACAGCTTTAGATTATGCAGTACCCAACACTGGAAATAACTGCAGCAGTAAACATAAAAACGCTGCATGACAAATGTACATTGCCTGATTCACTTTCCATAGTTACATCACAAATATTTCTTCTCCTAATCCACTTTTTTTGTGCTCCACATTTTGGCTGTGTGACATTCTCGCAGCGGTTGTGTCCAGACAGTGAAGCCAGACTGGATTTAGGCTAAGTCTTTGTTGACACTGGAGGCATCAGAGCACTTTTAGCCTACAAACAAACAAACAAACACACGCACGCACAAACACTGCTGCAGGGATGAGAGTGTGTGTCTGTGCGTGCGTGTGCGCCACTGCTCCTGTGTCCTCTGATTAAGGTCGCCGTGGTAACCAGAGTTGGCATCGTGTTCACGCACAAACTTACACATGCGTACGGTACAGTGGGCCAGAGCCAAAGTCATGGTGTGCTCCAGCGGTCAAACGTGAGCACAGAGGAGAGTCTGCAGATCACATCAGTGAATTAAAGGAGCTGTGTCTGTCTCTGAACCATGAGTGAGGAGCATGTTTCAGAATGAACCCACTATAAGCCCCTCCTCTCGCTCTGATGTCAAACAACTGTCTGTTATCGTCACAGGCCATTGTTTTCGCAGGTTCATCTTCAAATTAATATACTCATTATGTTGTTTTTCTGAGTATTTGCTTCTAAGTTGGCCAGCAAGATAAAAGAGTTCACAAGAATCCATCTGGACGAGCTCCCGCTGCTGCGATTGTCCAGTTAACCACTGTTTTTGACCAATCACAGGACAGCACTGTGGTTTGGGCAGACACCTTTCAGTCCTTCCAGATTCATGTGTAGAACTCAGAGTGTAGAGTACATGTGAATCAGGCATGAGATAGACTAACTAACTTATGTGTTATAATGCTCCCTTCTTAGCACAAAACACTTATGTCATAGGTAGTTTTCCAGAAGAGGTCTTTTTAATCCATCATTTTCATCACAAGCAGAACATTTATGGATTGTCAGATAACCAACTCCACAGATGACCAGCGTTTCTATAGACATAAACCCAAACATGACAATCGATCAGATCCTTCTAGGCGAGCAATAATATCATGGAGATGGGTCCTCGAGCACTGTGCTGCGGTGCTCCTGGGGGGATGCTCCAGCAGCATTGAAGGATGGATCAAATGCAGAGGACAAATTTTCCTACAGGGACAATAAAGTGTACCTTAACCTTAACTTATTCACTAACATCTTTGATCCCAGTGGGTTGCCTTTCTGCGGACCAAGGATGTTAGTTAGAGGAATGGGTCAAATGCAGATGATAACTTTCCCTACAGGAACAATAAAGTCTGCCAACAAATCAACAATACAACATATGCCTTTCTCAATACTCGTCAGTTGATGGTAGTGGGTGAGCATGGGTACAATGACAATGATCTAGACTGGTATTGAGCTGCACATCTTTCTCTACCACTGAGCCCACACAACACACACATATGTTACAGTACAATAGAACTGCATTATGTCCATTAGATCATTTGTGTTGGGTCCTGTTGTGTTGAAGCATAGATAATGCCATGTGGAATTATTGATGTTGTAAATAGATGCATTCCCATCGTGAGGTCACAGTTCAGCCCCACCCTGCACTCTATGAAGCCCCTCCCACTTCATAAACTATATTAATATTCTCCATAGAAACATATGGCTTCAGCTGCAATGTATATTCATGAATACAAATGAGTGTGTGGATTATGAACACATGAGGAAACATCAGCAGCTCCTGTCTGTATGAGCCAATGTGCTGCTGTAACACAGTACTTACAAGTATGCACATCTATCAGCAGAGGATTCACTTTTGAAGGTTGGGAGCATTTTGGTCAAAAGTTGCTTAAATTAACCTGCTTTTTCCACATTAAACTTTGTGCTTCCTGTTGAAAATTCATACTATCACCATCACCTCATACGAAAAAGGCCCGAACAGTTACATTTAGAGTTCATTTGCGTACACGTCTGAGTATGAAAAAGGAAACAAATCCAATTGAATTGAAGTGTGGTCCCCAAAAAGTGACTGCAGATTATGTCACCTGTGAAAAGGGTCAAATAAAATGATTTGCTAGCTTCAGTATTGTAAAAGTAGATAAATAAAGGAGACATATTGTGTAAAATCAAATGAACTTAGTCAAAGTTGTGTTTCATTGTATTCATTCATGTTTGACCCTGTTTTATCCTGCATTTCAGGCTTGAATGCTCAGAAAATGTCTGTTTTCACCTACCCCTTATCTCCGCCCACTGCATCGTATTTACCTGTGATTATTTTAAAAACTCAAAATCTGGACCAAACATGATGGGTTCAAAAATATCACTAGGCTTTTTTCAATACAAGTGAAATGGGTCAGACCTGGACGACTCAGGGATTATACAGACATCTTTTCAAAATGGTGGTTAAAATCTAAATTATGGGGGTAAAGGGACATTTTCCAAGGCACATGCTAAAAACAAGTGTGTAGATGCAACCTAGTGATGTGACGCTTATGAACAAGTCGGCTCTTTTAAACTGTTCCTTAATGTGAATGGCTGGACCCGGATTTCATGTTTTATAAGAATTAGCATGCATTTTTAATTCAGATTAATGCCCTGAACTCTCACAAGACTCAGCACAGAAGCAGAACAGGAAAAACGAGTGAAAGCTTTACGGACACAACTCTCTTTTTGAAGCATTTTGAACAGATCGTAGCCTTGGTCATTTCTCTCTGTGATTAGTTTGTTGATAAAATGTGTTCTCACATATCACTTCTGTCATGTAAGAGAAGAGAACAGATACAAAAGATTCAGATCCCACAAAGGAGCCGAAAGTCCTATCACAAGAAGAAACCATTTGGATGAGCAGCAAAAAGTTTTTGTCCCATTGACAGAATCTTACTACAAAAATCTTAAATAATTAACTATAGCTATGAAAACGAAATAGGTCTACCCAGAAAAAAGCATAATACAACATCTTTGAATCTATTTGCACCACTCAAACATAAAGAACAGCTAAAAAAATGGAAATTGGTGAGATTTTATACAAAAAAAACCAAATCACAATAAAAGGCTTGTCATTATTAATATAATTTAGTATTATTTATTTCCCGTTGCGTCCGTCCAGAGCACACAATAGGGGACAGTTACATTAGTACAGAGCCATACATTCATCCATATGACAGTGATGTATATGAACCCAATGACCGTAATGTATCTAATATTGTGTTGTAGCCCTGAGAGCGGGAACGCGCGCTTGTCAGCTCTCATCCAATCACAACGCCTATATGCCCAGCTCATTGTCTCACTTACCGCCTGTACACTATCTCATTGTCTTATACTAGCCATACTAACGTTACATGGGCTTAAACCAGGTCTCCGTTTTGCACTAAAGAATTATTCACTTAGAGGATTAAGGCTGAGTTGAAGTTAGGTGGGTTACACAGTTTAAGCTCGGAAATGACCCTAAGTCTATATAATGTCCGTTAAGGCGGGGACTAGCTAATGTAGAAAGCTGTGAAGCGGGTGACTTTGCTAAAGAGAGGGGGAGATGTTGTACAGCAGAACAGATTTCAGAGCACGCAGCTGTCAACAACATGAAAACAGGCCACATCACGAGATAGAGGAGTGAAAACGACAGAGACGGAAGATTCGTGGCTGCTTTTTGGAAACCTTTTGTGGGTCATTTGAGATTTATGGTGCCAAACTGACTTGTCAAAACTTCTATCTGTATCACGTTTTAACTGATGGATTTAGAAAAAAATAGGACTATTACATGTGTTACAAAAAGAATAAGATGTCCAAGGAGCATTTTGGATATCGTTTCTTTGCCTATGTATTATGTTATCTGTATACAGTTGTCCCTTGTCCCTGCCCAGAGTCAGGACTAAACATGGGGAATCAGCATTTCAGTTCTATGCAGCTAAAACCTGGAACAGTCTTCCTGAAGATGTGAGACAGGCCTCAACTTTGGCAATGTTTAAATCCAGGCTCAAAACAGTTTTGTTTATCTGTGCATATGACTGAAAAGTTTTTATTCTGCACTCTTTTGTTTCTTTTGTTTTAATGTATTAATGTCATTTTTTTGATGATTATTTGTGATTATTTACACGGATCACGCCGGGGTCACCAATTCTGGTGGCCCCGGCGTGGTCCGATCATTAAAAAAAAATAAAATAAAATAAAATTGTTATGGGGTTAGAGTCCCTGGTGAGGGTTAAAGTCCTTCATGAAGCTTTGTGCAGGTTAAAGTCCTGATAGTAAAACAGGTTAAAGTCCAGTGACCCACCGTGGATTGGTGTAGTGTGCAGTGGGCAGACGTGTACCTGCGTGGGTCCCTCAAAAATAATAAAAGCGGGGGGTGCAGTGAGGGTTACAGCGCTTCCCTGGGATGTGGTTTTTGAGGGGTCCCTCAAAAATAATAAAGCACGGGGTTAGAGTCCCCTGATGGTGTGTAATATTGTTACGGGGTTAGAGTCCCCGGTGAGGGTTAAAGTCCCTCACAAAGAAATGTTCCGTGTTCAGGTTAAAGTCCTGATAGTAAAACAGGTTAAAGTCCTGTGTACAGGTTTGAATTGTATTGTTTTGATTTGTATGATTTCAATGTCTTTCTTACTCTGTAAAGCACTTTGAATTACCTTGTGTACGAATTGTGCTATACAAATAAACTTGCCTTGCCTTGCCTTGCCATCCAGCCAATCCAACTTGAGGGAAGGGCTTCTCGAGGTGTGGGGTGAAATTTCTTCACATTACCAATCCAACTTGATTGAAGGGCTTCTCGAGGTGTGGGGGTGAAATTAAGAGCAAGAATGCCAAAGGTCTGCAATGCTGTAACTGCTGCAAATGGAGGATTCTTTGTCTAAAGTAAAGTTTGAAGGAAAAAAATATTATTTCAAATAAATATCATTATTTCTAACCTTCTCAATGTCTTGACTACATTTTCTATTAATTTTACAACTCATGTAGTAAATAAAAGTGTGACTTTTCATGGAAAACACAAAATTGTCTGGGTGACCCCAAACTTTTGAACTGTAGTGTAGATCTCTTAAATCACCCTTGTTTCAAACCCTTAGCCAGACTGAGATGAAGGGGGGCTCGTCCACTTATCCAGGAACTTGGTCGAGCGCCCATTTCTCTGCTTGACTAACTGCATAAATTGCTTTTAAATTTGGGCAGTTGTAGGACAGATTTAGCATTTAGTTAGTAACATTAGTAAGAATTAGTGTCCAAAGATGGCAGACTCAAACACTGCTCCCATCACTGCACTACCATTGTGTCTTTGGGCAAGGCATTTTACTCCAGTCACTGTTTCATTCATGTGAATTTGGATGGATGAATGTTTCCTATGTGTAAAATCTTTTTAGTGCCCCCGGTGGTAGAATTTATACTGCATTTGACAAATTTTAGTTTTTTGAATTGTGCTCTTTTTTATTTTGAATTACCAGTTATCACAACAAAGTCTTATATATATTGGCTTTTAAAAACTTTTTTTAAGATTTGATTTAATTAAAGGCAATGTTGATGAACTGTTGAACCGTCAGTCGCTTTGGTAACAACAGTACTGCTCTAATATTGGCACTCTATGTCCCAATTTGAAAGGGTTGGGTAAAGATTGTGTGCTAACCATATTATAAAACTGTTTATTTGTATAATATATTGTAGCACTGCAAAAAGCTCTGACCGAAATCCTCGAGAGTGTGTTTCAGACGAGTTTGTACATGTGAGCTAAGTCAGTGTAAAGCCCCATAAGCCCACAGAGCTAATGCCTGTGTGTGCGCTAAACTAACATCCAGCGCAGTGTGTAGCGGCGCGTAGCAGATGACATTACTAAAGAGAGTGGACATGTTACGCAGCAGTGGAAGCCTACAGCCCCAAGCCTCACGCACACACACACACACACACGCTGGGTCTGTGCCCAAAGACAGGACCTCCGGGACACCCTAAACATCCCACTGCCCCCCACCCAAACTAGGCATCAGCGCGTCAGATAGCACCCAGCATCTTCTCAAAACGTGTGTGTATGACTGCACATATATGCGTACATGGACGGGTATTTATAATATTGTGGGGACTAAAATCTGTAAACACACAGTCACATCATGGGGACTTGCCTCTCTTATGGAGACAAAATCAAGTTTTTTATTATTATGTAGACAGCATGGTTTGGATGTGGGTTAAAATAGGTTAAGGATAATGTTTAGTTTAAAGGGCCCATATTATGCTATTTTCTGATCTGTTATAAGGTTGTTTCCGCTTCACAAACAGACCTGGAGTTGTCTTTCGTTTCATTCACATGTTTAACACACAAACCCTGCATATTTAGGCCTAGAGTTTAGAGTTCTTTAAAACAAAAAACTCTCTCTACCTTGTGATGTCATGTAGCAATACAGGAAGTTCTCCACTGTGTTTTTAAGCTCCATACACCTTCAAGAGAATCATCTGGATAATTTCAGACCTAGAATTAACTAACGTCTACTGAATAAAAGTTAAAAGGTAGATGTTAACCTGAAAAGTACCATTACATGACATCACAAGGTGGAACAGAGCTTTAGAGATGTAGACAGAGTAATAAATCAGGATTAATTAAACATGTGTGAATGAAACAAAACACAATTACGAGTATCTTTTGGATGAGTAACAGTATTGTAACATGGCTTAAAGCTCACAAGAGTCAGTTTTGGGTAAAATAGGACCTTTACGGTTAGGCAAGCAGTGACTATGGTTAAGGTTAGCGTTAGTCTCCAGGAAATGAATGGAAGTCAATGTAATGTCCCCAAAAAGCATGGAAAACCAACGTGCATGTGTGTCCGTGTGTGTGTGTGTGTGTGTGTGTGTGTGTGTGTGTGTCGGGGAGCAGAAAGAACACTGCGACCTAAAAACCCATCTCACTGTGAGCGACTGCGCTGAACAGAAGGCTCAGCCAACTGTAAACACACACATACACGTTTATGTACAGTCGCCCTGTTTCAAGAAGCAGGTTTAGCCCAAAGTCAGAGTTTATTAACCCTGAAAAGAGGTTTCACAGAGACAGTGAACCTAAATCCTGAGCCAGTCACCATGGTAACTCAATCTGCAAACCTAGCCTGGTCCAGAGCAGGTTTTATTCCTCTAACCCCAAGTTAACCCAGAGTCCGCTCCTGAAGGAGAGCTCTGATTGGACAGTTCACTTCCTTATTCACAGAAGAATAGTTAGTTAGAAAGTTTCAATGGTGAGGATTTGACTTTATAAAGATAATTTACTTCCCATTTTTGTACATTTTGTTTCAATTTTCAATTCCACAGTCACACCCATAAATATGACTCAACTGTGTCCCCAGATATGAGGTAAACATGTTCAAATCAAATATATATTTTTTACTGATAACTATTCTAATGCTGATTTATTCTAAATTACCTTATGATTATCCAATGAAAACGTAGAATGAGTCTCTCCTCAGTCCCCTATTTGGGTTGCCAGGTTCAATGTTGAAATCCAGGGGGTTTAAACCTAAAAGGACTGATCTGAACCGATCTGAACCATCACTACCTAAACCCCACCACCTGCAGCCAATCATGAATCAGTGCTAGTGCAGCCTTTGCAACTCAGTAAGTGAATTCTGGAGGTTCTAAGCTTTCACATGAGGCCTGTCCATAAGCTGAGAATGAGACAAACTATCTGCAGGTTGGGCTCTCGACACACAGGTTCATTGCGATCATAATTAAAACTGTAAGTCCACAGGCTACATACAGGTCCTTCAATTAATTGTTTCAGAAAGTAAATGCTCTATTCAGCTCTCATTAATTCTGTTTTTGAAGACTGGACATTTAGCTGCAGAAACAAGGATATTGTGTTGAGCTCAAACACAGTAGATCTGCTGATGTGAAATCTGGAGACTTGTAGCTGCCAGGTGGTTTGTGTGGACATGTCGAACAGCTATCACTTGCTAGTACACAGCAGGTGATAGCTGTACAAGGCGAGTCAGACAACTGGGGATTTGAGGTCATACAAAAACTAAAACTTAAAGAATTGTTTTGAAAGTGATCAGCCCCGACCTGTCTTCATTTGAGGAAGTGTATATACTATCACCTGTCGAGTGCCCCAGGGGTCTGTTCTCGGGCCTCTCCTCTTTACTCTGATTAATGATTACAAAAAAAAAAAGACTGAAGTCCTTTTGACTTTTGTTTTTAAAATGTGTCATTATTGTATCTGACTTAACTTGCGGTCCCTCTACCCAGTTCATACCACACATTAACCAACATTTGAAAAAATCAGTTGTAGACACGATGTGGTCTCTCCAGTGTATGACTATAGTGATGGGGCATTAGGGCTTAGAATGGACAGTCAGTTGTTTCATCCCCTCAGGTCAGGTGTGCTGGGTGGGATGGGTTTTCACTCCTATACGGTCCCTCCTATAGCCCCTGTAAGCCAGTCTCTCTCTCCTCTCTCGTCCCTCTTCCCCTCTCTCTCTCTCTCTTTGCCAGGGGCCCATGTGCATGTGACAGCTGGCCCCGTTCTGACGTGAAGCTAAGATGAAGTCTGCTGTAGAAATATTTACAGAACTCCACCACAACACGGCCCCTCCCCCACACCGACTCTCCAAGCTCCCACTCCCAGGCTCCGTTTCCATTTGGGATACAGTCAGGAAGATGACAGCTATATGCCGATATTATTAAACATGACTGAAAGGTGGATTATCAAAAGTACCTTAGGGCCATCCAACATTGAGGTTTAAACATTTCCATCAAAACAAACAGAGAGTTGCTGATCATGTTCATACCCACAACTTGTATATGCTTGTACATCCCATCATTTTGTGCCGATACAATACTACAAACCCATTAGCAACTGTTGAAATACATATATAATGCATTTGTTTCACTCAAAACCATAGACTGTTTATATAAATGGACATGCTGTAGCTAACCTGCTAGCTGCTGCATTCCAAATAAGAACTCCATCGGCTCCAATTCACTTTCTATTGAAAAAACTTTGCCATAACTCCTGCCATCAGACTCGTCATTTTGGTCATTAAAAATGTTTGTATTATTCTGTGCTACATGATCCTGGTGTTTTTATTTTGCTACTTGACCATAAATCAAGATATGAACATTAATAACAGACCAATCAGTTGCCTTCTTTCCCTGAGGTTGCTCTCGCTATCGTTAGCAACAGGTTTGATTGACATTATTGCTAAGTGCCTGCCTCCTTCTAAACTAGTGGTCCAGGTGGGAAGGGGCGTTACCTTCAACAGCCTTGGTCCTGATTGGCTCCTTGGTTGCTATGATACTCGCAGTCGGAATTCCAAATATGTAACTCAGCTCCAGATCCGCCCCTATAACCGCTAACCTCGATGAGCGTCATTTGACTGGAGCCGAACGCTGTGGGTGACGTCACACTCACAAAAACAGGGTTATTACTGAGTTTCAGATGTAATCACAACATTCTAAGGCTCATAATATTTAACACAGATTGGGGTAGATCAAAAGATTAATGTTAAAATTAAACCTTTTGTTATATTGTGTATAGTGAGTCCACAGTCAAAGAAATGATCAAATAGGGCGATAGTAGCTCAGTTGGTAGAGTGTTCGGGTTCGAATCCCACTCTCGATATATACATCACAGGTTGGCAGTGAGATTCCAGCTCCCACAGATGAATGCTGTCGTTTCCTTGGGCAAGATGCTGGTGTATGAATGTGTGTGTGAATATGTGAGTGGTTCTTTGATGTAAAGCCCTTTGATTGCCTTGATGGTTGAAAAAAATGGGACCATTTACATTTCTCTCGAAACCATGGCTCTGGAAATAGAATGGGATTTGGACTTGGACACTAAAGATTGGGGTTCAATTCTTGCTGAGAATATGGTGCTGACTTTAAAACCCAGCATGCCATATTCTTCGCTGCTCTTGTGTGAGCAGAGAAACCAGAATATTGAATATTGCAGTTTAGAATTAAACAAAAGTAAAATAATGATGATCTGTATCTGTGTATGTAAAATGAGCTTAATATGTCTTCATTAAGTGCACAGTCTGGCTACACAAAGTCTGCTTGTGTGTATGTGTATGTGTGTGTGTGTGCATGTGTGTGTACGTGTGCATGTGTGTCTGTGTATGTGCGTGTGTGTGTGTGTGTGTGCGCATGTGTTTGTGCATATGTGCATGTGTGTGTACGTGTGCATGTGTGTATACGTGTGCATGTGTGTCTGTGTATGTGCGTGTGTGTGTGTCTGTTATGTGTATGTGTGTGTGTGTGGTGTGTGTGTGTGTGTGTGCGCATGTGTTTGTGCGTGTGTGCATGTGTGTGTACGTGTGCATGTGTGTCTGTCCGTGTGTGTGCAAGTGTGTCTGTGTGTGTGCCTTTGTGTGTGTTTATGTGTGTGGGTATGTGTCTGTGTGTCTGTGTGTGTTTGTGTGTGTGCGTGTGTCTGTGTGTGTGTGTGTGTCTATGTCTGTGTGTGTGTGTGTGTCCGCGTGTGTTTGTGTATGTGTGTGTGTGTGGTTGTGTGTTTATGTATGTGGGTATGAGTGTTTGTGCATTTGTGTCTGTGTGTGTTTATGTGTCTGTCTGTGTGTGTGTGTGTGTGTGTGTGTGTGTGTGTGTGTGTGTGTGCCTGTGTGTGTGTGCATGTGTGTCTGTGTGCATGTGTATGTGTGTGTGCAGATGCTGATGATAATGTGTATTATAGTGTAGTACATATATGTGTGCTATAGAGTGAACTCATGCAGAGGTCATCAGCCTGTGTAAGAGAGATAATACTGTCTCTACAGATGTACTACACATATGTACTATGTGTGTATGCTGTCTCTGTCTCTCTCTCTGTCTCTCTCTCTCTCTCTCTCTCTCTCTCTCTCTCTCTCTCTCTCTCTCTCTCTTTCTCTCTCTCTCTCTCTCTCTCCTCTTTATCCTTCACCAGATTCATTATGATCATGTCAATGCTCTAATTGTCTTAACTTGTTCTCCCTCCTCCTCCTCTCTCCTCCTCTCTCCAGGTTTTCATACATGTGTTAGTATATATACATGTGTGTGTACATATATGTTAGCTGGGGCGTGCTCTGTGTGTGTGTCTCTCTCTTTCTTATTCACTCTCTCTCTCTTTCCTCCCCCTCTCTCGTTCTCTCTCCTCACTCTCTCTCTCTGTCTCTCTTTCTTTCTCTCTCCCTCCTCTCTCTCTCTCTTTCTCCCCCTCTCAAGCTCTCTCTCCTCGCTCTCTCTCACTCTGTCTCTCTCTCTCCCTCCCTCTCTCTCTTTCTCCTCCTGTCTCGCTCTCTCTCCTCGCTCTCTCTCACTCTGTTTCTCTCTCTCTCTCTATCTCTTTCTCCCCCTCTCTCTCCTCCTCTCTCCCTCTCTCTCTTCGCTCTCTCTCACTCTGTCTCTCTCTCTTTCTCTCACTCACTCACACAAGTTGTCATACATATGTAAGTATGTATATATGAGTGTACATGTATGTTAGCTGGGACATGCTGTGTGTCTCTCTCTCTCTCTCTTCTCTTCCTTCCTTCCTTTCTTCTCTCTCTCTCTCTCACACACAAACACACACACAGGTTGTCATACGTGTGCTAGTACATGCATGTGTTAGTACATATATCTGCGTGTTCTGTGGACGCTGTGTTCCGGTACATTCTGACCTCTCGGCTCTGTCACATCTCTGTCCTTCATATTATGTGTGTCCAGTGTAATGTATGGACCAACAGTACGCTCGCATTCACACTATAACTCTTATAATATGTGACACTTACACACATGGCAAAGAGGCTTTACAAGTGGAAAAAAAAAACAGTCTAGTTTAAGTCTACTACGTCACACTATAAAAACAGCAGCAAAATCCTTGTTAAAACAGCTCCTATTGTGTTTGTATCTACGCGTATCACCAATTAAGAAAATAAAATTAGAGAAAGAAGTGCGTACGTCACAGTGGGCGTGTACAGGTGGAGGTGAAGTCGGGGGTTGATCGGCAAAATGGCGTCTTGAAAAGATGAGATTAAAGATTACTCTAACATGCATGAATCACTTTAAATGCAACTACAGGTAAGAAAATGAGACGGAAACAACTATAACATGTTAAAAAACTCTGAAAAGTACATTTTACAGAATAGGTCTCACTTAAATACTTTTACTTTTCTTACTCTAAACGGCATGTTTAAATACCTATTTCTATTATTGTCTATTATGAAATATCAATAAAACAGCAGTAAATTAGGATCAATGTGCAGGATTGATGTGTTTAATGCCATATTGTGGAACATTCTAAGCAGAGCAATAACAACTCCATGGATACAAGAAGTGTACTCCCTTCAAAAGTTACATAATGAACCTTTAAGTATTATTCCATCACTCCTACCAAGGCAAATACATACATTCACTTTTCCTTTCTGTTCAGTTTTAGTCTTTTATTATGTATCCATGTGAACAAAAATATTTCCTGGGATTTTTATTTTATTTTATTTGTTTTATTTTGTCTGCCCCAGTACAGATATGTTGAAAATGTAAAATGTAAAAGCAGCTCTCTGGGTCATGCATCTGACTATAAAGCATTTTTATCCTCTGTGAACCAGGAAGTGGGTCAGCATGCTAGTTATTGTTGGCATTACCGTGACGACAAAACTCTGCTCTGTTCTCTGAAAGTTGTGGGAAAACACTTATAAACTCATCATGGTGAGTAATTAGGATACTCCGAATGCATAAGGTAAGTGAGGAATAAGTTTGGACGCTGCAAACTTTTTTTCTTATATTTTTAAAAGGTGCAACATTTTTTACATGACACATAGGGTGCAGGAATGACCATATTTGGGGTGAGGGTTTGGGTGGAGGAACAGACAGACGGAGCTGGTGTCCCAGGACGAGGGGCTGCAGCTTTTGGCCCAGAGCCTCCAGACGTGACAATGGCCGCCCCCTCCCGCTAGCAACCAATTACAGGGAGTACACAGTGAGTACACAGAGAGTACACAGCCGGCCCAGTGGGGTCCTGCTAATGGGGACACCAGTTGTTCCCATTGAAACTGTGTAAAGAGCCAGGAATTCATGTTTTTACTGTGTGCTCTTAAATGAACTATATCAGTGTTTCTCAAACTGTGGTGTGTGTACTATTACAACAAGATGTACAAGATACTTCAGGTCATTCAGTTTGTGAGTTTGTCTAATTTTGAGTTCATTTTATTCTATTTTTGTCCTTCTTTTAGTCATGTCCTGTTGGAAATGGTGTAGTCCACTTTCAGACCTGGTTTAGTTCTAGATTCGACCTGGACTAGTCCTGTTATAGACCTGGTTTAGTCCTAGATTAAACCTGGAATAGTCTTGTTATAGATCTGCCTTAGTCCTAGATTGGACCTGGCATAGTCCTGCTATAGACCTGGTTTAGTCCTAGATTAGCTCTGAAATAGTCCCGTTACAAACCTGGTTTAGTCTTAGATTAGACCTGGAATAGCCTTGTTATAGAACGGCCTTAGTCCTAGATTGGACCTGGTTTATAGACCTGGTTTAGTCCTAGATTAGCTCTGAAATAGTCCCGTTACAAACCTGGTTTAGTCTTAGCTAGACCTGGATAGCCTGGTATTAGTCCTAGATTGGACCTGGCATAGTCCTGCTATAGACCTGGTTTAGATCTGGTTTAGTCCTAGATTAAACCTGGAATAGTCCTTTTATAGACCTGGTTTAGACCTGGTTTAGCCCTAGATTAAACCTGGAATAGTCCTGCTATAGATCTGGTTTAGTCCTAGATTGGACCTGGCATAGTTCTGCTATAGACCTGGTTTAGTTCTAGATTAGACCTGGAATAGTCCTGTTATAGACCTGGTTTAGTCCTAGATTAGACCTGGAATAGTCCTGTTATAGACCTGGTTAAGATCTGGTGATACTCAGAAAGCCAAATCTTTTCTTTGGTGGTACTTGATGAAAATTTTTGAAAGACACTGCCCTAGTTAATTTCATGGTTTACTGAGGTCCTACGTTGTTCCTCATTTACCTTATACATTCTGAGCATCCTAATTATTCACGACAATGACTTCATAAGAGTTTTTAGCAACTTTCAGAGACCAGAGCAGAGTTTTAGACTGGTCCTGACTAGAACCAGGAAGTACTTTACACATAAGTCCCCTGCTCAGGTCTCTGCACTGGCTCCTGTAGCTCAGAGAATAGACTTTAAAGCAGCTCTGCTTCTGTACTCTCTATCTCCATGGCCTAGCACCAAAGTACATCTCCCACATGTTAATGCCATATGAACCATCTCACACTCTGAGGACCTCCTGCTTTAGTCCTGCTTTAGTCCTCACTGCTGGTTAGTCCTGGTTCACTCCTGGTTCACTCCTGGTATAGTCCTGGTACAGTGCTGGTTCAGTTCTGGTTTAGTCCTTGTATAGTCCTGTTCAGTTCTGATTTTATTTAATCGGGCTTCCTGCTGGTGTCCAGAGTCAAGATGTGGGCGGATCTCACAACTTTTGAAAGAAATTGTACTTTTCAGAGTAATTCTCTTGCAGGATTCTTTTACTTGTACTTGAGTCATATTTTATTGAGGTAACTTGAGTAAAAGTTTTGGTTATTCTTCCCACTGTAAGTCTATAAGTGACAAAAGCTTTATGAAATTATTTGAACATTTGTGTTTCTTGCACCGCTCCTTTAGATATGATTTAGTTTGTCTCATTTCTGTGTCTGTCCCCCTGTCTCCCCCCTGTCCTCCTGACAGGGGGGACAGGGTCTAAGGACAGGGGATTTTCTGGGACAGTTCTCCATTTGCTTGTTTTCTGTTGATTAATTTGCATGTCTGTTTCTGTTTCATTATTTATTTTCTAATTTTCTGTTGGTTAAATCAATTCTCATGTTTAGCCCTAAGAAGTGACAGCTGCTGTGATTTTGGACTTTACAAAAAATAAATTGAATTGTCCCTCTGCTTCTCCTATACATTCTTACATACATACAAAGGTGTGGGAAATGTCTTGCTCAAGGACACATCAATCATGCAATATTAAGAGCACAGGTCAAACCACTAAATTTACAGTATGTTTTTGTTTTTCTCATCTACACGTGTTTGCTTTATTAGTGTTAGATTAGGTTAGAGGATGCTCGTTTTGGGACATGATAAACGGGATTAATGAGCAGTGACTGACCTCTAGTGGACAACTGAGGTAAAAACATGATGGCCGAAAAAAACCCCAAAAACTTTTTGTGCGTTCTGTAATAAAATACTTATTAATACGGACTGAGTAATGTATATTTATTTATTTATTTAAGAATTTTATTTATTTTATATTAAAAAAAAAAAAAAAAAAATACCCACACGCCAAATGTACAGACTAAACACTGACTGACTGACTGACTGACTGACTGATTGACAGACAGACAGACAGATAAATACTTTATTAATCCCCAGACCAGGGAAATTCATTTGTCCAGCAGCAAAAAATAAAAACAGAGTCATTACATAAATTGCACACAGGTATAAAATCACAAACAGTACGAAGATAATAAAGTGCACCAGATTAACACGAGCTGTTGTACAGTCTTATATCAGCAGGAATGAATGATCTCCTAAACCTCTCAGTTCTACATCGCAGCGAGAGAATCCTGGTACTGTGGCTGCTTCTCTGAGCTGACACAGTCTCGTGCAGCGGGTGTCTGCTGTTGTTGAGGATGGTCTGCATCAGACTCCTCATCCTCTTCTCCAGCAGCTCCCAAACAGAGTCCACCCTCCCACCCATCACCGACACACACTTTCTAATTAGCTTGTCAAGCCTGTTACGGTCCCCCACAGTAATGCTGTTTCTCCAGCACACCACCCCAAAAAACACAGCACTGGCTACAACAGAATGGTAAAAAAAAATATGCAGAAGCTCATCGCAGACATCGAAAGAAGTGGGACTAAAGGAGCTCAAACATGATCAAGACTACAATAGGACCACACCAGAACTGAACATGGGTATAGGAACTGTAAGATTTTAAAATGTATAAATATTTTAAGTATTTCAAAAACAATATTACTCAAGTAGTAATACAAAGTAGTGGACCGTTCTGCTGTTGCTGTGTTTCTTCTCACCAGCAGAGGGCGTGGTATCACCTTTGTGCTTCCATAGCCTTTGGTAGACAGAGAGAAGTGCTTCCTCCTTCTCCTCCTCCTCTTCTTCTTCTCTAGCAGACCCTGTGGTGGTCTTCAGCATGTCTGATCTGGCGTCGGTGGACTTTGAGATCTTCGGGCACGTGCAGGGTCAGTATATACAGTGATATGCTGTTAAATGTGTGTGTGTGTGTGTGTGTGTGTGTGTGTGTGTGTGTGTGTGTGTGTGTGTGTGTGTGTGTGTGTGTGTGTGTGTGTGTGTGTGTGTGTGTGTGTGTGTAGTGTAAACTGAGCCTCAGGAGCTGAATATAGAACCCAGTTTGCAGCCTGCACTTTCACTTTGTCCAGTCCATAGTTAAATCGCCTGTGAAATAAAAGGAAACCAAAAAACATATATCAGTCAAATCCAAAAAGTTCTCAGTTTTTAAAGTCCACGTACAACTATAGACTGATTCTGGTCATTGCAGTGCTTAAATTGAAGTGTTTTGTGCTCAGAAATCAGGACTGAAGTGCTTTCATTGTTTTTCATACAGGGCTATATACAGTATTTTAAGATGAGATAAGAGACCTTTATTGAACCACAATGAGGGAAAATACAGTGTTGGAAAGAACAATACCCATCACCATGGCAACACTGTGCAAAATACAACGCTGGACTTTTTTTGATGGGGCTGATCTGGAGAGTCACTGTGCCAAACTACACATTCTTCAGAGATACTAATAAGTTGTTTTATTACTTTGAAATTGAGGAAATGTTTGAAACTTTCCCTTAAGAATAACATGAGCGCCCATTGCCATGGCAACACCATGCAAAAATACAACCTGGGTCCCATTGACTTTATTGACTGGGATGACATGAAGGAGCATTGTGCCAAACTTCACATTCTTCCATGGTGTTTTATTTATTTATTTTTTTTTCATTAATGAATATTTTGGGAATAACATAAATGCTTTCACACATCACCATGGCAGCAACATGGTTAAAAATACAACATGGTTTCACTTTGACTTTTTTGATTGAGATCGAAAGTAATCTAGTGTAAGTCTAAAAACTAAAAAAGCTATAATCTTCTACAGTATGGCAAAAAACATATCTACCTCCATGGAAAATGTCCTGAGGTGTGGTTTTAACTTTCTATTTCTATGAAGTCATGCAGGTGACGTGCCACCTCCAGAAAGTGACATACTGTTGCTTTAACTCATATCAAACAAAGTGTTTCATGTCAATGCCAAATATCTGTTTAAAACTGTAAAACTAATTTATGTTCTGTCTTTTGTCTCCTCAGGTGTTTGCTTCAGAATGGTACGTTCTCTTCTCTATTGGTTTTGGACTGACCTCATATGTACCTCTGACCTCTGACCTCTGTCCACTGTCCTCTGTCCTCTGTCCAGTACACAGAGAGTGAGGGCAAGCGCCTGGGCCTGGTGGGCTGGGTCAAGAACACCCACAGTGGGACAGTGGTGGGTCAGGTGCAGGGGCCTGTGCAGCAGTTGGAGGAGATGTGAGTACTGACCATACACACATCATCAGGAGCCAAATGTAAAACTCAGCATTTTGTGTTATGATTTTTGGGAGAAGAAATCGTCACATTTTCTGACTATTCACAATAACTGGCAACATTAATAAAAATCCTAATCTTGAGATTTTGAAGTGACTGTGTTTGAGAATGACTCTGTCCTGCTCTTTTAAGGTGTAATGAAGCCCTTGAGCCACTAGAGGGGGATAGGTCCTTTCAAATACAGCAGCATTGAAGGGCCTGTACCTTCCTCTCTCTCTCTGATGTTGAACCATGACAGAGAAACAACTGTCTGGCATAGTTACAGGCAGTTGTTAGTACCTGGTCCTCATTCAACAACTTCCCTGGTGAATATAGTCTGTCCTTTATAGTTCCTTATAGTTATCATCCAACAATATTATCATTTTAACCTGTAAACACTATAATCTGGTCTCAGTTTAATACTGCTGAGTGAAACTTCTCCAAAACAGAGATTTCAATAAAATCATTCAAATTCTTAAAACTACATGAACAAAAACTGTGTTGGGACTCTAATGTGGTAACGTTTCCTGATTAGGCATTGCTCTTCATGGTAAATGGTCACATTTTTATATAGTGCTTTCTCCAGAGCTATAGTTTAGAGATAAAGGTAAATGGTAAATGCACAAATGTTGAACCTGATGGTAAATTGTCCCATTTTTCCATCTTTACATCACTCAAAAGCTTTACATTCAGGAACCACTCATCCATTCACTCACACATTCATACACCGGTGTAAACAGACACTGGAACTAGGTGGGTAAGTGTCTTGCCCAAGGACACAATGACAGCATTCATCTGTAGGAGCTGGAATTGCACCGCCAACCTATGGGTCAGTGAATTTAACCGCTCAACAAATTATGTTTATGTCGAGACTGGGATTCAAGCTGCCGACCTTCAGATGAGTGGATAAACACTCCAACTGAGCCACTGTCGCCCCTGTATCTGTTATCTGTGTATTGTGTATATACTGAACTGTGATGTGACTTTCAGATGTAGAGATGTGATTATGGTGAAACTGTTAGTGACAGTGTAGTCTCACTGTTTTGAAGCTGTGGTTTGCCATGGATCCCAACCATAGATGAAGTTGCATGACTGTGTTGTCCTGATGGAACGCATGTCAAATGAATGCACGTTATAACACTGATACTAGTAGATCTGTGTGTGGATGAGTATTTACAGCATTGTGGGCACTAAAATCTGAACACACTCACATCATGGGGACAATAATGTGGTCCCCATGACGTAAATACACTGCCTGGCCAAAAAAAAAACGTCACGTACTCTAATATTTCATTGGACCGCCTTTAGCTTTGATTACACATTCGCTATAGTGTTTTTTCGATTTCGCTTCTGCAATGTCACAAGATTTATTTTCATCCAGTGTTGCATTAATTTTTCACCCAGAACTTGCATTGATGATGGTCGAGTCTGACCGCTGCACAAAGCTTCTCCAGCACATCCCAAAGTTTCTCAATGGGGTTAAGGTCTGGACTCTGTGGTGGCCGATCCATGTGTGAAAAGGATGTCTCATGCTCCCTGAACCACTCTTTCACAATTTGAGCCTGATGAATCCTGGAATTGTCATCTTGGAATATGCCTGTGCCATCAGGGAAGAAAAAATCCATTGATGGAATAACCTGGTCATTCAGTATATTCAGGTTGTCAGCTGACCTCATTCTTTGAGCACAGACTGTTGCTGAACCTGGACCTGACCAACTGGAGAAGGCTCGTACCTATTTGCTTTGTTAAATCCAGGCGGCGACTTTTTTTTTGACCGGGCAGTGTAGTTTATTATTAGATTTAAAGTTGTGATATAATAGGTTAAGATTAGGATTGACTTTTTGGAGCTTTCTACCGTGTTATAATGTCGTTTAGATGTCATCTATGCATGTTTGAGTAATCTAGCGATCTCTATTCGAACCCTCCTTACATTTAGCTATACGATTCTGTGCAAAGCTCCGCCCACAAACCTACGTCATCCATGCTCCCACACGACAATACTCCATAAATATACAAAAGCATGATACAAAACTGTTAATAGCAACTTCACAAACCTGATAAGATGTGCAGTAGTTTCATTAGCGGGAGGCATGCTGATCGTGTTGTGATGGCGCTCTGAAGGGGGAGTGACTTAGCATGAGGAGCAAAGCTTAGATTAGATTAGATTAGATTAGCCTTTATTGTCTCCCTTAGGAGAAATTTGTCTTGGGACAAGGGAACTCATGCCACCTATAAAAAAACATACACATAACATACACACACAGTGGACACATCAATTAATGCAGTTCATCAGAAAAAAAAAACAAAAAAAAGCACCGGCTTCCCCTAATTAGCATATTTTGCACATTCCCTGGGGTCTAAAGTGTAGAGGTGAGTATTGCACATTCCCTGGGGCCTAAAGTGTAGAGGTGAGTATTGCACATTCCCTGGGGCCTAAAGTGTAGAGGTGAGTATTGCACATTCCCTGGGGCCTAAAGTGTAGAGGTGAGTATTGCACATTCCCTGGGGCCTTTCTGCCTAAGGTGCCAAAGGACACTGCACACTCCCATACCGTAGAGCATTATTTCTTCAAGTTCAGCAAGACAATTGAAAGGGGAACAAATTAGTTCTTAAACCTGTTTAGTCTGCTGGTTGGGACCCTGTACTTTCTTCCTGAGGGCATTAACTCAAACTGGTTGTGGAGGATGTGAGTCGGGTAGGGGGGTGATCTTAATATGCGTTCGCAGTTAATACCCCATAGAAGTAAGATATCCTCTCGTTAAGGTCAGGCAAGAGTAATGATTGATGAAGGTTTGGACCAGTCTCTAGGAACTGAACGTACGTCAATATAATGCCCCCAAGAAGCGTAGAAACCCATCATGTGTGTATATGTGTGTGTGTGTGGTGTGTGTGTGTGTGTGTGTGTGAGCGGGCAGCAGGTCCCCAGGGTGATGATGTCATCTCCAGGAGACATCCACACCCCGATGACATCACTCCCGCTGGACGCTCCTCTGCAGTCTGAACACTGAGCGGCTCGTCTCGCCTGGATGATTGATTATGATTAGACTCATTCAGAGGACAGGGGACGGGGACAGAGGACAAAACTGGGACAGAGCGCTTGAGGAGGGGGTGTGGTCATAGAAAAAACCCTGTAACTCCTCCCACCGCCATGCTCATGTTTCACAATGGGACAATCGTACTGGAAGCATAAAAGCCTATCCTACATGTACATGGCCTATTTGCAAGAGTTGGGTTAACAATGTGTTTGCAAATTACTCAAGTATTTACGACAATACAGACTCCAGTCCTCTGAGGCCATGCCACCTTAAAACTGTCCCATCTCATCTGATTTCAGAGGCTGTGGAGGTTAATCCTGGGTAGTATTTGGATGGGAAGCACCAGGTAAACTGTGCTAAGTGATTTTAATGTATTTCTTATTCTGTAAAGCACTTTGAATTACCTTGTGTATGAACTGTGCTATACAAATAAACTTCCCTTGCCTTGTCATTGTGTCCATAAGCAAGACACTTCGCTCACATTCCCCAGTATGAATGTGCTGTGTGAGTGTTGGTGATGCGATAGAAATCTTATACTTTATTTATTACGATTATGTATGCTTTGAATGGGCTCAGTTGGTAGAGTATTTGTCCACTGATCTGAAGTTTGCTGGTTCAAATCTCACTGTCGAAATAAACATCCCTGGTAAAGCGCTCAGATCCACTGACCCACATGTTTGCAGTGCGATTCCAGCTCCCACAGTGAATCTAAAGTGTGTCCTAAGACACTTAACCCACCTCGCCCCCAGTGTCTGTGTAAACTCATGTGTGTGAATGGTTTCTTTCCTTTAAAGTGGTGGAAAATGAAAGAGTTGTATAAAGCATTTTCAATTGCCTTGATTGGAATGTTACATAATATTTGTAAAAGGTAACATAGGCATTAAACATAGCTATCTTGGATTTTTTTCAGATACATGTGATTTAATGGGACAAGTGCAAGATAAATAAATAAGTAAATAAGAAATAGTAATAAATATTTTCTTAAAGAGACAGTATTATGCAAAATCGACTTAGGATTTTGCTACCATAGGGGGCACTTGCACTTGTTTCAGTTTCAGTATCAACATCCACTTTCACTTTTTCTTTCTAACATAAATACTACACCATTATAATCGAAGCCCACCCCCCGCTGTGTGTTATTGTCCTTTCAGAGGTCACTTAATGTAAATGGATCCACAGCACTTAACCCTAACCCTGACCCCACCTGACCCTCATCCCACCTGACCCTGACCCCTCCTCCTCTTATCTATCTGGAGCACTTTAAACACAGCTGTGAGAGGAAAGGCTTATAGACCCTGTACCTCATTTTCCCTCATGTATTTGAGCAAAATGCTTCTCATCCAGCACAGATAAACAGCATAAACAGCTCTTAAGTTCAAAATAAGTCTGCTCTGTTCTGTCACACTGCGTTATTGTCTGATAATCTTTACGTGCATGTTAGCATCATAGACTGTACATAAAAATGGACATAGCTAACGTGCTAGCCGCCACATTACACAAGTAGGAAGTGAGCATGGGCATGTTTCCTGCTCCATCGACTCCAGTTCACTTTATATTGAGAAACTATCGCCTCTCTCTCTGTCACTGCTGCTGTCAGACTCGCCATTTTGGTCTTAAAATGTTCATATTAACCCGCTCTACATGATCCTGGCGTTTTTATTTCACTGTTGTATCTGTAAATCAAGAGTGGAACATGAATAACAGACAAATCAGGTGCCTTCTTTCCTCGAGGTTGCTCCCACTAGCATTAGTAACAAGTTTGATTGACAGCGTTGCTAAACCAGTGGCGCAGACAGGAAGAAACTTTTACCTGGATCTTATCATACTCTCTAACTACAATATTAAAGTCTTAGCTTCAATGCTAGCCGCTACTGTTCTTAGCATCATTTTCACTGTCTACCATCTTTTTATGCATACACATTATTTAAAATTGCTTTGCAGGTCTCAGTATACATGTTTTTACATTGCCTGGAATGTTCCACCATATGGCATTATATTTATCGCTCTTACATTATTTATTTTACTATATTCTAAAAAAAATAGACCTGTAACATGGCTTGTGTCTTCTCTTGCTTGTGTCTATTGGGATCGGTAAGATGAATGCCATACTGTGGAACACTGCAGGTAAATCATTTAGATCTCCATGGAGACATGCAGGAGGCCGACCCTCTAATATTATATAGTGCACCTTCACAAGTATAAACTATGAAATATCATAAAGTTTATATGAAGCGTAATATGGGAACTTAATCATCCAAAAGTGGCTAAATCAGCAAAAACATAACTTGAATCGGTGGCGCAATCCGTCGTATCCAGGGTGACGCAGGGGTCAGATGCCTGGGATTTAATGCCTTCTCCAAACCATCACGACCTCACTTCCTGTGGGCCTGGGAAACAGGAAGCAGCTGTTCCTCTGCTCGTGTGTAGAGAGGAAAGAGAGCAATAATGGAGAAAGGAAGAGTGTGAGTGGGTGGGGACGACTTTCACTGTGTTTGTGCCAAGGAAAAACATGAAAGTGAAGAGTGAAGGAGGAAAGAAGAGAAAGGCTAAGACACATCACCAACAAACTGAACCTATGTGAGGTGGAGTTATGTCAACAAACGTGTGCCAAAAGGTTACATCACTGTGAGTGCCTGAATGAGTCAGACTTAATCAAAGCTGGTTTGTTTTGTGGCCAAACCTTCTCGGCAAAGCCTGATCTCATTAGATCTAAGAAGCTAACGAAGGCCGGGCCTGGTGAGTACCTGGATGGGAGAGCTCTGGGAATACCAGGAGCCACAGTGGAGCGCCAGGGTCAAAACTGTTGCTGTGTCCTTAGGCAAGACACTTCATCCACATTGCCTAGTATGAAAGTGGTGTGCCCCAGGGCAGCTGTGGCTACAATATTAGCTTATCACCACCGAGTGTGGAGTCACATTGAGCGTAAAAAAAAAAAAATCTCCATGTAATTCAAATGCAGTGTTATTTATGTATTTTTGTTTTTTTTTTTGTTTGTTTTTTTTTTTTTAAATTAAAAAAAAGTGTTCTAATGTAGACATGTTGTTTTTCAGCATCTGCACATCAGTTATACAAAAACACATAAAAATCCGCTGAATTCACAAAAGCAATATAATTAAAGCAGCTGTGTGGAGCTAGTCCCAAAAAATTATGATATCTGCAACATTAGTTTGTTATAACTTTATATATATCTTCCAAAAAACAGAAAATCTCCTCTAGAGTTATATAGGCTCCTATCTTGCATCTAATACGGGGATGTCCAAACTACAACCCAGGGGCCAAATGCGGCCCTCAGATTTATTTTTGTTGGCCCTCATGCCTGGCCCGATTGAAGGAAGTATTTTTTACTACAAACTGAAGAGATTTTACCTCTATAACCTGAATAACATCACATTGCATTGTGGCACAGGCCTAAAAATAATCTTGCAAGTCTTATTACAGGTACAATGTCTCTGTCAAACCCGAGTTAAAGGCACCATTTAACTCCGTGTATCGACTCTGGTCTGTGGCCCTCTGCTTCAAATATGTTTCAGTTTGCGGCTCTTGGTGAAAAAAGCTTGGACACCCCTGATATAAGACGATGACATTAAATTATAAGAGTAAATGAAATCTATTTTCACTCTAAAGCAAAATATAAACCAACCAAATACGTTCTATCCGATCTAAGTAGGACATCCCTTCGCCCGCATTTCCACATGTTCGTGTTTCTGTCTCTGGCTCGCTCTCACACTGTTGACCTTGATCCTTTACAATCTACTTTAATCCACACACACACACACACACACACACACAGACACACAGACACACACACACACGTTTCTTGGGGACATTGCATTGACTTACGTTAATTTCCTTCTAACCTTAACCTATTTTAATCCACATCTGAACTTCAAACTCAGTAGTTAATCTAAAAACTCTGTAGTTGATCTAAATGTTTTAGTATAAGGTTTTAGTCCCTACTGTGTTATAAATATACACACACATACACGGATGGTCAGAAAACATGCGGTCAGTCCTGGTCCGATCGGCCACATTCTCAGGGTAAAAATAGAGCCAGAGGAATGCTCCCATTTTCCCATCCCACTGCGAAGGCGGCTGAGACCCCAAGTGTCACAGCGACTGGAGAAGCCGGTTCTGCCCTTCTATAGATATAAAAGATCAAAGATAAGACCAGTTTTGAAATTGCGCCCATGAATCCCCAGCAGTAGGAACACAGCAGAATTATTTTGACGTCAAGAGCTGCTTATACAATACATCTATACTGAGGCAAGACACATTTTGCTCAAACACATGGAGAAAAATCGGGTACAGGGCCTTTAAGGTTAGGATCCGTTTATGAATGTAGCAAGTCAATGTAAAAGTGTGGAAGCCCAGAGTGTGTGTGTAAATTTGTTCTGACCGTCCCATGTTGTTGTTGTTGTTGTTGTGTCCATAGGAAAGTGTGGCTGAGTAAAGAGGGCAGTCCCAGTTCTCGTATCACCAGAGCCTCCTTCTCCAACCAGAGGAGCATTGAAAAGCTGGAGCTCAAAGGATTCTCCACACGCTTCTGACCCCACACCTAGTACATCTACTCTGACCCACACCCAGTACATCTACTCTGACCCACACACAGTACATCTACTCTGACCCACACACAGTACATCTACTCTGACCCACACCCAGTACATCTACTCTGACTCACACACAGTACATCTACTCTGACCCACACACAGTACATCTACTCTGACCCACACACAGTACATCTACTCTGACCCACACACAGTACAACTACTCTGACCCACACCCAGTACATCTACTCTGACCCACACCCAGTACATCTACTCTGACCCACACCCCCAGTACATCTACTCTGACCCACACACAGTACATCTACTCTGACCCACACACAGTACACTACTCTGACCCACACACAGTACATCTACTCTGACCCACACACAGTACAACTACTCTGACCCACACCCAGTACATCTACTCTGACCCACACCCAGTACATCTACTCTGACCCACACCCAGTACATCTACTCTGACCCACACACAGTACATCTACTCTGACCCACACCTAGTACATCTACTCTGACCCACACACAGTACAACTACTCTGACCCACACCCAGTACATCTACTCTGACCCACACACAGTACAACTTCTCTGACCCACACACAGTACATCTACTCTGACCCACACACAGTACATCTACTCTGACCTTACACACAGTACATCTACTCTGACCCACACACAGTACATCTACTCTGACCTTACACACAGTACATCTACTCTGACCCACACACAGTACATCTACTCTGACCCAGCACATCTACACACTGTGCTTGTTTTTAAGATGAAGACTGGAAGAAAACTCATTGAATGTGACAGACTCATGAGCTGTTTTGTAAATAAGAAATAATAGTAATGTGTAATAAATCTTTTTTAGCCTTGATGTGTGTTTCATTAACACCTGCCTGATAACTTTAGTTTAGACTGAGGAGAAGGCTGAGCTCTGCAGCTGTATTTTTAGATAAAAACCTGTGAGCATGTGGCACTGTCCTATAACCTGGCTATTGGTAGATTGCACTATGCACTGAATTCTACTCACGAACAGGTGAGAACGGCTCGTTTAGGAGGAGGAGGGACCAATCACAGCAGGCCAATGATATCATTCAACTTAATATAACATTTGGACATTCGGACAAACGAGTGCGTAACATCATCATACTTACCATTTCAAATGCATTTGAGAACATTTGGTTATTACTTGCTAACACACACAAATATTTTTGTCAGAACTTCTACACATTCTGCTCCGCACCAGCTGTGTGGACTCTGCTCACTGGGAGCCGTACAAGATGGATTCTGGTCCATGATTAGTGGCTTATCCTTGTAAGAGAAATAGTGCAACAGTCATGAGAAAAGATTCTTGCTGCAAAATTTCGTGGATCAATACACGTTTGTCTTCTTGAGGACTTTGAGCTGGCGTTGCCTGCTGAGTGAGAGAGGAGCACACAGGACACAGCCTGTTCTTATAGGTCTGGTATCTCTGGTCCAGTCTGCACACAGAGCTTGTCCCACATGTGTCGTGGGCGTGGCAGTACTCCCACATTCTCAGCGACAACTGCTTGGCACAAAATGTTTAGATATTTGTCATACTAAGCCTTGATACACACATGTTCTTTAGTTCTTTAGTTTACTCCATGCCTCATGTGAAGCTCAGACCCTCCAGAACTCACTCAGTGGGCTGCAGAAGCTGCACTAGCACTGATTCAGAATCAGATCAGAGAGAGTCCGTTTAGGTTTAACCTAATTGGATTTCAGCGCTGAAACTGGCAATACAAATAAGAGACTCGTGTGAGGCTCATTCTCCTTTCTAATTGGGAGAACCAAAACATCAAATTGCAACATAAACAACTAGTCCATCATGTCCAATGTTTTTGTAATTAAAAAAAAAAAAAATCTGTCATAAGTAAAATATTTAATTTGATTTGAACATGTTTACCTCACATCTGGAGACACAGATAAGACATGTTTACATACAGTTCCTTTAAGTAATATTACTGAAGTAAAAGTAATGACCCAATTACTCAAATAATAGTAAAAACATAGTAAAAAAAATAGTAAATAAACTGTTTGAAGATATGTAACAAATGTATTATTATTTTAACTTTCTTGTAAACTCCCCTTTATTCCTTCAACATGACTGCAGCAAGGTGATGTAACACAAACAATGCCATGTCTACTACTACTCTGACCTCTCATCCAATCAGATCACAGCATACAGCCATCAGCTGTCACGGAAACAACAAACACCCCCGACAGAAGCCCTGACAGAGCATGTTCTGAGCCCGGTACAGCTCTCTGTCTGCCACTGTACAGACAAACGTGAGCCTGGGAGCTTGTGAACAATGTGAATACAGCACTGTTGAAGTTCAGCTGATGTAAACATGCTGACTGTTGAGGAGCAGAGGGTATTATGGGATGGCACGCTGGGTGTCCCTGGAAACACTCACTAGACCAGGAAGCACGTTGTCATCATGCCAACCAGCCCCCAGACACTTCAAACACAAAAGACGGTGAAGTCACATGGATTAAAGTGCTCAAGGGATATCGAAATGAGTCCAGTATTTCACAGCTGTAATGTTGCATAACTAAACGGTTAATGATCACATTTTTATACAGATACTACTCAAACAAAATGCAATAATCACATTTTCTCCAGCAGATATTACATCCCATAATAACCTAGAGCCTCCCACACTCACAGAACTGGACCTAATCCAGCAGCCCTGACCCCAGCCTCCACTTCCTCCTGCCGCCAGCCCAGAGTGGTTGCCATGGAAACGCATCTCTGTCTGTGCCATGTTGGTGAGAAAGTTAGCAGAAAGGTAGGACAGAGTGATAGAGTTACAAGCTGCAAAATTGATCTCAAGCTTGGCAGTCGTATTAGGACTGCAAATTCCACTTAAGTACTTAATTCTACTCATTGTGAACAAACAAAGGGCTGCACCCACAATTGTTTGCGTATAGATTCATAAAACCTTTACACATATACTGTATTATGGAAAGAATCAGATTTGTCTACAGAAATTTGGGGGCCTGGGGCAGGAAGGCTCACATGGGTCCCCCTCTAATATAATGTAATAGGCAGATGTTCCAGGGAGTCAACAGGGGGCGATAAAGGGGTTTGTTATTAATTTATATTACAGAGGGGCCCATATAATCCTTCTTGCCGAGGGCCCCCAAATTTCTGTCAACCGGCCTGCCCTCTGTGTCCCTGTGTGTACAGTGTGAGTCAAGTCTAGCCTGCTCTCCGGCCCACACACACAGCCCTGTTCATGTACAGTGCTGAGGGGGCGGTCTCCATGGCAACAGGACACTTTCACTGACAGGAAACTCTCACATGCAACACTAGGTCTATCGAGAAATGGTCTTAAGAAATATCATGTGATTTTAAATGTCACAAGTTATATTTCAACAATGTTCCCTTTCAGAATTCCAGCTCTTATAGAGGTTGGTAGATCGATTCCTGCTCTGGCCATGGATAATGTTTTCTGTTGTTGTGTACTTAGGCAAGGCATGTCACCCATCTTAACTGGCAGCACTGTCTGTCACTTTTTTTTGTCTTGTTGTTATGGTCAATATAGATAACAAAATTTTAATCCATCCATTTTCTATTCACTTGTCCGGGGCCGGGTCGCTGGGGCGGAGTCTAAGCAGGGTCCTCCAGACTTCCCTCGGTGGGACATGTCCTCTAGCTCCTCCAGTGGGACCCAGGCATTCCCGAGAGACATAGTCCCTTCAGTGTGCCCTGGGTCTTCCCTGGTGGGACATGCCTGGAACACCTTCCTAGAAAGGTGTCCAGGAAAAAGATTTTAAATTCAACAGTTTCTTCATATGATAAGGTTTAATATGAAAAGTCTCTGGTATCACTAATTAGTGCTAATATTTTGTGTATTCATACATACATACTGGTCAGTCGCACAGTACAGCTTTTCAGGCCCCCAAAATAGGTCCACTGCATACTGTCAGCTTGTAATTATAAAGCATTTTATTGTCCGAGAACCAGGAATGTGCGTTACCATGCTAGTTGTTGTTAGCATTCCTGTCGCAGCAAAACTTAAGGTGTTCAGAATGTATAAGGTAAGAGAGAAATAACTTTGGACCACAAACTGTTTAAAATAAACTAGTTTAGTTTTTCACATTTTTAAAAAGTATGTAAAGTATTTAGGGTCCCACTGCAAGAGCTGGAGGAAGTGTCTGGGGTAAGGGAAGTCTGGGAGTCCCTGCTTAGACTGATGCACCTGGATAAGCGGAGGAAAATGGATGGATGGATCGCAGCATAAAGAGCCTCAAAGTCTCCCAGAAAATGGCTACAAACGGGAAATGCAGAATGTAGATCAATATTTCTTTGGACGGTGGCTCAAAAAGGACACTACAAATAAACACAACTGTAACTGACCAATCTCTGGCAGAGGATTATTTTGTATGCTCTCTATTGTTAATCTTTTAATCTTTTGTACATTTGACTGGTGACAAAACATGTAACAGATGCTGAAAACACAAAACATGCAATAGATATAGCGTGTTTCAATACCTTTTATCATTCAGTCCAATACCAATACTTGGCCTGAGTGTACTCGCCAATACCGATACCGTATAGTGTGAAGAAATAGACTAAAGCTACAAAATTTTGTTACAGTACAAGAGCAAAAAATAAATCTATCACTAAAGAACATTTACAAGGATAAATGAGAGTTTGAGGATTAAAGTGTCAGAGTTAGAGTATAATGGTTTTGATGATGAGTTGTGGATGAGCCTATTCCTAATCAAAATATCATATCCTTTGCTGTAAATTTTCTAGCCAGAAGTTCAAATTTGGTATTTTTCAATCCCTTTTATCCTCTTATACAAATTCTTTAAATTATTGCACAAACCCAAAAGCCTTGAAAACAAAAGGAATTTGAAATATAAAATGTAATGCTGCATTTTTTTTTGGGGTCTATATTTGTTTAAAACATAATGCCCTGTGAATGTGAATGTAGAAGCTTAAGCCTCTTGCAGTGTTATTGTTCATGCCAATGTATATTTTAATTAAAAAATAAAAATAAAAAGTAATAATAGTAATAGTAATAAATCCTATGGCAAATAAACAAACCCGTATAATAAAATATATCATGGCATTACTGAAAATGATAAGCTGTGGTGATTTAAGCACTTTTACTTTTCTACTTTGTCACTTTGTACCACAGAGCGTGGATAAAAACAAAGTTAGCTCTGTTGTCTGTTAGCACTGTTGTCTGTTAGCTGTGTTGTCTGTTAGCTCTGTTGTCTGTTAGCGCTGTTGTCTGTTAGCGCTGTTGTGGGGCTGCACTCTCCATAGTTATTTGACTTATTTAGTTATTTTAAGTTCAGCATTCACTCCAAAGGCTAAATGAAGCTACCAGAGAGGTAATACTAATGTCTTTTCTTTCATTATTAGTGTGTTTTACGTGTTTGCATTTAACCTGCTCTTAGCAGTAGCGTTAGCATTAGCCACAGACGTCTGCCGTGTCTCAACTCGACGGTTGCACACTTCGTCGGGTGCATTTGAAAGACAAGGCCCGGTGTGACAAGGCCTGCCCCATTTCAATTCACTTGACGAATGCGGCCAACTAATGTGCCCTGCGTGCCCTGCGATCGGCCGTGAACGAAGCGTGTATCCAACCACACTTCGCACACTGCTATAACCCATTAAACTTCTTCGACGGGAGAATGTAATACTATGTTTAATACTAGCTACAATTGGTAAGATATCACCTCCAGTGTTATATTTGCCTATTGATATTCAAAGGGAAAGATTAATTCCTTACTTCATTCAATCTAAACAGAAATAAATGGCTGTGACGATGATACCTTGACTCTTCTTATATAAATTAATAAAGAATTAAAAATAAAACTGATTATTTTCAGTGTCCATTTTACAGCCGTGTAGCTTGCTAGGCGCCGTAACAAAAGCGAAATAACGAAAGTACACAGACAGCTGTTGAAGTACGCTCTGTGGTGTAGGCCTGTCCCATTTCGTCACGGCCTTTGGGGCCAACGGAGGCTACACGGAGGAGCACCCTTTGTTGGCCGGATATTTCGAACGGTACTTCTAATGGTACTTCAAAGTGTGCAACCGATGAATTGTAAGACGGCCGACAATGTTAGCATCCACGAGTCCTCATTCTGGAAAATACAGACTGGTATAGGATCGGTGAGTTGGTCTGAGTACTCAATACTGATACTAATACCAGAGCTTTTGCCAATACTAGTATCAGTACCGAAACAACCCTAGTAAGATCTCATTGCAGTGATCTCCAGGATAAATATTTGCATTCCATGTCTTTAGGGTTCAGACGTGACGAGCGGAGCCTATAGAATTTCCAGGAATTGTTAGAGCTAACTGATTTGAACAGATTTGATACACTCACCACATTCCACCCCCCTCATACTAGTCAAGGACACGGTTTTATTGACAACATAAGATGCCTTGAAAAACACTGCATTTTAATTTAAGTAGGGTAGCCTGAAACCTGACATTAGTTCCTGTTACTGACCGTTTCTGCTGTTCTGCTGTGTCTAGCAATACAACTGCAACAGCGGCATGAGACGTGAAGTGTATTGACCAAGGACACTACAGGAGTGTACACTGACAGCCTTCAGAGTTAATAAGGTCTGTGCACAACAGTGACCTGCAAACACACTGTTATCTATGGGTTTTTGCTGAGTCGTGCTAAAATTAGGCTAATACATATTTAAGGATAGAGCAGTGGACAGTGAGCTACGGGTGTCAAATACTACGCAGATAGAATCAAAACTTTAGAGGAGAAAATGTAGAGGTTTGTGCCTCAATGCTAATGCTAATGCTAAATTTGAGCCATAAAAAATGTTAAAACAATGACACAAACTGTATTCTACATTTAAAAACTAATGGGGTGGTCTTTACTTTAATTCATTAGAGTTTTTTATTAAGCTGTTTATTACATATTATATACAATTTTAATAAAACTGACTGTTAGCGCTGAGACACAGTGAGCTAGCTAGCGTGCTGCTGTGCTTGTGCCTGAGCCTATTTAGCAAGTTATAATTGAGCTATAGTCTCTGAATAGACAGAAGAAGAAAATCCATTTCTACTTGAATTAAGGTGTATGTTCGCATCCCCAAGTAATGTCGTTCATATGAGTCTGGCACATGTGAAGGATGGGGGCTGAATACAAACTGCCCAGGGGATTTAGCACAGTGACCTCTGACCTCCTCCCCTACATCCTGCGCCCCCAAACAAACATGGCTGCAGCCGGATGAACATGTCATAGTGATGTCTGCTATATCTGACTGTAATCCCCCAGACAGGCACACACACACAAACAAAACACACACACACACACACACACACACACACACACACACACACACACACACATGCAGACACACACACACACTCACACACATGCAGACACACACACATGCAGACACACATACACACACAAACATATACACGCAGACACAAACACACATGCAGACACACACTCACACACACACATTCACACACCAGACACACACATACACATGCAGACACACACCACAACCACACACACACACACACACACACACACACACACACCACACACACACACACACACACACACACACACACACACACACACACACACACACACACACACACAGATTTTGAAAATTGTTGTGTATATTTTGACAAGTATTGCACAAAGCATTTTTATTAAAGAGGTTGTATTTTACTTCTGTGATAAGTTCTATGATAAGTTAATAAGTTTTACTTTCATTTTTGACGCTCTGAGTCTCCCTTTCTATGCTAAGTCACTCCCCCTTCAGAGCGCTATTACATTACACTTGACATAAATCTCGCTAATAAACTACTGCACATTGCCTCCATCCTGCTTTTGTTATGAAAAATGGCCATGTGGGGGCATGGGTGACGTAGGCCTGTGGGCTGAGCATTGGACAGAATCTTAGAGCTAAACATAAGGAGGGTTTGAATAGTGTCCAGGAGAGACTGCAAGATTATTCAAACATGCATGGATGACATCTACAACCTCTTCAGGCATGTTTTTGATGAGGGAATAGCATTATAATGTGGTAGAGAGCACAGAAAATCCATTTTGCATAACACCAAATCTTTAACCTAAAAATAAGCATATCCTAACCCTACTATCACAAAAGAAAAGTAAATTGTATTAACTGGATAAAAGTGAATACGTTTCGACGCTCCTGCAAGAGGCCTCAGTTCTGACAGGATACTGGTCACTGCCTTATGTCTATCTGCAGGAATGAGCTAACTACACTGAAACGAACACACCCTACATGTTTACAGTGTGGAGTATTTGCTATTACTCAAGTCTATTCAGCTACCCTTGTGTTGTGAACTTATACTTTTTCTTACATTGCATAACATGTGTATGTATAGTGTGATCTCTGTGTCCAGCCTGTACACTGACACAGCTGTGGAGCATGTCCGTCAGCCAATCATCTCACTCACAGATTCACTGTTATTGTTATTATTACAGCAGAGGGACAAAATGATCATACCATGTTATTCCAAGTGACAAAATATCACTCCACACACATGCTGAGGGCTAATGAAATGTTTATTATTTTTTAAAGCCACAATATGGAACTTTTTAAGCCAAACTATAGATTATGTTGTGTTTTTTTTTTAAATTTTGGTTATGTTCGTTGCACTGAAAAACATAGATTATCATGCGTCCTTACTGTGAGCGGGTTTGCATCTCCACAAACCTAACTTTTATTTGAACTGGAGGAGGGCCTCTTCCTGCTTGTTTCCATGGAAAGGTTGTTCCTTTAGCTATAATCTTCCGCATAAAACATATCTAACTCCATGGAGAATGTTCCGCAGAATGGCTTTAACATTCCATTTCTATAGATTCATGCAGGTGACGTGCCACCTATAGAAAGTTACATACTGTACTTTTAATATTAGAGACACACATTTTGTTTTGTGTCCAGATTATTTACAAACTCATAAAGTTTGTCTAGTCTGAGGCTTAATACTTTGTAAAATATGTTAAGCTAAAGATGAATTAAACACTTGTTGTTGCGGAGGGTCTGCCACCTGCTTGTCTCCATGGAGATGTTATTGCATGTTCTCTGTGTCTGCATAGGTTTGGACGCTCTGGTTTCCCCTGACACTAAAAGCATCTGCAATCCACGTCTCCAAATCTCAGTGGGACTTTCCCAGTTAAATAAAGAAGAAGAGTCACTTGCTTCACTTTAGGGCAATTGAGACGTTTAATACCACACTGCGGAACATTTCATGCAAAGCAGTAAGGTGTGGACCTCACTTGACATGACATGCAAACCACAAAATCTGATATGAGTGTCAGAAGCACTATTATATATAATCACATTTTAATAATCTTATAACTTCAAACGTCTGGTATGTAGCTGCATGTAACCGCAGCTGTTGTGTCTGTGTTTGTTTCCCTTAGTGTTCCAGTTAGTTTCTCCAGAGAAGGCCCCATGTGGACACTGCACTTGTACCGGGAGAAATGAAGGATGGGTCAAATCAGAGGACATATACAGGTACAATACAGTCTAACCTTTAATGTGAACTGAGTGTTCTGTTTAAATAATCAAATCAATCTGCTCAAAGTTAAGAATTCCCGACAGACTAACTGACCATTCACATTGGAATGAAATGAGACAGGCTTTGGCAACAGTGTCTCGTATGTGTGCCCAAGATTCAACACCTTTATAATATCACATCAGTACACATGAGTCTGAAGTAGCCATTAGCCCGGTGACAGTGCATATGCATGATTTCCCATAGCTGTGTTAGCGTTAGCAGAGAGTTGTGCTAACTTGTGAGTCGCCTGTTGGCATCATCCTGTTTCATGGAGCCCCTCTCTCTCTCTCTCCAGGGGCCAAGTCTCCTCCTCCTCCCACTCAGACTCCTCTAACTATGCAAGCGCTCCCTATCTACACCATCGCAGCACGGACGGGTGGAGGTAAGCGTGCACTGTGATAGTATTATTTTACCATTTTATACAGAGAAAATGAGAATATGCTACATTTTGCACAATTTATTTTGGTTTATGTATCTTGTAACTGATTTAAAAAGGTCTTAAATAACTGAACTAGTTCATTCAACATTTTGCTGTGGTCCAAAATTACTCCTCAATTACTTGATGCATTCTGAACATCCTAATTTCTCACTGTGATGAGTTTATAAGCCAGACAGTACACAGCAAACTTATATAATATATCTGAGGCAGTACACATTTTATTACACTGGGAAAAAATCTGGTATAGATCCTTTAACTATATGTACTGGGTGGCCCAAAAGTCACTGACAGTTGAAAAAATTCATAACTCTTTTGTTTCTAAATATTTTTATTTTACTTTTTCAGAGCACTTAGAACTACCCCTCTGACATTAATATAAGCAAATATAGCACTGAGGAACAAACCCTCATTGTACAGTGGTACTTTGAGTCACATGGGTCAAATTCAAAAACCCAGTGGTGTTACCGTCGACATTTTAATACCAGAGATGCCCCAAGCGTAAATGCCATTAAAGGAATAATAAGTTGTTTTCAAAGACAGGGGGCAGTATGTGATCTCCACAGACCTGACTAGTCCCCATTTCTTACTGTGAGGCTATCTTAAAGAAAAGGTGTTTGTGAATTAACCTCAGACAATAAACGACTTAAAACGTAATATTGAGGATGAAATAGGAGCCATAAGCCCGGAAATGCTTTCAAATGTTATGCAAAGTGAGTTGGATATTCAGTGCGAAACCGAAAATGGTGGACACTTAAAAACATTTTTAAAAATTAGGTCATTTTTACTTTCCGTAGTTTAAGGGGAACTGTCTTCAGTTTGCCTAATGCTAAAATTTCGTGAGCATAACTTAAGAATTATAGGAGCTATTGAAGATTTAAAAGTGTCAGTGACTTCTGGGCCACCCTGTATTTTGTGCGTTTTCACTAGTTACATGATTTGGTAGACTTTTATGCCAGGTGCCCTTCCAGTCACTCATGTTGTGAACGTGAGCTGTTGTGAAGTCTTTGCTCTTAAAAAAGATTTGATCCACCTGTGGTAATGGTGAGAACATACCCTAGTTCTATGCCACTCATGCTGCTGCTTTTATTAATAACTTCTATAATAAAACACTTTTTGCTGAGTGTTTTAAAAGTACAATGATGGGTGGATCAATGGTGCGGTTAGATAAGAGCATAACAGCGGTGACATCAGTACTCAGCAATGCAGACATGTAGGCTAACGCAGGCTAATGTCATGCACTGGAGTTGCACAATACCAAATGTGTCTTTTTATAGATGACTTTTTGACAGTCCTGTCGCCTCGTCAGGGAGTAGCCTGTATACACGAGCAGTTTGAAAGTAATAGCAAGTAACTGGAATGAATGCATTGAATAGGTTGAGTTTTGGATATGCTCTCATTTGACAAAGCAAAATTGTTATTGGCATGCTCACATAAAGGAACTGTGTGTAGCCTGTGCGCTCTTATGGTTTTAAAAAAGTATTGCAATCACAACTGAACCTGTGTGTCCAGAGCCTTAACCTGTCGATAGAGGACACATACAAGTTTGTGTCATTCTCAGTATATGGACAGGCTTCTTGTGAAAGCTCAGAACCTTCAAAATTCACTCACTGAGCGGCAGAGGCTGCACTAGCACCGGCTGATTGCAGGTGCTGGGGTTTAGGGAGTATTAAGCCTCGGAGTACACAAACGTTATGAGTTTGGAAATAATCTGGACACAAAACAAAATGTGTGCCTCTAATGTTAAAGATACAGTATGTAACATTCTATAGGTGGCATGTCACCTGCATGAACCCAGATAGATAGATAGGAGATAGATATGTTTTACGTGTTACTGTGGAAGATTATAGCTAAAGGAACAACATTTCCATGAAAACAAGCAGGAAGAGACCCTCCTCCAGTCCAAACAAGAGTCAGGTTTGTGGAGATGCAAGCTCGCTCACAGTAAGGATGCATGATTATCTATGTTTTTCAGCGCAATGAACACAACCAAAATGAAAACAAAAAAACAAAAACCCAACATAATCAGATCAGAGAGAGGCATTTTAGGTTTAACACAACAGGATTTTTGGCATTGAAATCCATTAATAAATACAACATTAATAAGTAATGCCATACTGTGGAATATCCATGACAGATACGTATATTACACAATCTACCTTTAAGTTAATTGCAAAAGTTCTGTTTGAAAATTTGCATAGCCTAATAGTTTGCTCTTGATACTAAATTTCAAATCACTTTTTTTTTTTTATTTATTTATTTGTACACGTTTCAGATTAAAAACTAGTCTTGCATTTTACTAATACACTGCCAAAAAATTAAAAGAACAAAATAAACCCAACAGTCTAAACTCCACTGTCCCCGCCCCTCCCGTGCGCCCTCAGCGGTGCGTAAACCCAGCGCTCCTCCCTCTGCAGTCCGGGCCGTGCTGGAGCGGAGCAGGGCCGAGGGCGGGGGGAGGACGGCGCCGAGGAGGATTGGTGGATTTGAAGCTTCGGTGCTGCTGCTGCTGTCTTGTTTTCGCTCGGCAGTCCGTCCGTGATTCCCTCCTCCAGTAGCGGGACCCCAGCGCGCTTTGGTCGGCCTCCAGGTGAGCGCAACCCCCCTGTTCACCCATCCCCGTTTCTAAGCTGTTTCCCCCGCACTGCTGCATGCTTTCCCCTGCACCGATTTGTCTCTCATTGTGTCCGCATCACCTCCACGACGGCGGCGCTGGCTGGGCTGTAATTGTCGGATGTAAGACCCGTGGACACTTTCCAAAATCAACGCTGTGGTGCGTCCAAACTCCATCCAAAACCCGCTAAACCCTCAATTAAACGCATTTTCAAGCATTGTGGCGATGCATGTTTGTGTATTTTTCTAATATTCGTCCCTTTGCCCCCGCTGTTGTTGAACTTGTGTCGCTATGGGTACATTTTGGTGTCTTTTCATGCGTCACAGCTGCGCGTTTTTTTGGATTTACTCGCGCAAAATCCCAGTTCTGTCCTCCTTATCGCGTCGCTTGTTCTTCTGCTGTCTCTAACCCACTTTAGCACGTCTTTCCTCGGCTTGTTACTCGGGATGGGATGAGGATGATGATGGTGGATGCTCTTGCAGGCGTGGTCGTGTGCGCTGACCTCACCCACCCATCAAAAACATTGCAATATTCCTTTAAAAAAAAAAAAAAAACACACCGCTAGTTTCTCTGCAGTGCCCTGGCTGGACTTTGCGAACACATCGTGCGTAATTTCCAGATGTTTACGGTTTTACGACTTGAAAATCCAGTTTAATGTTTAATATATTGCCCATTTTGCTGCTTTAAACCCAAACTTGGATTTCTATTTAAATACTAGTGCAGTTTGCAGTGCTATGAGTCAGCTGTACTGCGTTTTGCCTAGTTACCGTAAATTCTGCTGTTTTGGGGCACTTTTGCTTTTGCGCAGAGCTCGTTTCAAATCCTGTAGTGCAATTATGTAATCGGATCCAGGCTGGGCCGCGGTGGGCTGTGTCCTTTTCTATTCTCCAGACTTTTTCCACTCCCAAACGCCCCTTAAACCCTAAAATCACCCCCTCTCTCCCATAGTCTGCCCCAGTATTTTGGTTATCTAATCTTGATCCTGTGCTTCCTGTTATCCATGCACCCCTCCTCATGGATTTATTGCTCTGGTGCAACAACTGGGGGACATTTGGCGACTAGTTGTAATGTAACAGCCTGGTGTCAACTTGTTGCCTGGCCTGTTCTGTTTATGTGGCTGCTGGTGAAGTCAGGAACCCTCTGCCCATAGGAGTCGTATAGGGGATGAATGGGGTTTGTGGAGCAGGGAGGAAGGGCAGATGGATAGAGTTACGCTTTGGGAAGTCTTGGTCAAGGACAAAGCAGTTTGGAGGGCACTGTTTTGGTTTGGAGCATAGGATTCAGAAGTAAGTTTGAATGGTTTTGGGGAAATGTCTAGCTTATTTGCAGTTTTTCTGGGTATCATTTTGTCATCTACACACTAAGTCGTTGTCTCCATGGGAACTTGTCTGAAATCATTTTGTAGTTGTAAGGCAAGGCAAGGCAAGGCAAGGCAAGTTTATTTGTATAGCACAATTCATACACAAGGTAATGCAAAGTGCTTTACAGAATAAGAAAGACATAAAAATCACAATACAACAAATCAAAACGTAAATAATCACAAATAATGGCCATAAAATGAACATTAAAGGAGAAAAGTGCCGAATAAAAACCTTTCAGTCATATGCACAGATAAACAGAACGTTTTGAGCCTGGATGTAAACATTGTCAAAGTAGAGGCCTGTCTCACATCTTCAGGAAGGTTTTAGCTGCATAAAACTGAAACACTGATTCCCCATGTTTAGTTCTGATTTAGTCCATGTTTAGTCCATGTTTAGTCCATGTTTAGTCCATGTTTAGTCCATGTTTAGTCCATGTTTAGTCCATGTTTAGTCCATGTTTCGTCCATGTTTCGTCCATGTTTAGTCCATGTTTAGTCCATGTTTCGTCCTGGTTCCTGACTCTGGGCACAAGCAGGAGGTCGGTCCCTGAAGTCCTCAGAGTATGAGATGTTTCATATGGCACTAACATAACGTAACTTATACTGCATAAAACTGCTAACTCTGTACTTTAGATCTGTACAGACGTCTTCTGAAATGTCCCTGTGTGTCAGATGCCCTCCCTGTCTTTTTGTCTGTTCCTCTGGACAGGTTTAAAACATGGACTTTGAACAGTGTCTTTTTATTAAAACATAAATCACAAATCTAATCTCAATTAGATATTGTTCCCAAATCGTTTCTCCAATTCTAAAATCATTTGAAATGAGCAGTAAAACGATCCTTAGGACATTTGCTTCATGACATGTGCTCACCCCAAATGGCCAATGGCATTTTACAAGATGGAGTCGAAAACAAAGAACTGCACTTGTTCAAAGCCTCCAGCGGAAACGTGATCCTGACGTTAAGTAGCATTAATAACACTAGATCAATACAGGACAATGCATTTTTTATTGGCAGTAGAGCTCACAGTGATGGCTGCAGAAGTTAAGTGCTCCAGGCTACACAGATTTGGCTAGTCATTCACCCCTATACAGACGGCCTCTTTGTAGACCTGCTGTATTGGACCTATTCAAACACAAAGCCACATCTGGGAGTACGATATATTGCTGAACTAAACATAGACGATAAACTATAATACGCAAACTAATTGATGCCACTGACACAAAAACCCAAGAGCAGATTTAAACCACAAAAACGATTCTATGTCTACAGTATTGTTAAAAAGTTATGATCTGCAATAAATTAACAGCAGAGTGAAACACTGTGGTACTTTATTTCCATCTGTAATGAGTCATCCAAGTTATTAATTCAAACTTTTACAGCTTAAATCTTATATTGCCAAAAAATAACCAAAATGTTTCCAGTAGTACAAAGAAAAAGTGCACACAATAAATATTGACCCCCGAAAAAAATATGATTCCAACTTTCATGTATATAATGATAAGTCAATATAGTGATTATAGTGACAGGTCTAAAGGTGGTTTTTGCTTTTGTTGAATATATATGAGCTGCAGATTCACCTGTTTATATGTCTGTCTGCTGCTCTGTTAACAGCAGCAGCAACTCAAATGTTGAAATCGAAGTGACGTTTAGGCTTTGGATCCTAAGGTTATCTAATTTTGACTAGATTTAAATTAAATTTGACATTGAGTCAAAAATCTAAATCTTCTTGTTCTTGTTCACATTCAGTTCTCGTTTTATTTTAATATATATATATTTTTTAACATTTTTTTCTTAGGTGATTAAAAAAATAAAAAATAAAATAAAAAAAAAAAAAAATAATAATAATAATAATAATAATAATACAATTCTCCTTGACTAGCCCGACTCAAATGAAGCTTCATCTGCTCATCTCCGTGGAAATGGATACGTTTAACTGTATACTGTGGAACATTCTATGCCAAACAACATCTCCATGGAGACGGACAAGTGCCTGACCCTCTATAGGAAAAGTTACATGGTGCATCTTTTCAATAGTAGGATATAGGATGATTCACATTTGAAATAAGACTGAATTGCCTCCATTTCAGAATAGATTTTTTTCTTATTTTACATTCATGTCTGTCATGTCATGTCTGTTCATTAACATGCACTGTCCCAACCAAAAAAAAATAAAAAATTTTAGAGGATCCATTGTTTAAAAAAAAAGTGAGAGAGACAGATTATTACTTTTAAAAATGCATTTAGTTTTTGTAAGATAAACTTATCAGTTTTTGTGTCTCTTATTAGCAAACCTATATATTTCCCACATGTTCTCAACACAACAGTAACTTGTGCATGAAGCATATGGAACATCTCATCCATTTCCCACTACACTGTTTATAAAAGTTTTGCAAATCATCGTCCCAAAGGATTATTCTGTGCCTTCACCTTCTTATCAAACCAAGAAAGTTTAAAGCAATCACTAAGTGGACTCTCCCTTCCCTGTTCCTGACGCTCAGATGTGCATTGGAACCAGGGCCAACCTAAACATCTCAAGCACATCATAATGACCAATTGTTGCTAGCAGGGCCACAGGAAATTCAAACTTACTTTTCCACAGCGACAGGAAGGGGCGGGGCTTGGATTCTATGTTTATTTACAGTCTCGGCCATGTGCAATTCCCAGCACTGCTTATACACACACGACTGAGAGAGCTATACTAGGATTTAGGATTTTCCATGCATCAATATGGGAACCCTGTGCTGGAGCGCGCCAAAACGAGCTGTAATACGGCAATATATGAACAGAGTAGACGTCATGGGTTATTTTAGTAAGAGGTTTGATTTAAGGGAGGGGCCCGGAAGTGCAGTGTTTTATGGGAACTGTGGTTTTGAGTTTGATGGATGTAGAGTGCTATGGCTGTAAGAGCTTGAACGCAGAGGTGTTGGCATTTGGATCTCACTTAAGGCTGGAGTTTCCGAAGTATTTTACTACTACGTTTTATTAGATGCTTGTTGGAGTGTTTGCGATGATTACAGTGTGCCATGACTAGCCTAACCTAACTCTCTGGTCTATTAGTTCAACTATTTAAATTTTTGGGATTTAAAACGAATGTTAGCATAGCTTAGTTAAGTCATTAGTTTCAGCTTCCTATTGTAGGCTATGTGGAATTTTAAAGACTAACTATTTAGAAGATATATGTTGTTTTAAATTGTCAATTGTTATGGCAACAGCTCGAGTGTTTCATCTTTCTGAAACCCGTGGATAGATAGGCTAGACAAACGTTTACACTATTGTCCCTCCATATAATTTTAGTAGCCAGAGCTGTCTCTAGACACTATCAGGGCCCCAGACTAGACAGTGAGGCCTGGGTTGTCTTTCCCATTGTGGTGGCTCTGGCCTGAGCTGGCTAATAATATGCTGATAAGCTCTATAAAATACAAAAAGTACAAAAAGAAAGGAATATTAGGGTTGTTCTAGGCCTCTCTCAAAATGGTACCCTTTGAAAAGAAAGATTGGGAATATTTATTAAGCAAATGTTGCCATACTGAACCGGGTAAGCTAATCTATGACAAAAGCCGTTTTGAAATTAAATTATTTGGTGGCAATAAAAAAATGCTTTAATTTTTATTTTTTTTAATATAGTCAATGTGTCCCAGATAATGATCTTTTCTGCATTCTAGGCTACACCAAGCTAACCACCGCTAACTTCTGTTTTGCTTTATCCGCCTGATCCGTGCTGCTTGTGTCCTGTCAGCGCCTGCCTGATCCGTGCCGCAGTGTCTCATATGAACACAGAGACTTGAAAGCCTGGCTCATTCTTTAGACCAGGCTAATATTAAAGCAGAATAGCTACAGGAGGCCCTTGGCTCAGTGTGGGAGAGGCCGAACCCTTCTGACCGCTTACATAACGCTCTCACTCAGACAACCTTGAGAAGCTGGACCCTGATAAAAGAAAAACTGACGAGGTTGGAACTAGAAAGAAGAATTTCAAAACAACCAATTATAATGTTGAGTGTAGCCATATTTTGATATATAATTTGGACTGACTTTCAGTTATAGTTAGCAGCCTATAAGGCCTATAAGTATACACACACAAATTGTCATTTATTTATTCATTTACAAATCAAAAATGGATTTAGGTCAAAACTGTTGCCATACATTTTCTTTTTTTCTATATTATTATTTTTTTAATAACAAAAACTTAAAGGTACAGTATGTAACTTTCCGGAGGTGGCACGTCACCTTTATTATAACATGTAAATAAAGTTAAAACCATACATCAGTCTCCATTTTAATGATTTTTGTGACATTTTACGCCAAAGGAACAACATTTCCATGGAAACAAACAGGTTGAGGCTGTCCTCCAAGCCAAGTAAGAGTCAGGTTTGTGAAGATGCTAGCCTGCTCGCAGTAAGCATGCAGGTTTTTCTAGGTTTATCAGTGCAATAAAAAAAACTAAACCAAATAGAAAATGATTCATTGTAGTCTGTTGGCTTAAAATTACATGCTATTGCTTTAATTTCATTTCCAGTAAGGATTTAGCCACTTTTCATCACGTTTATTGGGATTTGGGTTAAATAAATTGACATTGCAGCAATAATCTAGTTAGAACATATTGTTCTGCCCTAGTGGAAAACGCAAATTGACTAGATATTTCCCCATTGGGACAAATAAAGGTCCTCTGGTTTTTACTTGGACATAATCACCTCCCATTATTCTCCTTCGTGACATTGTAAATAGAAGTGAAGCTGTCAGGGCTAATTAGCATGTGCTGTGTCAGTCGTCATGTTGGGTGTAGCCGTGTTGTGATCTGCTGAAGTCAGGGCGAGCTCTGTTATGACAGCAGAGGAGGACAAGTGTACGGTGTGTAGGCTTTTAATGGAAGACGCAGCATAAAAGTAGTTGTGCATGTGCTTTTACATTCCCTGTTATGTATAAGGGGCATAAGTTGGGTCACAGTCACGGTAATTACTATATCGACTTGGGCCTCTGAACACTTTTTCTTTGCAAAAGTAGAGTGATTTGGGGTATTTTTATTGTAATATGATAAGATTTGAGCTGTGGAGGGGTGAATAAGTCCATTTTATGGCTAATTATTGGCACATTCTGCTGTTTTATTTATTGCACCTCATGTCTTATTAATGATTATCTTGCATTATTTAAATCTTTATTAGTTTCAATGTTATCATTTATTGCAGTGTTTCTCTGTAGAGATATATTGTGCTTCAAAATGTGTTATTGTGACAGGTCTAGGCATAAGGCTGACTAATGGGTATTTGAAAGGCGCAGTATCTGATTGTTACAGTCTTCAAAATGGCTTCAAAGGCTTGCAGGTCCAAAGTTATTCCTCACTTACCCTATGTATTCTGAGCATCCTAATTAACTTCACCATGATCAGCAACAAGTATGCTAACAGCATCCTTCCTGATTCTCAAAGTGTTTTATAGTTGGATGCAGACAGCACAATGTGGTCTTATTTCTATCATACAATCTACCAGGGCAAAATAAATGTACACAGGAATATTTAAAATGTATTTAAAAGTGTTATCAATGAAATGTTTTTTGTGACTACAGTTGGATTGGGTTTGGGGGGGAATGAGTAATACAGCATAATATGATGTTACGCACAGTTGACTCTTGTGAGCTTTAAACCAGGTTATAATGTTGTTTCTTCCTCAAAAACATACCTGGAGTTGTGTTTTGTCTCATTCACACGTTTGAGTAACACTATTATCAGTCTGTCTACATCTCCAAAGCTCAAAATGCTCTGTTCCAGCTTGTGATGTCATGAAGCACTTATTTTCAAGTTAACAGCTCCTTTTACCTTTAGTTCAGTAGACATTGGCAATTCCAGGACTGAAATCATCCAAATGATTCTAGTGAAAGTATATGGTGTTTAAAAACACAGTAGAGCACTTCCTGTATTACTGCATGACATCATAAGGTGTAAGGTGTCTGTTTCTCTGTTTGAGAGAAGAACTCAGCCTAAATATTTTGTGTGTTTGTTATGAGGAAACAACATTATAACAGAAATCAGAGAATAGAGTAATATAATATGAGTCCTTTTACGTAATAAAAGTAACTTGAACCTCCTAAGTTCTATTATATTTTTGCAGAATACAAGTTGAAGCACAAACTTACTACAGTCCACACCTCACCAAATCACATCACAAAGCTTCCATTTGAAAACAATGACATCCAGTTTTGGCTGTTACAGCTGGCTGCCCCTGACAACCGCTGTCAACAATGAGCTTTTTGGCACATAGGCGATAGGAAAGTGTGGTGAGATTTTACAACTGGACTTTTTCCCACACTTAATTCAACATAATTTTTATCAGGGCTGTTTGGGCATGCTCATGAAAAAAATAAAATGAAAGAAGACATACTGTGCTTGTGTCTGCTCTATAGTTATAATCTATGACACCCGGGGATCATTATGTTATAATTTGCACATTTTAAATCACAATATTCATCTAAACAACCTTAATAAAAGAAACGAGTCCACCGACTTTCGTGTTAGAAAACTGTGATTTCCAATGGGAGCTGATGCCGCCGGAAACATCATCACAATATAGCGCAGTGTAGCTGTCGGCGAATCCTATGGACAGCTGCAGAATCTTTTTTTTTTTTTTTTCATTTGTACCAAAATCACTCCGCAGTGCTCCCGAATCTTGTGTGTATCACGATTAACAAAATAAAACTGGAGAATGAAGTACGTCACAGTGGGCGTGTACTGGTGGAGGTGAAAACGGGGATTGATCGACAACATGGCGTCTTCAGAATAAGTGATTAAAGATTGCTCAAACTTGCACGAATCACTCCAAAAACAACTTTAGGTGAATAAATGGTGAGGAGAAACAACTATAACATGATTAAAAGCTCTGAAAAGTCGAGTTTGTACAATCTTAAATCAGACCTATTCCTGAAAGTAACAATTGGCAATTCTGTTGGACAGTAAAAAAAAAAAAGTCCCTGACTAGCTAAGAAGCAAGTGAAATGGAAAACAAACAGTATTAAACTTCCAAAATATGAAATCCTATACTTGATCTAGAAATGCTTTGACACTTTAAGCTCTGGCTGAATGATTTGGCGAATTTTCTGCGATTAGGTTTACGATTAATTTTTCTTTACTTTCAGTAATGGAATTCTGTTCAAAGTCGGCACAGTAATCTCTATATCGACTTCATTCAGTACATGACAGATGGAATAGTAATTTTTTGGCCATTTTTATTGTGGAGACTTTTTTTTTTTTTTTTTTTTTTTTTTGCACTAATGGCAGAAGTTTGGTTATTTTTCTGTAGGTGAATTATGAACTTCTATGACTCATTATCGATGCAACCTAACTACTTAAGTGTTGCATTCTGTTATTTTAGATTTAGATAATTTACTTAATAGTTTGGTTTCAATATTATCGTTTATTGTCTATATTTACTTCAGCAAAATATCACACTTTAAAATTTGTTATAGTGAAAGGCCTTGTTCAGAGTTCACATTTTAAACATGTCCAGGAGAATCGACAAGAATCAGATGTATTTCAGAACATGTTTGTAGAGATCAGGTTGGCAGTTTTTATGCAGAACAAGATGACAAGATTATTTTGTTGTTTGTGGAGGAAATTACAGTACAGCCTTGCTAATTGCCCCTATTCAAATTGTGATTAAAATCATCTCGGTGAATCTTGCCCCACTTTTAGTTCATCGTTGCTTAACAACTCCGCTCCCTTTTATGTCACGAACACGTTAAGAACAATTACACATCTGTCTTTTGTTGTTGCATCACTCAGAGTCCTTAGATTGACCTCGGTTATGTATTAAAGTTCTATTCTGCAGTCTGCCTTCTTCTTGTGATAGATGGAGTTTCACATATGGCCAAAAGACAAATCCATGTAATCTGTTTATTCCGGAGTTCTTTTCTAAGGCGGCCCGTGGCTATATCCAACATGGCGGACTTCTTTCAACCCACCTCCAACTTCACAAAAAACGCTCGTAACGTGACACTTGGCACAGCTGTAGTAGTGACCTAATGAGTGTGTCAATAGATCTCCAACAACACGACAACAAAGAATGGTTATTGTTGAGTTAGAAGTTTAGCTGGAAAAGTAGGTTAGCTTTTTATTTCCGACTGTCAACGTTTTTGTTTGTTTTTCATGGAATACTTTGAAATTCCCTGACTTCCGGAAATGCCCATCCCTTGGCAATAGGATGGGCATTTCCGGAGATTGAGTGATTTGATTGAAAGAACTGCTTTCAATTTCATGCATATTTAAGGTTTTAAGGTCTCTTATAAGTTATTGTTTACAAAGGAGACACAATTTTCCCAAGACGAGACGAGATGCCAGATTGGATCCCTGAGAATGAGACAAGACGAGATGAGATTTGGAAATGATTTATAATTAAAAATTGCTAGTAGTAGTTAGATTTTGGCTCCACCATTTTTTATTTGCTTCATATAATGCTTTTTGAATCTAAAGCTTCTCAAGAAACCTAAGATCCTAGCACATTTTTGTCCAATCCAAATGTAAACACACAAAAAAATCTCCTGAGATAATTTTTCTCATGTGTTCACAATCTTTTGGGAATTTTGTCTCGTGAGATCTTGTGGCATGAGATTTTGTCCCATCCCTATTATCTTGTTGTATTAATCTAACCATACCATTAAAATCTATATATTGGCTGTAGTTTTTGCATTGCTATTTTTTAAGTTAAAGTGCATATGATGTGTTTTTTTACTTTGATGGGATTACGTTAGTTAAGTGGGCGTTTGTGGGAAAAGGTTAAGAAAAGTACAAAAATACAGTAAGTAGCGTTGAGTTCTAACTAATCATATCTTCAACACACAAATTTTGATCAAAATGTAGGGACTATTTACCTGCAAGGAAGGCATTTTTTCTGACTGACACCTTTATTTTGTTACATTAAGGTTTAATGTTTTATTTTTATTAGAATTTCAATAACTATATGCAATTTAGACAATTTTTGGCTCTTGTTAACATTATGGTTGCCCTGTCAAGTTTGGAATTACCTCTATGTCCACACTATTTCCTACTTGGGACATTGTTTTTAGTGGTGTCCAAATGTTCAGTTGGTGAAGAAGTACTGCACTCAAAATTTCCCACAATGCACTTTGAAAAGTAGTCTCCAGTGCTGGTCACTAGACTGGTCAATATAAACCACAATCCATTGCGAGAGTCAGAAAAACAGCAATGGACAGTGACAGCTCTTTAACTGGACACAACACGACTGAAGTAAAAGCAGATACAAGTGCTGGTTGATCCTGATTATGAATAAATAGTTTCATAAATCCAATTATTTTATGTCCAACAAGGAAGTAAAATTATAAACTTCATAAAAATAAATCTACAAAAAAAAACAACCCAAAAAAAAAAACAAACCCTGAGAACCCTCTCCATTGTTGGATGTGCACTATCCCTTTAAGAAGTTGAGAAGTATCATATTTTTGGAAACAAGGCCAGTTGGTATTGTTTGCTCCACATAATACCTTTTCCTAACTTCCCAAACATGTCAATTCATTCTGCTCTGAACCACTCCTCCGTCACCAAACTTCTCTCGTTCCGTATCGGCTGAAAGTCATATTAGGTGAAAACGAAATCACGTCCTAAATATCCCACGGATTTTTCCACTTATTCCTGCTTGAAGATTCAGGGAGCTTAAAGTTTTAAGCTGCAGGAGTTTGGATGGAGGAGCAGAGGGGGGAGATGGCTTCACTCGGTCCGACAGAGGAGTGCTGGGGGGGTGGGGCGAGAGGGGGAGGGTGGAAGGGGTTCACTGGAGGGGCGATAAGAGGGGGAGTGGAGAAGAGGGAAGCCATTTGGAGTGACTCTTCAAGATGGGAATGTTTGCAAGGGTTAGGGTTTAGAGTTGTCCGTTCTAAGTATCGAAAATCTGATGCCAGTCAATAATAAAACTACTTTCGATACTAGATACTGGTTGAGCAAGCATTAGTACTAAAAAAGTCATATTCACAGGACAGAAATGAACCTGTCCTGAATAGTTTTACAATGATCTTGAGAATTAAGATCAGAAGTCTTCAGAAGTAGGACACATAGCCTAGTATACGCCCATGGACCACTGTGGAACCTACCTGGACGACTGAGGGATTACACAGATATAAGGCCACATGGGATTATAAAAAAGTACTACCATTTAATGTTGAAAATGACATTCTATTAGCTAAATAAAGAGTGTTTTTTATTATTGTGGGATCAGAATCGGTATTGAAATTTTAGTATCATGACAAAACTGCTGTGGTTAGGCTCTGGTGTTCTGTCATTGGACCTGCACCATGACGAGATCATTGTAAGGGCATCTTATGCAAACTCCATAAAAAAGCCAAAGTATAGCTTCTACTTCTCCCCCATCCAAGTGCTACATGTTCTCCCTGTGTCTTGGAGGATATACACAACAGGCTTCATAGTTCAGATAGGTAAATCTACCTCAATATCTGGAGACACAATTCACAAAATTGACAAGACCAGATTTTAACATCATTGTGCAGTTCTGTTCATATTTTTTACCTTACACGTATTTCTATATTTTTGCTGTCACTTCAGCACTGATTTTTGGAACTACAGTTTCTACAGGTGTAACTCAGCAAAGTTGTTTTTTTTGTCTAATCCAACAAAAAAAAAAAAAAAAAAAAACTCCAATAATTTGGCACATGTGTACACAATCACAATCTACACAATCTTGTCCCATTGTTATTGGGGATGCACCTTTTTCAGTTTCGATACCAATTTCAATATTATGACCTTGCATATCTGCCAAGACCTCAACCAACCAACCTTTAAACAAAAAACATAAGGCAAATCTGACCCAAAATTGTTATGTTGCCGTTATATCTCAAGCAACCATAGAACAACTTTGTATAAATAAAAGTTTGAAGTAATAAGACAATTTACTTGTTGTAATTGGCCCATAAACTTCAATGTCCAACCAGTAGATCTGCTGAACTGATCGTTGAGAGCCACCGATATCTGATACCAGAATGTAAATGGTGAACCTCTAATCCTTATACTGCATACTTTCAAAACAACTGTTGCATTATGTTGTACACAATATACTACTCTCTAAACTTCTTTCTGGCATAGAAGCACTGCACTCAGTTCAAGGTTAAGCTCTGCCTCTCAGGACATCCAGCTCTGGTATGGCGGGTCACAAGTTTAGATGCGTGGATGGGTTGTAGGAGGATGTAAGGCTGCATCTGAATGGTAATAGGACACATGAGCAGAGGCTGGAATGTTCTGGAACAAGTCCAGCTGATACAAGTGGAGCAGTGCGACAGGAGACGGAGGAGGAGGTGGACTTTTAAAAAAATTTTTTTTTATTACCAACAGCGCTAAGGCAGGTGCTATATTTAGCGCATCCCACCTCACCTTTGAAACGATGGCAGCTTGTTTGTCATGTGGGTTCTATATTTTTGCAGTTGTTCAAAACAGATGAGGATTGAATGGTGGTAAATCTGGTTGGAAATGTATAGACCTGCATAGCTAACCTTCCTTAGTACATTGTATATTAACTGTTGTTGAATGGGTAAAACGAAATTACCTTGAAGTAATGGTCTATAATGAGGTTCAAACTACTAAAATTGTGGATACCAGTGATACTCAACCCATCGATCTCAGCGGCAGTGGGGGTAGATCCCAAAGCCCTGTCAGTTTATACAAAGTGTATTGCATTGGGTAAATATGATCAGAACTACCAGTCAAATGGAGGTCCACACTAACACAAAGTAACCGCAAGTTACAATCAGTTCGAGTTGTAGTTCTGGCGAAAAAGGTTGGGGATCCTGCTGTATATATTGATTGATTGGTGTTCCTTGTTAAAAGAATTGCGATTTCTAGTTTAGTAGCAACAGTTGGTATAATGCTAAAAGCTACAAATTGTGTTGTTACCTAGCCAGTTTTGCTTTTGCCTTCTTATTTCACATTTTCACAATAAAAAATGTAAATGTAACACACTTTTAACTTTTTTACATGCACTTTTTTTTGTCTAAACTAAATTCCTAGCAGATATTCTTGTCTTAAGTAAATACAAAAAGGCCGACTGCAAAAGCTAAATGTTGCTGAAGCTAATGTAGTTTACTGTATGCTAGCTTCGTTTGCATTATTCTATGTATTTCTTGGCCACGCTATAGTTTTGTTAAAGGGAAAGTTTGTTATGGTACTACAATGTACTTTTATTCTAAGCTTGGGGGAAAAAAATTTACATGGTCTAGCAGTTCTTAGCCAACTGTGCAAGCTCTGGAAACTTCAAGAATTATGTGTCAGCTTAGGGAAACTTATGTCTAAAATGTTTTTACTATTACACATTACACAACTTATCACCTCTAGGGATCAAGAGGGAGTGGAGATGGATGGTTCAAGTTCCTTACATTGGCTGGAATCTACCATGCTAGTGTGGACTACAAAGCCCACCGAATCCTATGCGTCTTAGGTAATGGGCCTAGATATCATTCAGTGTTGGTATGCTGCGTTTTCTCAGGCCAGAGAATGTGTTTTGTTAGCTGGGTTACGTTGGGGTCAACCACTCTGACCTCAGCGGGGGAGAGACACATATGACACCATTTGTTCTTGTCTTGGAGTTTTTGCAGGCTTTGAAGAATGTGGCTAGTAATGTTTTAAAAGCTCTGTGCTTAAGTGTGTGTTGCTCATAGACTGTAAATATAAATGGATATAGTTAACTTGCTACCTGCCCGCTTTCAAATGGGAAGTGATCATGGGCACGATTAGGTTCCATCGACTCTGGCTCCAATTCACTTTGTATTGAAAAACTGTCACCCCTCTATCTGTAACTGCTGCTGTCAGGCTCGCCATTTTGGTCTTAAAATGTTTGTATTGACCCGCTCTACATGATTCTGGTATTTTTATTTCGCTATTGTGTCGGTAAATCAAAATATGAACATCAATGCCAGACAAATAATGTCCATTCTTTTCCAGAGGTCGCTTCAGCTAGCGTTAGCAACAGGTTTGATTGATAGTGTTGCTAACTTTGCGCCTGCTGCCTGAAACTCTCTAAACCAGCGGTGTGGTTGGGAAGGGGCGTTACCTTCAACAGCCTCGCTCCGGATTGGCTCTTCAGTTGCTATGATACTCGTGGTTGGAATTCCAAATATGGAACTTGGCTCCAGATATGTCCCTATAACTGTTAGCCACCAATGAGCTTCTTTTAACTGGACCGAACGCTGTGGGTGATATCACTCTCATGAAGTCCACTTCTGGTGTAAAAAGCTGCAAAATGGGACTGTTTTTTTGTTGTAGGTTGAGTGAGCTTTCTTAAGCTGTTGCTAATGCTGATTGGAGGCTTTGCAGATGCTAAAAATGCTAATAACGACAGGGAAAGGATTTGTTCGCTCTTATCTTCATGTTGAGTGGAAGCAGGACTTTTACAAACTGGAGCAGCTTAGCAAAACTATTCTCACATCGCTCAGACTGTAACAGAGGCTAGCATATGTTCTGCTGCGACCAAGGCTTTAGTGCAGCATAGCATCTTTTTATAAGCCTTGAACTACACTACGTTACAATGTTTGGACACACATTCTCATACAATGTTTTTTTTCTTCATTTACTACTTTGTATTTACTGAAGACAACAGATGTATAAAACAAGATGTATGGAATTATGTGGCAAAAAGAGTCATGATGAAATCTCTTGAAATGGTTTTCGCTTCACAGCTGTGCCTTGTTGGGGTTCAGTAGTGGAATGCTAACAGTGTGCAAAGCAATGATCAGAGCAAAGAGTAAAGCTTTATTTTGAGGAATCTTAAATGTAAAACTTTGTGTTACTACATTCCATTTTGTGTTCAGTCATAGTTTGGTGCCTTCAGTGAATGTAAATCTGTGTATAATCTGTATAATGGACCTTAAACTGCGCCGGTGGTGATGGTCCAGTTGAATATAGAGATAAGCAAACTTAATTCATTGCTCTTTTGACATTATGTTTCTATAGGCCTCCATTATAATGCTTCACATGTTCTCATCCGTTGTAAATGTACCATTAGCATGGACTAACTGATTCAACATCCAAATGCGCCAACCCACACAAACACTTGACTATATCCAGTATATAGCCAAAGAGAAATTCAATTCTGTCAAATGGACAACAATTTTTGAGTGAAGATGTTTCGCCGCTCATCCAAAGCTGCTTCTTTAGTTCTGGTTGAGAGTTTCCTCTGAATGGAAAATATGTGGTAATTGTGGTCCAGATTTGGTCAAGTGACACTTTGGTTCTCTCTTTTAGCTTAGTGTTCTGCAGTAGTCTCCTCCTTGCTGCCTCCGCCGTTACTGATGTAGGGATGTAAGTGAAAAGAGAGGTCACATCAAACTGGAGAGGCTTGACTTTTCTAACAAATTTCCTGTGTTCTCAATATGGTGCTCTGTGTTACCAACCAGAGGAGCCAGGGTGGTCTTCAGGTATTTGGCCACATTGTACATGATGGAGTCTGTGCTATATACAATGGGTCCGAGGGGTTCTCCCTGTTTGGATTTTTTCGATAATACAGCTATCGATCAATGACTTTTTACTTCTCCACCTTCCATTAGCAGTTCATGGTCTTCTCCTGGTAGGGCCTGGTAGGGTCTGGGAGGGTTTCATTTCAGTAATTCGTAGGTTGACTATAGTAACGTTTGACATTTCAGGCTGAATTTTCTGCATAGCTTTCCCATGGGTGGCACTTCAGTATTGTACTGACTTGGAAGATCTAAGATTGTTAATAACATTATTGGACTTGCTTTCTAAATCAAGCCCAAGCACTGCACTGCGGTCTCATTAGTTTTATTCAGAGCTTGTTAGGAACCAAAAGTTAGACCCGTTCATTAAAATTTACCATCTTTTCACATCAGACTCCACTTCTATAATTATACAAAGTTATAATTAAATGACATCATCTTTGTGGAATGTATGGGAGCTATGTTGGAATTGGCAAGAGGTTCAGGTTTTGTGAACATGCATTAATGTTTAAACTACCAGGTTAAAACAGTCATTGCAAAACATCACAACAAGCAACAAGATGTGATGTCTGACCCATCTTTGCTATTTGTAATGTATATCCGTTACTTTTCTGCTAGATTTTCTGCTAGATTTTCAGAGCTTTTTACTTGTTTTATGAAAGTAAAATTTTGCTTTTTTGACAAATCTTCATCAATGCTTGCCAGTGAATTTGAACCAGTAAAACTTTATTACATAAATCTACATTTTAATACAAGAAAGTTGACTCAAACCTCCTAGCTAGCTCTGAATCTGTCGAAGTCCAACTCTAGCTAATGTGAAAGCGTGTTCTTATATAACCTATAAACCATGCTAGGCTCGTCAATGATTTTAAACTCATAGGCCTGTCTAAACACAGGCTAGCACCAGTTGAACCCCCTAATGTTAATGACTTTACTTTATTAAATAAATCCACATTTTAATAGAACAGATAATTAACCCAGCTAGACTACAGCACTGACATTAGCTGTAGTCTAGCTACAGCTAATGTCAGTGCATGTTGTATTACCCATAAACCATGCTAAACCAATGCTTAATGTGAATTTGAACCCGTAGACCTGTCTCAACTCAGGCAAACTCCAGATCAACCCTTCGACCCTGCATTTGGCTGACATCACATTAAACTAGCCTACATTTTATTACCACAGACAGGTCAGTTGGTGCAAAGTTCCTGGCTAGCTCTGTCAAAGTCCATCGATAGCTAATGTTAAGTCACATTTTTATAAAACTGATGAACTACTACTCAATGAGGCTACTCGATGAATTTGAACCCATAGCCAAGGCTAACTCTGTGTCTGTCCACATCTGTAGGCCTCTGCGTTTCATTTAGCTGTAGTCTGTGTGTGTCTCTGTGTGTGTGTGAGAGAGTGTGATCCTGGACCCAAACCCCTCCAACCACATGGAAATCAAATATTACAGCCTCACTGAAGGTCAAAGCCCAGAGCACTCATGTGTGTGTAATCTGACTGACGCTTATCTGACAAAGTTTACAATGACTCTTCAAAAGATCTATCCAAGTGGGATGTTGTAAGCCATTTGTTTTTTGTTTTTTTCATTTACATGCAACTTGTAATTAGCCATGATTACAGTGTGTCATCGCAGGTTTGTGAGAGGCCATTACTGTGTCAGGATTAGGCGTTTGTGAGAGATTTGCTGACACGCCAAATATGCATGTTAAAGCTAATCGGCCACAGTGTTTTAAAAATGTTTGTATGAGTGCATTTATATTTTTTCATGATACAAGACACTAATACATTTTAAATTAAGGATGAACCAATACAGGTCCCAAGCACAAGGAGGCGCTTCATGCTAAACTGGTACATGGAGCATAGAGCTTGTACATAGAGCAGCTTGAGAAAAAAGCATATCATGGTCCTTCCCTAAACCACACAGGATGTCGGCCATTTTGGGTCAAACAAGATCACACCAGATTACTGAATTGCATCAAGCCAGGGTTGGCAGCCCTCCCGCTGAAACGTGTCCTGCCGTGGTTGCAAAGGTTGTGGGGGCCCTTTATCACTGCTTGCAATTTTAATCAATTTTTTTATTAAAATCTCACATATAATTCCTTTTTAATTACAACGCTACACGGTTTTACACACAATAATGAACAAATAAATTCTAATAGACATTTTAATATTTTGAAGGCAAAATAAAGGGGGGCTTATTCACCCATCCACAGCTCAAGTATTATCATATCACCTAAAAAATACCGCAAATCTCCCCGGTTTTACAAAGAAAACGTACTCGCAATAAATAATGAGGCCCAAAATGTATTGTTCGAGCTTTCATATATTGAACGATGAGTTGATATAGTAATTAATGTGACAGGCCCATGACAAGTATCTGCTAAATTCAAAGTCGTCATCCAGGAGTTGCCATAGCTGTAAAATACTTTCCTTACAGCATGTCACAACACACAGCGCAATTGTTTTTCTGATGCAGTAAACCTGCCCTATTATTAAAACTATCTAATACGTTTCTGATGTTTTGCTGTTGAAAAAGCAGAACACCCCTCAAGTCTTCAGTTTAAACATTATTTTAAACTGACAGTTGTTGGTTTTCCTTTGCCTCTCACTTCATTTTGTCTGTTTACTCTAATATTTCACCATCCAGATTTAGTCTAAGTGGAGCAGCTGTGAAGCACAGCCAAGTGTCTAGACCAGCTTTTGCACAATCACGATGGCTTCCAAACGCATATCTACGTCTGCTTGTCTGTGCGCCTTTTTCCGGTCACCCATGTTTACACGCATTTAAATAAATCAAAATAATTTGGAATGGCACGGACTTGACAGTCGATGCAAAAATTGTAGCTAGCTGTCCAACTATAGCTAATATCAATGAATGTACTTGTATAATCCATGAACAATGGTAGTCCAGTGCTTGTCAATGAATTTGAACCTGTAAAACTTGATTACATACATCTACATTATAATACCACAGACAAGACAGTTACAGTTACCTTCTAGCTAGCTCCAAGTCCAACTATGCTAATGTCAAACAGGGACTGCACGGGGGGAAGGGCTTGAGGGGGCCCTAGCCTCCCCTAAGTTAAGTGAGTGGCCCCATTGAAGAACTTGGCACCCCCATAGCTCCTCCAACCAAAAATGTCTGGCACCGCCCCTGATTTCAAACCATGTTCTTATGTAAACCACTCTAGGCTCATCAATGATTTTAACCCCATAGCACTGTTTAAACTGTCTAGGCTAACTCCAGTTGAACCCCATGGGACTGCATCTGTCCACATGTCGTATCACACATAAACTATGCTAGTCCAATGCTAGTCAATGAATTTGAAGCCGTAGCCTAAGCAACGATTTGGAGATGCATGTTTACGCGATTCTCCAAATCCTTGTTTGGTTCAGCCTACCACAATTACTTGATGATTTCATAGCCTGGAGTTGTAGATGTTTGGTCTGGTCTGCTGCTGTCTGCGTAAATGATTTTGCTAGGCCAGCTTGAGGCTTTGCACTTCGGAGCAGGGTGGGGTCAATCGGACAGAGAGAGGAAATGGGTGATTAGCTCAAAGTGGAGCGGCTACGGGTGGAGGCGGGGGGAGGAGCGCCATGCTAGCAGTGTCCGAGCTATACATCAATTTAATGTAATGTAATGCGCCATCTGATGCTTTTAGATCTGCATCAATATGGTTTTTCCATACTGGCTTTGATATAGGATAGTGGTTCTCAATTGGTGGTACATGGTTTGGTTAAGGAGCCAATAAGTATCAGTAGTAAAATGAATGTGTACAAAACCAAAACTTCCAGATATTTTTATTGACTACTATGAAATTGTTCAAATTTTTATTCACTTTTGGAATTAGAACTAGACACAATTCCCTCCAGATGAGATGCGTGTTTTGGTCCACGAGAATAAGACCAGACAGAATTAGGACATAATTCATAATAAATTGTGTGGTTCATTTCTAGGTCTGTCATGGTAACAACATTTTAAGTGAGATATATTGCTGAAGTAAATATAGACGATAAATATTGGAGAAGCTAAACAGCCAACACCGTCGTGAGAGCTCCTTGGGACCCCAGTCTGCTGTACATCTCCACCTCAAAGCCACTAACCACTCCTTTGAAGATAGTGAGGTACAGATTTTAGCCAAAGAAAAGAAATGGTTTGAGAGGGGCGTTAAAGAAGCAAATTTTTGGAAAAACAATCCTTCCTAGAACAGGAATGGGGGCCTCAGACATCATCTCTCCCCTATCTGTAACTCCATCCTCAGACCCAAAGCAAACCAAAGAAAACAAGGCAGTGGGCACCAGTAATCTGACCAGAATTGAAGAAGCGGCTTGGATGAGCAGTGAAAAGTCTTCATTCCTACAACCTTTTTGTCCTGTTGACAGATTTTGAATTTTTCTTTTACTATGGGTCAGACCTGGACGACTGAGGGATTACACAGATATAGATGATAAACGATAATATTGAAGCCAAAACATGAAGCAGAATTATCTCAAAGTATTCTAAATGTAAAATATAACAGAACAAATAACAATGCAACACTTAAATAGTCTATAATGAGTCAGAGAAGTTTATAATTCAACCTTTTCAAGCTCTCAGCTCAAGTCTTAAAGTATAGAAAAATTACCAAACTTTTCCTAGTAGCGTCAACAAAAAGTCCCCACGATAAATATTGATCGCTAAAAATGATTGTCCCAAAAATCGATATAGGCATTATCGAGACAGGCCTATTCATTTCACAAGTTTGGCCTGACAGTGTTTGATTTATTTCATTTTATATTTTTTCTGTCATCGTAGCACTGCTTTTTGGAACTATGGCTTCTGAAATGTTTACCTCACTAGCATGTAACCAATTGTAAACACATGGAAAAAATCTCATCTCAAAAAGATCTCTCCACACACATGTTTACGATTTGTGGTGCAAGATCTTGTCCCTCTCTCTGATCATTTTCAATTAAAGATTTGAAAAGACGACCATGTACAAACCAGACATCCAAGGAATAGGTTTGGTTCTCTGCAGATGTTGGAGAAAGTCCATGAAGCACAATAAAAGTGATGGTATACAACTTTCAGGAGCTGGAAAGTTAACTGATTCCATGGAAATAGAAAGTTAAAGCCATACTTCGGAATATTCTCTCCAGAGTTCTGTTTGTTTTACACTATACTATCAAATATTGTAGCCACAGGAACAACATTTCCATGAAAACAAACAAGAAGAGACACTCCTCCAGGGCGAATAAGAGTCAGGTTTGTGGAGATGCAAGCCAACTCACAGTAAGTTTTTGTGTGTTTCTCAGTGCAATAAAACATCCATTTGGCAAAAAAAAAAAGAAAAAAGTTACATACTATCGCTTTAAGTCAGTTTTCTCGTTCTGGAAAGTTCTTGGGGAGTTGACGTTGTTGGAGCTGGTACTGGTTGGAATTTCGGCCTGCTAAAAAGTTCAGTGGGGTGATTGGATTTGCAGAGCGTTCCTATGACAACATGACATCATCATCGCCCTCCTCCTCTCGGCGGGGCTGTGGCGTGGTTCTCTGATGTCACTGCATGCGTCCCAGATTGCGCATGTGTTATGTCAGCTCGGGACATTTGGTAAAAATAAGGGCGCCTGATGATGACCAGATGTGAGCTAATACTATGGAGACACAAGACAGACCCATTGATTTCTAAAGAACCGTAATAGAGGCCTAATGCATATGGAGCATGAATAATGTAGGCTAGCTAATGGCCGGAGAAGTGCTGTGTAGGCAGGGACAGGTGTCATCTTTCTGCTTACGAACACATTCACATTCTATTCTTCTGAATTGGCAATGTATTGTTGAGTTTAAGACAGTTTTGACAGTTTTGTTTAATTGAACTCGCCTCACTTTTCCAGACGTTTAATAGCTATGCTGTCAAAAGATTAGCGCTGCTTTTGTTCTAATCTTGAGCAGTACATTAATTGTCAGTTTCATATTAGGGTTGTCAAAAGTATCAAAAGTGAGATGCTACTTGACTACTAAAACTAGTATTGAAAGTATATAGTTGTTTGAGCAAAAAAAAAGTCACATTCAGAGGACAGAAATGAGCGTTTCTAAATAGTGTTTTTTTAAATTTTTTATTATCATTGCTGTATTGGCATCGGTATTAACTATCGAGTCTATTCCTTATCGTATCAAAATCGCATTTGAACATTTGTGTCTTCTAACAGCACCATTAATTTTTTTCTTTGACTTATCTGAAGAATTGCCTCATAACATAATTAGCTAAACTTCATAAAACAGTGTGAAACTGTCGGGGTGTGTCTGTGGGTCCAGTGTTCTTGTTTACCGCTGGCCTTCGGGAAATGGTCTGTTGTAAATCGATGTAGTTACAGTTTTGTGGCTCTTGAATAATTCATTCCTTTGTGTTGCGTTTATAGGACGAGGGTTGTTCCATCCTCACTGATGGGCCTCGTTTGACCCCTGGACCACCTTTTTGTTGGGGGAAAATAAGACCTGTCCCTTAGCACAGTTACATGTCCGTGATTCTGGCAATGAAACCGGAAACCATGACAACATAATGTGTTAACACCAAGCAATGATTTTAAATGGGATTGGTTTCAGATAGGACTTTTTAAAGATGTTGAAGAGCATTATTTAAGAGAAAAGATTTACATTTTTAAAGGTGTACTGCGGAATTTTCTGGTGGAGGGTCTGCCATCTGCTTGTCTCCTTGTAGATGTTATTACTATGCCTATAGATATGTGTTCAGAGTACAGCAATAAACTACGCTAGCATGTAAACAAGCAATTGACACCACCGGGCCAAGTGACAGGTCAGGTCTGTGGAGAGGGGGCCAAGCTGGTGGTAAAAATCCATTTGAGTTAAGGAGCTAACAAATCTAATTCACTCTAGTAGTAGGTCAACACTTGTTCTGTGTGTGTTAGCTAGCTCCTCTCCGCAGTAGCTTTAGAAGGGCTTTACACCAGCGTGTTCTCTACCACAGATATGCTCTGACACACACAGACACAGCCTTATGGGATACGGTGACACTGGAGCAGGACGTGGGCGGAGCTACGTGTCCTTGACCAATGATGGGTGGGCTGCAGGTGCTCCGGAATGCGTTTGATCCCACCTTTTGATTGGACGAGGGACATTGCAACAATGGGACTACAGAAAGCGCACACGTTCTGTCAGAAAGATTAGATCAGACTTCCCACAATGCACTGCAACACGAGCTGGGCCGGGCAGGATTTAGGGAGAGACAGAGGGAGGGGGAGAGGGAAAGTGTTGGCAGCTGGCCAGAGTGAGATGATGGGATGGATCGCCTTGACGACACAGCTGTCTGGACCGGGTGGGTGTGGCTTGTGCTGTGGGCGGGGTTGTCAGGAGCAGGGTGTGGGGTATTTTTGGACAGCAGAGCGTAGTGAGGTGCAGGGAATGATAATATTAAAGGGCCCGTACGCATTTGAATGGATGAGCAGCGAAACCGCTTCACTCCCACAACTTTTTGTCCAGTTGACAGATTTGATTTTTCTTTTACTATGGATCATACCTGGACGAGTGAGGAAAACACATATTTTAATATATAAATGTGTGTCTTGGCCCAGTACAGATATAGTGTACAAGCAGCTCTGGAGGTTAAATAAGTCCACTGTAAGTACTGTCTGCATCTAGTTGTGAAAAGTGCTTATAAACTCATTATGGTCAGTAACTAGAATGCTCAAAATGCATAAGGTAAGCGAGTAATATAGAAAATATAGTTGATAAAAGATCATATTGAAATCTGTTCTAAATGGTTAAAGTATATAATCCTGCCATTTATTATTAACTGCAATGTGTGTTTTTTTAGTAGTTTTTTTATATCTCTAATGAGTCATAGAAGTTATTTATTCAACCCTCTGGAGCTCAAATCTAATCGTAGAACAAAAAAATAACAAAATGTTCCGCACTGGTACAAAGAAAACGTCCCATGATAAATATTGACCCCAAATTCTTGTTCCATCCAACATATATTGAACGCTAAGTGAATTTAGTGATTATCGTGACAGGCCAAGCCTACACAGCTGGGAGCAACATATGACATGTGTATGGAGGATAAGATAAGCCTTAACCTAATGTAAATACGTCATCATTAGATAGTGATGAGTCGAAACACCTGCAGTTTGTACAACCCAAAAAAGTATTTGTTATGATGTAGGGTTGTCAAAATGACTAAACTACTATTGAAATTAAAGTCACATTCACAGGACAGAAATTAACCTTTCCTGAATAGCTTTAGAATGATCTTGACCTGTATCAGAACAAGTTTAAACCACTACTACCAGTACTACCACTTAATGTTGAAAGTTTCATTCTCTTGTCTAAAAAGTCCAGTTCTTAGTATTGGAATTGAGTTTGAAATTTTAGTATCATGACAACACTACCACTGTAGTGATGTCATGATACCAAGTATAGAATGATTTGCCTAACCTTACCCCTATCTCAAACCCATTCTGGAGAAATAGCTATGATTATGCACTTTAGTACTTTTTAGTTTATGGCAGTTTATAGTTTACTTTCGCCTAGCCAGATTCAAAATTCAAAACTCAGACACACCCGGGTTGGGATGGTTGATATGAATAAAATCGTGGAAAAGATTACATAACATTATCCAGTCTCAATTCACTTTTGGGTCAGTCATAATCTGAGGGACTTATGTTGGTCCATTCTTTTGCGTTATGCTCATTTTCAAGCACCATGTTCTGTATTTGAACTAAACAACAATATATTCACTATTTTACTAATGGCGAGGTTCAAAATGGTCAAAAAATTGGACACCTGGTTTAGACCTGGTTTAGACCTGGTTTAGACCTGGTTTAGGCCACATTGGTCAAAAATAGGAACACCTGAGACATTTCTTGCATAAAACTGCAACAAATTAATGTTTTTGGATAAATCTGCTGGGACAGGGGACACAGGACTCCAAACTGGGACTGTCCTGGGTAGGGTGAGTCGATGCCCCCCAACTGGCCAGCTTGTGTCATGGCTTGAACAAGTGACTGGCAAATTCAACCAATCACGGCAAAGTGTGAACTCTCAGATGAAGCACATAGATTGTAGGTGAAGAGGTAACTCTAACTGAAACTAAAACTAGAAGTGAATTGTAATTGTGAATGTCTAATGGGTAAAATAAGGCATAAGTGTTCTTTGTATTGCACTACAGAAACCCCACAGATCTGAAAAGATTAACAGCTGCTGCACCACTTGTATGACGCAACATGCTAACTGGACATAGCTCCATTAGCCCTAAACTAAACATTTCATGGCTTGTTATAGTTTAGTGTCTTTGTTAATATTGGCTCACACTCTCATTTCCAAATACAAGCATGAGCCAAACTTATGGATATCTACTTCTGAAGAGTTATTGCAGGTCTATAATAGAACAGGGAGGGTGGGTGCGGATGGGGTGCAAGCTAACATCTGTGTGTGCAGTCGGGCATCTAGAGCTAGAAACCCGTCAGACACATGTGCGCTAGGTCATTTGGTCCAATATGGCCGCTTCGTGTCGGGGGAGGAGGAGGAGGTGTAGGGGAAGAAGAGGTGTAGGGGAAGAAGAGGTGTAGGGGGAGGAGGAGGAGGGGATGGAGAAGAGAAGGTGGAGAGATGGGGCAAGAGGACAGACAGGGTAGGATGGAGGAGGCTAAAAGTTTTGAGAATGTTGTTTTTGTTTACCTTCCTGGTTTGTGCTGTAGTAGTCGGAAAGGAGCCCCACCCTCCTGTACGCAGTCCCGCCTCCATTGCAGTTTGGGAACAGGGCGTTCTCTCCCAGGGCCTGTCCCCAGAGGCTCCCAGCACGTACACACAGGCTAACGCTAACATCTGAAGGGAAATGCTAATAGTTCATGTTGAAAAGACTTTTAGCTGATCAAGTGTAAACATTGGAGATGTATTAGAATAGTTTGAATGGAGTTTTTTGCTCCTAAATGTAATGTACGATCAGGTCTCCTCCAGAAAATTATTGTCTGGTCCTGGGTGGCTGCATAAATGTAACTTTGGTTTCAATATGTGAAAATACTATAGTGACGCTGTTCATTTTGAAGGATACAGTGACAAATGTTGTTAGTCCTGCTGCGTGTTCACCTCAGTGGCCTCAGTCTCTCTGGTCTGAGCACCACACGTCACGACACTTCCTTCAATAAGTACAACTTCTATAAACAATGATTCAAATCTATGTCCAGGATCTAAGACTACTGCATAACTTTTTTATTAGTGATATGTTAATGTGATTTTAATTATCTGTAACTCCAACAGTGTGAGACATTCAACAGCAACAAGTGAACCCAACTCTTGACCAGTATCCTGAACTAATCCCAGAATATTGTGTCCACATTATCTGACTAGACTATTGTGCTCATGCTAGCTGAGTACGGCAGTTGGTGCATCTGTAGCTTGGGTGTCTGTTTGCTTTATGACATAAGAGTCCTGCACTAGAGCGTTCATACAGGGACAAGGTCAGTGGTCTCATAAAATAGTCCCCAGTCCCTCTACCAGTGCACATAAACATAGTGTATTTTACAGCCCTGTAAAGCCGCTACTCCTACTGGTTTTACTGTTCATATACTAGCTCACACCCACGTTGCATTATGGGTAACGGGTCTGAGCATCTTTACAAAAATCTTATTGCAATTTTCAAATGGATTTTGTTACTTGTTTTGGACTACATTTTTATAATTGACATTGGGTTCACTGTTCAGATTGTAAACGTATTAAAGGAGACTTATTATGCAAAATGGACTTTTAAGAGTTATAATTGTTTGCTCTTCTCATATGACCTCTAGAAGTTGTATTTAAAGTGATTTTTGCATTTTTTGAGTAAACTTAAGCGTCCCATATTCAAGACGCCATTGCTCCGCTCTCCCCCCTTTTTCACTGCCACTGATGCACGCCTACTGTGACGTACTTGCCTCCTTCTCCAATTTTACTTTCTTAATCAGTGATACATGTAGCAGCTGTCGGTGTAGGAAGTGCCAACAGCATGTGGCATTTACGAAGTGTAAAGCGGCAGGTGGGACTAGGCGCCTAATACTTCATTGGGCTTTTTAAAAAAAAATTTTTTTATGTTAAGTTGTTTTAGATTAATATTACAATTTTAATACAACATAATCATCCAGGGGTATCATAGATTATAACTGTATCTAGCAGACACAAGCACAATATGTCTTGTTTAATTCTCCGGGATATTTTTAAATTTGCGCTTTTTAGTTTAGTTTAGTTTATTTATTTGAAGAACAATGTGCAGTTACATTAAAAAGATGGCTGCACCAGATTTAGCACAAAGCTATTTTCCATCTGCAGTCCTCAACATACAAACCTGCATTTGAAAGTATCGCACCAAACCTATCAGCAATTGGCCATTACAGTGATTCTAATTTAGCTTATTTTAATTACTGGACCTTATTCTTTGACATTGTTCTTATCCATTCATAGTTCCTGGTTGTCCTTGAAGCGAAGTGCATTGTGAGAAACGTGGTTGCCTGAGCTGCAGATGCGGTTGGTCCAGCTGTAGCCTGTCCGCAGTGGTGGTACATTCTTGTGTCCAGGAGGAGGTGATGGAAGTGGGCTGTGTGGCTCTGTACTGCCCCTCCCTGTGCTCTGGTTCTCCCTGTGTGCTCTGCTTAGTGTTAGATCTCCGTGTGTGCGTGTGTGCGTGTGTGATACAGGCCTTGTGCTCCGTGCTCCTGATAAGTAGAATAAGGTTATCTGCTCCCAGTGGAGATGCATTTAAACCTTCGTTTCTGCTTCCTCTCTCCCTCTCTGCATTCCCCTCAAACTCTCTGACCTCCACAACATGTCCTCCGGTATTATAAAACATTATGAAACATCCATAGAAATGTTTCATAATGTTTTAGAATTTTTTACAACGGCAATGCAGATTGTCATACATTCCTGTGAAGAATCTCTTAGTCTGACCCCGTCATAGAAGTTCATATCGTCACCCATTCAAAAGCAAAAGTAACCACAGTCCAAAAGTTAGTATGAGCTTGACCATAGTTAAAAAGCAGAAGGAACTACATAGACCAGTGGTTACCAACCTTTTTCTCCCAGTGACCCCTAGTTTGTCCATGGATACGTTTGCAACCCCCACATCATTCTCCTACCTCACAAATGACTACCTTGTATGAGTATCATTAGCAACCAGGAAATCTTACAACTACAGCAACAACTACTACAACTACTATGCATCTTATTTTTTATATATCGCCTTTTTTAACACTCAAACGCTTTTATAAATATGTCCCAACCCAAGTCATTCCCATTCTTAGAAAAGAGGTCAAACAGTATTATGATAATTTAATGACAGGATAGCATTTTAATTGCACCTATGAAGTATTTTTTTTTCCTGACAGTTGCTGCTCTATTACATATTTCTTAAGCAGAAACATTATCTTTTCCTTATAAGATGGTAACTTATCCAGTAGGAGAAGGATGTGGGGGTTGCGAACGCATCCATGGATAAAATGAGGGTTGCTGGGATGAAAAAGTTGTGAAGCACTGACCGACGATGCTCCATAGCTCCATCTCACTGCAGACCACACAAAGAAATGATCTTGTCTTTGAACACTTCTAAAATTGTGATTCAGTTTTATCTTATTCCTGTAACGTGATGTAATGATGTCACTGCAGTACAAACAAAACTCTACACTAGTATGCAGTAACCTCACCACTAGGGATGTGGAAATACACTATATGGATCATCATGATGAAAAGGGTCGACTATAATCATTCATGGGACATTTTCTGCAATCATGAGACTCGCCAACAAAGATCATCGCCGTTATAGCACTGGAATGTGTAGAAAAAAAAACTACTTCTATGTCTTCTGGGTCACTGTTGTTTTCACTTATAACAAAGTACAAGTATAACAGCTGTTTAAATATAGAACCTGTTCATAATATTAAAATTATAAGTATTCATATCCAGAACTGTCACGATTAGCGTAATATAATCGTTAATCACCATTACTTTGGCCATGATAATCGTACCCCCAATATCGTCCAATGCCTAGTCCCCACTACTGCGCAATAAATACTGGAAATGCACAATGCACAATTTTAATGAACCTTGAAAATCTTTGACTAATTTTTGGCTTTTTAACTTAAACAACAAAAAATAAAGTTACTATGTTCAAATGATTTATTCAAAGTTTGAAAACGCTTAAGACTATCACTATCACTCCTTAAGGCAAATTATGAACAAATTTCCCAGAATCAGCTGTCTGTTCATTGTATAGATATTTTACACTGTATCACATGTTTTATAATCATACCCTTAAAACATGTTGTTGACATTTTATTTCCATGGCAAACTTTTCAGATGCAGACAAAACAACAGACGACACTTCTTGCATTTATCTTCTTCCTTTGAGCCCAAACCTGGACTGGACTCAAAAAGCGCGTCTTTGAAAAAAATGGTCAAAAGTTCAGATTTTTCCCAAATGTCACGCTCCAGACTCGGAAAACCGCTGTAAGATCAGATCACAAAAGTCAGTCTTTCTTCTGCTTCCATGTCTGCCTCTGGTTAATGCCCGCTTAACTTCATTATGGTGCACTTCTTGTGAGCTCTTGTTTCTCAATGTGTTGGACAGTGTTCCCGAGCTTGCGCCCATAGCTACAATTGGTCCATCTGTGTGCGCTCCACACACAGGGAGTATTGAGGAGCGCGGAGCCGGGAATAATCGGAGTGTTTGTGGGAGAATATCACAGCTTTCCTGGAGCTCTTTGGCTGAGTGCCTCAATGTGGTGCATGTGTTTTGTGTATGGCTCTTTTTGTTGTATTGTTATTTAGGCCGGTGTAATGAATCAAATTTGAGAGATTTCGAGATTCAGTCATTTTTAATTTGCTCGATATATTGCAAAAATATCAATATCACAAGCTTGGATGAAGCAATGATCAATATCACAACAAAACAATTTTCTCAGTTTTACAGGAATTAATTATTGAAATGATATAGTGCCTTTCATGACACCCAAAGCGCTTTACAGAGCAGTATTCACCCCACACTCTGTGTTGGGAAGCTACTATTGTAGCCACAGCAGCCCTGGGGCAGACTGACAGAAGTCTGCCAGTCTGCACCATTGCCCAGTCTGAACATCAACAGCGCTCAGTCCCTCACACACCACATTCAAATGTGGGAGAAGTGTCTTGCCTAAAGACACAACAACAGTTTTTTGCCACTAGCACCCCACTTTGGCACCTCATATTCCCAGAGGTCTCCTATCCAAGTACTAACCAGGCCACGGCCCTGCTGAGCTTCCGAGGCCTGACGAGATCAGGCTGATACACTGATATGGCAACAATCTACATGAAATGCAGTTTTACAAATGTGAAATGGACAGAAATGTAGATTTTATTCATGGTTCCCCTGATTTGTTTTTATGTTGACACAGATTAACTAGAAATGAAAATGGCATCTTTTTCTCATATGGTGCAGCCCTAATCTCAGGTCTAAAGGTCTACAGCTAGTTCTGTCAGTAAAAGCATGTGGTCTGGAGTAGACTGAAAAGATGTTATTTTGTGTTAATTGGCCATGATTCAAAGTCTGTGTTCATTTTTGTTCAGTGAAACAATATTGAAAGTAATTTCATGTGTTTTTAATAAGACAAAATAAAGTTAAAACATTAGGATTGTTCAGTGGGAGGATTGTGCCTATTGTCCTGCATTAGTGTTATTAGATTTAGTTTGATAGTAATTTTTATTATTTTTTATTCAATTAATTCTCAACGCTTGACTAAAAAGTCTAAAAACATTATGTACGTTTTCTGAAGGATGGTACACGTGCTTGTTTCCTGTGGAGATGTGCTTGTTCCTGTGGAGATGTGTTATTACTTTACTAGAAGAAAGCAAAGTTACAGCGCAGATCTGTGGAAAGGCAACCCCGAAACAGTTACAAAGCAGTTTTTCCAGTGTATATTTTTAATTTTACCAATGTAATACAAGATAGATGAATTTAATGCCAGTCTGTTGAACAATCAAGCCCAAGCAATAACATTTCCATGGACATCTGCAGTTGGCGCATCCTCAAAGTGAAAAGTTCCATAGTGCACCTTTTAAGTTTGTAGAGGTCATAACTTAAGGGTTTGGAGGTTTTTACATAACAAGAAAACACAGTAGGAACCTTTATTTCGGCAGAGTTTTTCATCATTCCTAAAATACTTTCCATTTTTGTTATTTTCTTACTGCAATCATTAAAATTCCGTTTTGGATTTGATGGAACCAGAAAATGTCTGAAGCAGGCTTGTCACACAGACTGTAGATCACATGGAGGTGCTGTGTGTGTGGGTGTATATCTGTGTGGGTGTTTGGCACTTGGGTTAAATTATCCAATCGGAGCTCTGTCGTTAGGGGAGGAGCTATAGCTGGACTGCAGACAATGTGGAGATGGTCTGATGTTAGGATTTATGAGCAGCTTTGAATGATGTCATAGCAGCCCTGTAATGATTTTGATCTATGGCATATTCACTTTAGGATCGGTGCGTACATCTACATGGTCATTAGAAATTGGATAACCAAATAAGTAGATCTGAATCAGTGGATTTTTAGAGGAACTGCCATATTTTTTTCTATACGTTTTCTATATTTGTTTTCATTGACTTTAATGTGAAGCACTTTGGCCAGCTGAAGTTTTTTCTAATGTGCTATATAAATAAACTTGAATATTAATTAAATAATTCCTTTTCTCTTCTTTTCCAGGATCATTGGTCGCTGGGTACAACATTTGGCCTGTACAAGTTTATGGACATTTCCCAACCAGGCTGTAAGTACTGCCAACTGATACTTTTTAATTAACTTTCTCCTATTCAGGTTTTCAGCAACGGGTCCATCTGACCACCACACACACACACACACACAAGACACTTGCAATGTGGGTGAAGTGTCTTTCCCATAGATTGTATAAAGAAGTGGACTAAGTGAGTATGATGCCAGCCATAGCGTTCAGCTCCAGTCAAATGTAGCAGTTACAGGGACACATTTGGAGCCAAATTCTGACCGCGAGTATCTTAGCAAAAAAAGAGCCAATCCGGAGCCAGGCTGTTGAAGGTAACGCCCTACACCCACACCACTGGTTTAGCAAGGAGCGGACGCTTAGAAACTCTGTCAATCAAACCTGTTGCTAATGCTAGCAGGAGCGACCTTTAGGAAAGAAGGTGCCTGATTTGCCACTTGTAAATGTTCATATCTTAAGATCAAATTGACAAGGCTCACTGCATCAGTTACATTGAGTGTGGTGGCAGTTTTTCAATGTAAAGGGAATTGGAGCCAGTGACGAAGGCGCAAGAAGCACGCCTATGCTCACTTTCTGTTTGGAACATGGCGGCTAGAAGGTTAGCTATATCCATTTGTACACACAGTCTATGGTTTTGCCCAAGAACACAACAACTGTTTTTGCCACTGACGCCTCACTGTGGCCCCTGGTATCCCCAGCAGTCTCCTATCTATGTACTGACCAGGCCCAGCCAGGCCCAGCCCTGCTTAGCTTCAGAGATCTGACGAGATCAGTCTTTGACAGGGAGACTAGACACATAAATATATAAAAGTTGACAAATTAACGTTCTAATTCTTTATCAGAAGTGAGCTTTTTGAGTTTAAGTCCACCATGATGCCTGTATGTGCTTTATCAACATATAAGCAATGTTTACCGTCAAAACGTACATGTACATTATAAGTATTTAAGTATTGTAGCTAGCTAGAATGAAGTATAAAGTCATATTGTAGATGTATGAAAATTTGTAGATTTTCTGCTTGCCACCATCATCCCCTGGACCAATTTGTAGAATAGTGATAGGATACCTTTTTTAGGATACCTTTATGACATCACTGTACCTTCAAGCTAAAATGTGTTCACACTTCACCCTGCTTTGTTACTGTAATATCCTAACATGTAATTAGATATATTTGACATGTATTTATCTGTACAACACAATGCTACTTCACTGATGTCACTCTCCTCAAACACACCTGCACGATTTCACAGTACATTCAAACTCCATGACCTCAAACTCATTCCTGTAAGTTGGCTCCGAGATAGACATTTCCGGTACATTTTGAGTAGAATTCGGAGGAGGTGTTGTTTGGACAAGAGGTGGGATTGTTTACAGGCTGATGCTTTAGAAAGGCAGGAAAACAGTGGGAGAGGTGGGTGGAATAGTTCTACTTTTTATGACCTATCGGGATATTGGCCGTAACATAAGGAGAGACTTAAAGGTCCTATAACCTCAGAAGAAATGTAACCTTTGCATGGTATTTGCAGCATAACATGGAGATCATAATGAAAACAAGTGGAGTTGATAAAGATGCACTATGTAACTTTTCTGGTGGAGGTTATTGCTTGGCCTGTAATGTTTTATGACATTAAATTTATATCCAAACAAGTGACGCTGCCAGACCACTTTACAGGTCAGATCTGTGGAGAAATAACCTTGCACACTGAATGTAACCCAAGAATGTATATTTTCAATGCATAAGAAATATTGAATAAAGTCACAATTTTAATGCTATACTGTGAAATATTCCAGAATAAACAATAACATTTCGATTTACCGACATAATAGCGAAATAAAAATGAAGATGGCTGATGGTTCTACTGCTGCTACTTTTGACATCACAATAACTGTTATGTATCACCTCAGTGTTACGATACGGGGAGCACAGCAGGCCAACCCCACAGTCAGTACTTGCTCTGTAATCCTGTTATCTCAGTTTGAATATTCTGAATAGTTTCTCACACTCCTGGCTGGGCACAGTACGAATATCACCATCACTGTTTACTTTGGCGTGCATGAGTAAGTAGGCCCCACATTCCTCGTTAATGCTTTCTAATAACAAGAGTAATCGATATTTTTGGACTTTCTGAAATGTTTTGAGGGATAGTAGACTGATTTGACCTCATTCTTGTCTGCTGGATGGGTTGACAGAGTGGTTGACCTCACAAGTGCTGGTTACTCAGGCCTATCCACACTGCTCTGTGGACCATGACACTAAAATGATTCACTGCCTTCACTATATCAGGGAGTCACATTGTTTTCTATGGCTTATTGAACCACTGGACTATTGGTTTTATGATCAGAAGAGAAACTGATTGCATACAGTGTGGGTATTAATTTTTTTTAAATTTTGAAACCCTAAAATCTGAAGAAGCAACTGATTCAAACTAGTATGATTTAAGGTCCCAAATCTACTACTTCTACTGCTGCTACCACTACCCAGAATGATAACCTCTGCTTATTAATTTATATTAGAGGGGGCCCATGTGAGCCTTCCTGCCCTGGGCCCCCAGATTTCTATCGATGGCCCTGATCACCAAAGGACATAATGGGCATTGAGTCTCCCCCACTATTGCCTACTGTGGTTGTGGCAGAAATCATCTGGCTTAAAAAAACATGTCAAATCACTGAAACTGGTTCACTACGGCAGCTCCCAACTGAAAATGCATGTAGATGTAAACAACTTATTATTTCATTGACTTTGTCTGAATGTCTCCCCTAGCTCCTGACCCCTCATTCACTACACAGCTCTGCACTCTTTAGTGGACTCTATAGAGCGACATTCACAGAGAGATTCAGACTCGCAGCTCACTACATTCAGGTCATGTGACTTTGGGACTGGGTGAAAAAAAAGTCTAAAGGCTAAACTCTGATAAAACTTGATTTTCTGTCATATTGATCAGATTGGACTGGCACAAGTATTTATGGACTAATAATAATGTTAATACATCTTTTTGTCAAGATGAATCTCACGTAAAGAGACTGGATTCATCAGTGTTTTGTCTGAAATGTGGAAAATGAAATGATTGCTCTTTTAACAGCTCAAGCCAAGTTAAGCAGCTAATACCACACCTTTACACAGCAACAGTTTATTTAAGAACATTTTAATCATAATCAGGGATCAACAGTGAAATAAAACCGTACTTCAATCTACTTCATTCACTCATGTTGTGTCCAGTTAAAGACCTTTCGGTGTCCGCTCCTCTTTTTCCAACTCCTGCAATGCATTGTGGTCTATATTGACCATTGTAGTGACACTGGACACAGGTGCATTATGGGAAATTTTGAGTGCCCTCTGTAGGGAATCGCGGGACATTCAGACACAGTCATAATATTTTACAGGAAGATGTTTTAAATGGCCACATTGAAAAGATGGCAATATCCATCCAATTTGCTAGTCTTAAATATTGAACCAAAGTATGTCACCTAGAGTCTGTACTGTTTGTTCTATTTGCCATCTTGGAGTTTGTACCTTGTTAAAGCTAGACCCTTTTACAACCGTTCATAAACCACGATTTGTTCTGCCATACAAAACTGTGACACTGTGGTAGAACTATCTCTTCACTGGCGGCACATTTTCACGTATTAAAATCATAAATATCCATGTGTGTGTATCTGGAAACGGAGGTGTAGCTAGCATTGCTTTATATCTGTAAATTTATGAGATGGGAGAAGAGCCAGGACTTTATGTGCTGCAGTTAGCTAGAAGCCCAGGTTGCTATGTGTCCTCTATTGAGCACGCAACACGCTAGCTTTTGTCCAACCGGGAAGTGGACTTGTCATGGCGGTGCATTTGGCTAGCTCGTGCACGGGGCTAGCTAGCATGCAGGCAGCACTTAGCCCCCCCTATCCATAATTGATGATCTATGGCGTATAGCAGCAGCCAGGCACATGTTAAGGAGGGCTAAGTGGATTCTGGTGAGGATCTTGGGCTGAGCGTGTTTGGTCCTGGTTTGATTCAGGTTTGGACCTGACGTAAGACTTGGTTTGGGCCATGTTTAGTTGTGGTTTAGTCCAGGTTTAGCCCCAGTTTGGATGTGTTGTCTGTGAATGCCACCCTATAGATGGATAATGTTTAGAACGAGGGGTCAAAATGTATCTTGAAATATTAGCATCCCAGCATTTAGCAATAAAAACAGCTGTAATTAAGTAAATGCAGGATAGATATACTTAATGCCATACTGTGGAACATTTCAGGTAAAGCAAAAAGAACTCCATGGACACAAAAAGGTAGCACATCTTCCACCAGAAACATTTCATTGAGTATATCTCCATTTTGCCATTAAGATATTATTATGAAAACCATTTGAATCTTGAGAAAGTGCACACTTCATTGTGATTGGCTAAACCTACCTGTCACTCAAATCAAAGTGTGACCGACGCTGACCAGTAAGAGCAGAGAAATGTGCTTTGGTTTTGAGCATGTGTTTTCAGTCTTTCTTTCATCTAAGTTACAAATTTTACCCACACAAAAATGTATGAATTTAAGTTTTGCAAACAACATTTTTGGAGCAGAAGAGGTTAAAACATGCTTCTTTGTCTGGAGTTAGTGTGGTGAAAAACACATCGCCTGACTGAGTAAATGCAAACACATGACTTATTGATATAGAGCCCTCCCTCTCTGCTCTGTGTAGCAGTGAGGAGAAGACGGCGGCTGTGAAATCAAGAGATACTTGGTTAGATCCACTGACTCGAAGGTTGGCGGTGCAATTCCAGCCCTCACAGATGAATGCTGTCGTTGTGTCCTTGGGCAAGACACTTAACCCACCTCGCCCCCAGTGTCTGCGTACACTGGTGTGAATGTGTGTGTGTGTGGATGGGTGACTGGTTCCTTGTTGTAAAGCGCTTTGAGTGCCTTGAAAGGTGGAAAAGCGCTATATAAAGATGTGACCATTTACCATTACCATTTACTTAAAGTGCATTTGTCATATCTGCTGCCTACTTCCACCAAGGAAATAAAAAGACCTTCAGTAAAATCTTGCAGTTTAACCACGACTTGGGAAGATGATTTAGTTTGAACCTTTAGCCCCGCCCTCTTAGTCCCTTGTGCTGCTGTGATATTGCACCATGAAACAGAAACAACTGTCTGGGATAGTGTCATGTGGTCGTTTCCTTATCATTCTCAAATCTCTGCTCCTATGTTCTTTTTTGTCACTTTTTAAATGCACCATGACAGAATTAAGTGTCCGGTAAAGTGTCAGGAAATTGTATTTTAGAGTTCGACTGATGGGGGTTATGTCATGGCCAATGGAGATACCAATATTTTAAACTCAAGCGAAGCTGATGAGCTCTGCCAATATTTCTGGGTCGACATGTGGGGCTGATTTTTAATTGCCCCTAATTGCCCCTAATTATGTTATTTGAATTTACTACAAACTCAACCACAGCCCTTTTTAAAATATTAAACCTATAAAGAATAGGGTGTTTGTCCACTGATCCCAAGGCTGGCGTTTCAAATCCCGTTCTCGACATTGGTTGAGCGGTCAGATCCATTAATCCACAGGTGTGCAATTCTAGCTCCCACAAATGAATGTGGTCGTTGTGTCCTTGGGCAAGACACTTAACCCATCATGTGATTTTCAACATTAAATGGTAGTACTTTCTTTTACCATGTGGCCTTATATCTGTGTAATCCCTCAGTGGTCCAGGTAGGTTCCATAGTTGTCCATGGGTGTATACTAGTCTATGTGTTCTAAAGCTATTCATTTCTTTCCAGTGAATGTGACTTTTTTATAGTAAGTATCTAGTTTCGATACTTTTGACAGCCGTAGCCAAACTTGTCATATCCACTTAGGCTCTTCGGGTGTTTTAATGTTTGTTCTTTGTCGAAAAATTACCGGAGTAAAGTGTTTCATCATCTTTAACCCTGCATAATTTAGTCTGTCGTGTTCTCCAGACAGGGCGTATGATGTAACCCACTGCCAATTCAGAAAGTGGGCACCTGAAAAAAATAGGTGAAGGTGGCTTTAAAAACTCAGAGGAGCAATTTGCCTTCACTCGGCAGTAGAACTAGATTGGCAATAATGAATATCTGACTGGAAACATGACTGGATTATAAAATTAACCAAAAAAAAAAAAACCTGCAGAAATATCAAATACCTTGTTTAGAAGTCTACACTAGTCGTTTCTGTCTTGTTACAATTTAATTTTGATAGTTTTAATTACAGATTATATACAAAATTTAAATATAGAGTATATCTCCAAAACAATTGCGTAATAATCTGTATTTTTTTTTTTTTTCCCCACATCTCCTACCTTTACTCCACAGCGAACCAACTCCGTTGTGATCAGCTATTGTTTTTAGACTGATTTATAGCTGTGTAACTCTTCAGTGCTTAAACAGCTGTAGTCCTGCTGGCGCCCTCTGCTGGTATTTTAGACAAACAGAAATCATCATAGACTTTGTCACACATTATTGCACAAATTAGTTTTAAATTCTTCGTATGAATCAGCCCATAGACTCTGTGTGTGTGTGTCTCTCTGTGTCTCTTCCTCTCTCTTTCTTTTGCTCTCCTCCCTCTCTCCCCCTCTCCTCTCGTCCTGTGTGATGTCATGCGGTCTGATAGCTGACACATTCCTGAGCTAGTTCTGTCGTCCTCTCCTTTGTCCTCTCCTTTGTCATGTGCACTGCTCTTTGTGTGGGCCGCTTTTGACATATACTAGATTAAGACCATTCTAAAACTACTACAGAAGGATCAGATTTTGTGCAGTTTGTGTTTTTTTTTTCTAGTGTCATGATGTTTTGTTGAGTTTGTAGTTTCAATGTTATTTTCGGTATCATGTATCTCATAGCTGTTAAAGGGACCATATTACACTATTTTCTGATCTGTGTTATAATGTTTCTTCATCAAAAACAGACCTGGAGTTGTTTTTTGTTTCATTCAGAACATGTTTAACACACAAACTGCAAATTTAGTCTGAGGTCTTCTCTCAAAATGAAAACACTCTTGAACACACTGCTCCACCTTGTGATGTCATGTACAGGAAGTGCTCCACTGTGTTTTTAAACTCCATACACCTTCACTAGAATTATTTGGATGATTCCATTCATGGAATTGCCAATCTTCAATCAAATTAAGCTGTTAACTTAAACTACTGCTTCATGACATCACAAAGTGGAACAGAGCATTTTGAGCTTTGGAGATTCAGACAGACTAATAATAAAATGTTACTCAAACATGTGTGAATGAAACAAAACACAACTCCGTTTATGTGTTTGATGAGGAAATAACATTCAAACGTGGTTTGAAGCTCAGAAAAGTCAATTTTGCGTAAATATAGGACCTTTAAATCGATTTATAATTCTTAAATTTATTTTGTGGTTCATGTCTATAATGCAGGTTGTATTATATTGCGCTCTGCCTACAATGTAAATCACAACCTCTTACACTGTTCTCTGCTCCAGCCCTATCCACTTGTCCCACCACTCGCTTTATAAACAACTCAAGAGTCCATCTTGTCATCAGCTGGAGGTCTGGACAATGCACTCTGCTAATGTGTGTCCTGACAGCAGCACTGACTGGAAGGCTCTGGCCCTGCTAAAGTGTGCAAAAGTGTGCTAAAGTGTGCTAACTGTCAGTACAGCATTAGCACAGAGGACCACGAAACCGACTCCACACTTTTAGCCATGCACTTTAACATCTGTCTGCATTAGAAGAGCCTCCCCCGGCTAGTCTATCATCTAACTGCAGAGGAGACCAAAACACTCCATCGATCCTGAGATGTGTATCTGACCATTTAACTGAAGGGCCATGCCTGGAAATGAGCCTAATGTTCCAGTAATGTAAGGACAGCTGCTTATGGAGGTTAGCATTATTGTAACAGAGTAATATGGGATGCTCCTGGCGACACGGGCAGTATATGATTTGATTTTAAAGAGTTTATATAAGGGCGGCACCACATATCGCAGTCTAAAATGCAATTTGAGTATTCATTCCTATAGAAAAATGTTCTGATATTCGTAGGATTCTTGTGTTAGTTCAGCTGTTCATATCTCAGTCTTCTCTAAAGTTAATGCTGTTTACAATGTGCGCTCTGAACAGAATCCTACTTTCTAAACATAAATCAGAACTCTAATCTAAAATGTGCATCCCGGAGCCTCATATTTTGTTAGTATCACTACATATTTAGTTTGCGTCCATGTCCAGAACTCAAAAGACTTTGTCCCACCTGATGACATCATGCAGTGGAACCCAGACTGTGCTACTCTGTGTTTTTAAAGTGCAGACTTGTTACACTATCCCAGAGCTCAAATTAAAATTACTCAGCGATCTAACTTCAAGGCAGGGACAGAAATTATTTTTAGCCTAATTTAAACTGCTTTGCATCCTTTTTGTTCACTAATTATTTAAATCATGGCTCAGATATTTTGTGTTGTTTGTGATACTTCATATTTTAACTTGAACAATCTGAAAGTTTTAGGCAGACAGCACTTGGGATACTTGGAAGGAGACACTGTTCAAAGTGAGTGACATTCAAGTCTCCAGCTAATGGAGTTTGTGTGTTTGTGTGTGTTGACTTGTTGTAACGCAGGTTTGGCTGGCATGATTCAATATGACCAGCATAATTCAATCCAGTTCATGGTTATAGTAATATGACGTTACATTCAAGGGTCTCATTTGTTGTAGGTCCTAGAAATAATAATCCAGGACGTTTCATATGAACAGAATTTTTCAGATTTGCAATTTTGAAGCTTTCTTTTTCTTCAGATCCAGATTTCATCTAGATTCTTTAAAAATGAAATGTGGTCTAATTACTAATACAAATTCAGGACATTTTGGCAAGATTCTGAGACCAACATTTATTTAAATTGTGTTCTGACAAATATTGAAATTGTGATGGGATTTTTTATTTTATTTTAAAAAGTAAAATTCTGTTGAAATTGTAAACGACTGCAGGAGTGTTCACATTTGAGACAAGACATAAATCTGAAATTATAAACTAAAACAAGAATCTCATGCATTTCAGAACATGCATTTTGTAGAGGTTTTAACTACAGGTACAAGATTTTCCTATAAGACCGGATAGTTTGTTGTTGTATATTTCTTATATTGTTCGATATATTGTGTGGCCCTAGTTTATGTGTAGCTTTTTGACCACTTTAAATGATAATGCATTTGTGTCTGTTCAGAATACCAGTCTATTGTTCTGTGCCAGCTGTAACGGTCAGATTCACATCCCGTCTGATTCCCGTCTGTTGGACCTAGCCGACCTTTGACCTCTCTGGTTAGCTGTGATGGAGCTAACACATTAGCAGTTAGCGTAAAGACCCTGCAGCGTATCATTAACGGCCACAGGATTGCACTCTACGATATAATTGGTGAATTCTGTATTTCGGAATTTCAAAATAAAATAATCCATCAGTAATTTAAGAACTTGAGCTAACTTTTTCCCTCATCTTTGATCTCGATTATAGGTTCAGCATGTGTGCGTTCGGCTCGGTTGCCCCATTGATGGATATGGGTTTCCATGGCGACGGTAACCGCATTTGCAGTTAACCTTCTGGGATAACCTAATTAAAGGGAGCCGGGCTGCTGACTGTCCGGCCGACCCTCCTGCTCTGTCAGATCCTGTTAGCGTCGCATCATTGTTCACCACGGCTCTTTGGCACTAGCATACTCACGTTAGCGTTCGCATGCTTCCTGTGTAGTTTTGATTTGATTTTATTGCAGTGGTTATCCAAAAGTCCATCCTAGCCCGTGTCCTCTCATTCAATAAATACTCGACTTTTCAGAGCCAGGTTATAGGTGTTTCCCTTTTCATGACCCTCTGAAGTTGTTTTTGGAGTGATCCGTGCATGTTTGAGCAATCTTTAATCGCTTATTTTCAAGACTTTCTGATCAATCCCTATTTCACCACTACTGGCACACGCCTACTGCTCTGTACTTACTTCATTCTTCAATTTTATTTTCTTAATTGATGATACACGTAGGATTAGGCAGCGTTGCGTAGTCATTTTGGTACAAATGTTTAAAAAAAAAAAAATCTGCTACTCACTAGTGTGATCTGCAGCTGTCCAAAGGAGGGGCCGTCAGCTACATGACTCTTTGTTGTGATGACGTTGGAGGACTTAAGTCTCTTTAGATTAGTGGTGTCAAACTCAAACTCATAGTGGGCCAAAATTAAAAACTGAGACAAATTCACGGGCCAAACTCAATATTTAAAAAAGAAAAAGTACATGTACAGAAAACATATATTCAAGCTCAATTTACTATGCTCTGATTTACTAGCAAAGCATTCTGGCATTTGTAGTATTAGTGGTACATGCGCTATACACCAGTGGGCTAGCTCTAATGCACATTTGATATGATCTCACGGGCCAAATATAATTACACCGCGGGCCAGATTTGGCTCCCGGGCCTGAGTTTGATGTATGTTTTAGATAAATATTGCGATTAAGATGTCCAAATTATAACAATGATCCACAGGTGTCATAGATAATAACTACAGAGCAGACACAAGCACAGTATGTCTGCTTTAAAGACCTGGCGATGTCCTCTAGTTTTTTTACGACTCTAGTAGTGTTTTTGGACACTACTTGCATTATGGGAAATTTTGAGTACACTACTTTTTCACCATCTTGGCATTTGGACAGCCCTAAAATAGCATGATCACTTTGTAGGGAGTAGTATGCAAAGTCTGAAACAGCCAGTTTGTAGAAATGCGTCATAATTACACTAGCATACTCTCGTTAGTGTTGGCATGTTTCCTGGATAGCTCCACTTTGGTTGGAGTATGTAGAGGTATGTCATAATTACACTAACATACACACGTTAGCGTTAACATGTTTCCTGGATTGCTTAGTTTTGTGTTGAAGTTCATCATTGTTACACTATCGTTCTCTTATTAGCGTAAGCATGTTTCCTTTATAGCACATGTATTTTGATCCAAGCACAGTATGTAGAAGTACATCATAATCACGCAAGAGTATTTTGGGTGTTTTGTGAGGTCCCACGTTATAATTACATAATATACTCATATTGGCGTTAGCATGTTTTCTGGATAGCTCTGTTTTAGTTGGAGTACAGTGTGTAGAAATACATCATTATTACACTAGCATAGTCCTGTTAGCATGTTTCCTGGAAAGCGCATGTATTTTGGGCTGAGTATAGTGTGTAGAAGTACGTCATAATTACATGGGGGAATTTTGGGTGCTTTGTGAGGTCCCACGGGTCTTGTTCTGGTGTCAGGGAGTATTTGTCTAACCAAAGTTGACGCAGGATCATAATAACAGCCAGTGCCTGTCCTTTTACACATCACTGTCACGAGCACAAGAGTACAGATAGCAGAACTAGGGTATACCACAAGTATATCAGACGTATACCAGTCTGTCATTATTGAAGCTTTTGCATTGTTTTAGCCATTCATTTGGATACTTAAAGCGGGGTATTTTACTTCAGTGGGGTAATAACTGCTAACAAATAACATATTTTGATCACCATATTAGCTTTTGTTGCTTTGAAAATCCTTTATGTGCCATAAAAAAAAACAAAAACCTGTTAACATGTTTTTATATGTTTCACCTTGGCTTTTGGCGCTCTGATTCTCTCCTCTCTTTGCTCTCAATTCTAAGTAACTCCCCCTTCAGAGCTCTATCACAACACAATCGGTGTGCATCCCACTAATCAAACTACTTCACACTGCATCAGGTTTGTATGTTGTAGTGTCTGTTTTGTATCATGTTTTTGTATGTTTATGGAGAATTGTCGTGTGGGAGCATGAATGACGTAGGTTTGTGGGCGGAAGTTTGCGAATAGGGCCCGGGAGAGATCGGTAGATTACTCAAACATGCATGGATGACATCTAAAACCTCTTTCAGACATGTTTTTGAAGAGGGAACAATGTTATAACATGGTGGAAAACTAAAAAAAATCATTTAAAGATCCCTGGCATCCTAATGATTCAACTCAATGAGTTTTTAAGTCTTTTCTACAACTTTCAGAGGCCTGAGTTTTGCCGTCACAGTAATGCTAACAACAACTAGCATGCTATATGTGGCATCTCATGGTCTCATTTTGACCCTAAGACAAATTTTACTTTATTACATTGAAAACAATCCTAGTTTTTCTTTAATAGTTTTATTAACTACCACAGCTTCTGCATCAATATACATTGTAGTTTGTCTCTTTGCGACAGACCTCCTAGTTTTCATACACTGAACCTACTGGGACAAGACGCAGACTTTGTCCCCAATAAGTATATCAGTGTGGTAGTGAGGGGTCAGTCCTGCTGCTGGCCTACATGGGAGCGCCCTACATTCTGTTCCACTGCAGAGAGAGGAAGCGTGTACCTGTCCTACTTAGACCAGTACCACACCTGTGTACTGCTCTTTACAACACTTCTTCTATAGTCCAAGTCACCTTCAGCTCAAAAGAATTCCTATGAGAGTGAATCAAGGACAGGTGCAGACTGGACCCTCCACCTGTTCACCTGTCAGGAGGCTAGGATGGGCCTATGCGAGGTTTCAAATGGAGGCGTGGTGTGATCTGCAGGCAAAATGCATGCATATATTAGAAGGATGTTATAGCAAATTTGCATAAGTATAGAGGAGCTGTATGAGGGAAGGACAGATGGCGACAGGCAGCGGTTATCAGTCTCTCCAACTTTGAGTGTCCTAGTTTTTTAGGAGTCAAATATTTCACGCTGAAGACCAGACCTGAAACAAGAAGAATCAGATGTAGAAGAATAAATAGTTGGAAAACAGATTTTGTACTTTACCCTGGTTGAAACACGCTCTGGTTAGTGGGTAACGCTTTGCTCACTGTGCCACTATCACCTAAACCTTTACATAGATAATTATAGCAGAAAAGACTAAATTTAAAAGTGCACTATGTAACTTTTCTGGCCAATTGCCTGTCACCATGGAGATGTTATTGTTTTACCTATATGCTCCACAGTGGTGCATTAAGCTTATCTATCCTCAATGAGACAAGCAGGTGGTGCCATGTGGGTCAGGTTAGAGGTCAGATCTGTGGAGAAGAGGGCCTGCTCACTGTAAGAATGCGAATGCTAAACTAAACCTCTTAAGGAGAATCTTTAGGCCTACATATAATGTGGTCTACATAAAAAATGGCATAACATGATGTATCTTAATACAATCCCAACTAAGCATCTTAGGCTGTGTGCACAGCAGTACGTGAGCTAACACTGTCTCAAAGCTATTGCTAACTTTTATTAAGATGTAAAATGTAAACAAGCAAAACCAAAAAATCCAAAGTAAAGTCTACCCAATTGTTTTATATGTAAATTACTTCAGTTTGTGGTGTTATTTTAATATTGTTATGCCTCAAAATTATTGAGACTCTTTTATTGAGACAAAAGACCCACGTTTACAAATGATGTGAACCCTGTTTATAAAGTATTTAACATGGTGTCAGTACGTGTTAGCTTTAAGTATTTATTCATTTTAGTGCAAAATCTTATTCACCTTGTTCCAGAAGTTGCTGTTGTCATTTAGGGTTGTATTATTTACATGGGACTGCTGATCTTGGCATTAAATAAGCTCTATGAGGACCAGAAAGCCGCTTTAAACCCTCCCAAAGAATCAGTGAAGTGTTGAAATGTTGGTCACATGAACATTTTACACATATGAACCTATTTTATATCAAATTTTAGCTGCAAAACATTTCCCAAAAGTGGGCGGGGCCGAATAAGGTCTATAGACATCAAATTGGACAGGAAGTAGTGATGCTAACAGTTAGCTAGCCATTTGCTGCTGTGCACAGAGCCTTTTGCATCAGTTCAGTTTTGAATTTAACTAAACAAAATATGAGTAACGCCAAACACATTTACATCATTTGAATTTGTTTTAAACCAGAGCTCCCTCTCTGTCAGAGCTGATCAGATGGATGGACAGATGGACCTGGAATTCTTTGTATTTTTAGATTCATTTGACAATTGTGATATTCAAGTATATCAATAGTTCTCCATGGAAACGCTGTGCCTCTTCCCACGCCTGCTCCCATCCTGTCTTTCCTAAGTGCAGTCAGCCTTCATGTAGCGCAGGCCTGTTGTATAGAGCCTTTAGAAAAATGTTACATCGTAAGGAAGATTAGCAAAACCCATTTAAACTTCCAAGGAAACGGCACAGGCCCTTCTAGGAGCTACAGGCTGAGTGTTCCTGGCCCAATCGTTTTAATGATGGAGCAGTAAAAATTATACCTTTTAAGAAATGTACCTTGATTATATATTTTTAGCCACATAATAAAGACAATTTTGTACATTATATATATATATATATATAGTTTTTGCATTAAAAAAAAAAAATGTATTTTGTATTTAATACAATTTTTTTGCTTTGAGGTAAAATGATCAAGAATATTAAGGATATTTATCTTGATTGTATTTTTATTTTTATTTTTTTACTTATTGAATGAATAATTTCTGTAAGTCAGTGTGTCTGTTTTTGTTGTATATAGTTGTTTTTTGGCCGTAGCTTATCCTCTGATCTGAAAGTTCGTGGTTCAAATCTCACTCTTAACATATAAAACATCATCGGTAGAGCAGTCACATCCATTGACCCACAGGTTGGCAGTGCGATTCCAGCTCCTACAGATGAATACTGTCACTGTGTCCTGGGGTAAGACACTTAACCCACCTCGCCCCCGGTGTCTGTGTACTCTAGTGTATGAATGTGTGTGTGAATGGGTGACTGGTTCCTTGATGTAAAGTAGACAAGCTCCCATTTATTTTGTTCAATTAAACATACTTTAAATAGTTGCTGCATGTTGGCTCCGTCGTCTGTATTGTACGCCTGCATTCATCACTGTCTCATCCTCATATCGCTGTTACATAACCCCGCACACACCCCTCCCTCTCTCCATGTCCTCCATTACATCTCCTGTTTAAATCTCGGATCATTTCATTTGGCCCGGTCCTCTTTAAACTTTCCTCTGCAGTCAGGAGTCTTTGTGCCCCTGTCGGCAGCTTGACGGGCCCCACTCCCACACAATGCATGCTGGGACGGCTGTAACCATGGCGACGTGTGGTTTGGGCTCAGCTATGCCCGTGCCTGAGCAAGTGGAGAGAAAAGAGCCACCATTTACTGCGCCAGAATGAAACGTTTGGGAGTGAAGTTATTCCTCCTCCTCTTCACGGCGTTTGTGTGTTATCACTGAAGCGAATGGATTTCAGTCTGATTAGAGATACACCGGTGTCATGGTTTTGTGATGTTTTCTGACCTTTAGTGCAGTGGGTCAATGCGTACATGATCAACTATGCGTTTCCCCTTCAAATGTACCCTCTCAAAGTTGTATTTACAGTGATTCATGCAGGTTTGAGTAATCTTTATTCTCCTGTACTCAAGACGTCATTGCTCTGATTTACCCTGTTTTCGCCTCCACCAGTACGCCCACACTGTGACGTACTTCTCCAGTTTTATTTTCTTAATCGGTGATACTCATGGGATTCGGCAGTGTTGCGTAGTCATTTTGGTACAAATGAAAAAAAAAATCCCTGCACCTCGCTAGTGTGATGTGCAGCTGTCCATAGGGGCATGTGGCACTTTGTTGTCAAGACTTCAGCTGAAAAGTAAACTTAAATGAAAGCATTGATTTATTAATCTCCATGGTGATGCCCATCACAAAAAATTGTACAGAAAGTTTGTCAAAGTCATTAGTGTCCAGAGTTTTAAGTTGATAATTGTCACATTTTTTGCCAGTACAAAGTTACATTTTTTTTTTAAAATGCAAAAACAACTAAATTTGACCCAAAATATATTACATGTTATGACCATGTACACAACAGCAAAAAGCAACTGCTACTCTCTGGTCATTGGTCAAAAACCTAACCTACTGCTTCACTTGCTCATTTCAGCACTAAATACTGAAATTGTATGAAATGTAAATTATGACTGAGAACTTCCTAGATTACCACCTGTTGATGTCACAAGGTGGGACTTTTTTTTGAGCTTTTTGAACTCCAAAGAAGCGAGACATTTAGCATATGCAGGATTACTTGTACATGTGTGAATGAAACAAAACACAACTCACTGTCTCATTTTTTTTTTGTGAAACAACATTTTCACTCAAGATAGTACAAAACAGTAGCTTTATCTTCTGTCCATTGTAGCTTTAACTTCCGCAGCTGTGCATCGCATTTAAAGAACATCTCTGTGCCTGTCTGTGCTCATTACACAACCCGCTGATCCAAGTCAGAACCAGCATTACCCAGTCCACTGCACCACATCTGTAGCCTGGGGAACGCGTCTTCAGATAGACGCGCAGATTAAACTGTCCTCTCTAAATTATACTCATCTCCTCAAAATCCCGTCTGCTGCCAACACGCCCATGTTCACCTACGTCTCTCTTGTATCTGTGCAGACGATGCCCGACGAGGACCTGGACGGAGGAGTTTTAATAGCAGCTGATTGTAGCGGAGGCAGAGGAAAGAGGGAGGGAGGGAGAGAATGAGAGAAAGATGGAGGAAGAGGAAGAGGGAGGTGGGAGGAGGACGTGGGCGATAGCATGCATCAGATGGTGAAAGCCGAGAGAATACAGAAAAATATATGGCACTGCTGAGAAGAAAAGCAGCCAGTGAATGCATGAGGTTATTTCCAGAGCTAAAAGTGCAGGTGGGAGGATGCACCATGCAACTTTTCTGGTGAGGAGTCAGCCACTTGCCTGTCTCCATGGAGATGTTATTGCTTTGCCTGAAATGTTCCACAGTATGGCATTGAACTTGCTTTCTTGTTCTCTCCTTTTTTTCCTTTCTTTCTTTCGCAATCTCTCTCTCTCCTCTGTCTTTTTTCAGTCTTTAGTCTTTCTCTCTCTGCATCTTTTCTCCCTCCACATTTCTCTCCCTCTTCCCTCACTCTTTTCTTTTTCTTTTGTTTCTTTCCTTTCTTTCTCTCTCTCTCTCGCAAGCTCTCCTCTCCTTCTCTGCCTGTCTTCAGTCTTTCTCCCATTCCCTCCATTTTCCCACTCTCTTGTTCTTACTCTTTATTTCAGTCTTTCTTTCTTGCCTCTTTTCTCTCTCCACATTTCTCTTCCTCTTCCCTTACTTTCTTCTCTTCTTTCTTTGTTTCTTTCTGTCTGTCTTATCTGCCTGTTTTTCTCTATCCTTTCTGTTTCTTTTCTCTCACATTTTCTCTTTATTTCAGTCTCTCTATCTTTTTTTCCATCTCTTATCCACATTTCTGTCTTTTTCTTTCATCTCTTCTTTCCACATTTTTGCCTTTCTTTCTTCCTTCCTTTCATCTCACTTTTGTGTCTACATTTCTCTTGCTGTCTCTTTCTCTCTCTTTTGTCTCTTCTCTCTCCATATTTTCCTCCCTCCTGCCCTCTACCCCTTTTTTTCTTTCATCTCTTATGTCTCTCCACATTTAACTTTTTCATTTTTTTTCTTTTGCCTCTTTTCCAAAGTTCTCTCTTCCTCCCTCTCCCTCTTTTTTGTCTTTCTTTCTTTTTATTTTCTCTCTCTCCCTCTTCTCTCCCCCTCTTTTCTCCTCCCTTCTCTCACTCTTCCGACCACAGTATATGTGGAGCTAAAACATGGTGCGTCTTCATAAACAGTGTTATTATTGATTTGTGAGTACTCTGTGGGCGTGTGGGAGGAAGCTTTTAAATATTATCAAAATTAAGTAGTTCAAATGAAATCCTACGTTCAAATCCCTAAACGATACTGGAGTAGGTGGAAGATGTTATGAATGCTTTACAAATGAGCCCAATGCTGAATTTTTTATTCGTCCTACATCACGTCCTTTTGAGCCTGGTCAAACGTGATCGTCCAATCAGATTTGTTTATTTCAGTGACACATGTGAAACAAAGGAGCTCATTGGTCACCGGTGATTTACAAATAAAATCACATTTCTCTCATTGCTCATCGATTCTGCAGAAATCTGTGTTTTTCATCCACCTGTGATATATTTTTTTTCTTTATTTTTTCCAATAAGGACAAACTACACTCGTCTCTGATTGGCTAAGCCACCTGCCAGTCACACCCATTTGAAAACTCCTTCCATTTTTAATAGACATTTTTGCTTTTTTTTCCATTTTCGTCTTCCCAAGAATTTTACCATTTTACCAGAATATTTGAGCATGAATGTGAGCATTTTCTTTAGGGTTGTCAAAAGTATCGAAAATCAGATGCTAAATGTTATTAAAACTACAATCAAAACTAGATACTCATTTGAGCAAGTATTGATACTACAAAATCACATTCACAGGACAGAAATGAACCTTTCCTGAATAGTTTTAGAATGATCTTGAGCTGTATTAGAACAAGTCTAGACTAGACACATAGACTAGTATACACCCATGGACCACTATGGAAACTTCCTGGCCAACTGAGGGATTACACAAATATAATATAAAAGAAAGTACTACCATTTAATGTTGAAAATTTATTATCAGAGTCAGTATTGAGTCTATTCCTTAGTATCGAAATTGAGGTTGAAATTTTAGTATCACGATAACAGTAATTTGCAGATACCAAATGCAGTTGGCCTGATGTGTCCTCTGCCGCAGACCGGAGCTTGTGTGTGTTAAGTCCTCTCTCCATAGACTCATTAGTTTATCTTTCCTTAAGAGTCTGTCTGTGTTTATGTCCAGGGTCAAACAGGGGCAGCTGAGGAGTGACACCTCTTCATCCTGTCATCTATAAGCCCATCTCTGCTCTTCTGCTTCCAGTGCTCAGATTACTACCACTTACACCCCACCACATCCCACTCTCTCATTCTATCTATATCTTTTCTCTTTTGTCTTTCTCTCTTTTCAGTTTTTCTTTTTTGACACTCATCCGGCTCCTCTCTCTCTATCTCCCTCCATCTCTATCTCTCTCTATCTCTCTCTATCTCTCTCTCTTTTCTCTCTACTTCTACTTCCTCTCTTCTTCTCTCTCTTCTCTCTGTCTCCTCCATCTATCTGCCCTCCATCCCCTCTCTCTCTCTCTCTCTCTCTCTCTCTCTCTCTCTACTTCTACTTCTTCTCTTCTTCTTCTCCCTCCTCCTCTCTCCTCTGGCTCCTCTCTCTCTCTCTGTCTCTCTTCTTTTTTCTTTCCCTCCATCTCTCCTCTGGCTCCTCTATCTCTCTGTCCCTCTTGCTCTCCCTCTCTCTCTCTTTTCTCCTCTCTCTGTCTCCTCCTTCTCCTCCTCTCTTTCCCCTCCATCTCTACTCTCTCTCCTCTTCTCTCCTCTTTCTCTCCTCTGACTTTCTACTCTCTTGTCTCTCCCTCTCCGCCTCGTCCTCTCTCCCCTCCATCCCTTCTCTCTCTTCTCTTCTTTTCTCTTCCCCTCTGTCTCTCACTCCCCCTCCCTCCGTTTCCTGTCTTTCTGCATGTAAACAGCCCAGAGTGAGGACAGAACAGGGAAGCTAACTGCTCATTAGCCCGCCCTCTCTCTCCTACCCTCCCTCACTCTCTCCTTCTCCTTTTCTCTCCCTCTCTCCCACCCACTTCCTGCTCTAATGGACTGGTGCATGCTGGGTAGCACATCACAATAGAGCAGTTATACAGTTTTTAAACCTTTCAGAAATAATGTGTTTATCATCTCTGTGGGCTAACCTCATCTACGTAATTTTGTTGCACAGTTCTCCTGCAGAATCTAGAGCTGGACAGAGATTAAAATTGAATCACTATTAATCACACGTTGTGCACAAAAAAAACAATTACATTTTTTTGCTCCTTTTTTTGCTCCTGAATATCTTTGTATTGTGTCATTTAGGCCTAAATACACTGCAGTATTCACCCAGGGCTTTGCTGTTTTACTCGCAGATACACCAAAAAAAACATATCCAAGTTATGTAGAAATGAAATTCAAATAACATCAAAAGTCTCAGTATTATTTTTCTATTATCTACATTCAAATACAGGATTGTGATGTCATTTAACCTTTTGAAGCTGAAACTATTTTTCTAGTCTGAAGTCTCTATTCCTGTGGTTGTCCCGTGTGGTCTGCAGCTCTTTTCTGTTCACTATGAGCCGAACAGGAGCCTGCTGGAGTCCTGTTTTAGTTTTGCTGTAGTCCTGATTCAGGTCTGTTAAAGGTCAGCCCTCCTATTTAGTCCTTGTTTAGTCCTGGTTCATTTCTGGCACAGTCCTGGTTCAAACCAGCTCTCTGCTTTCTAAACATTAAAATCTCAGTAGTATTCAGAGTAAACATGATTGACACGAGCAGTAAACAGCTCACAGACCGGAGTTGGGCATAAGATGCGATAAAACGCATTAACGTGCCTAGCCCTAATAGTGACAAATACACAGAAAAAAACTGTATGCAGCCTGCGTCCTTAACGTTTTCTAAAAGGTGTTGTAATCATAACTGAAGCTGTGTTGCCAGAGCCTAAACCTGCAGATAGAGACACATACAAGTTTATCTCATTCTCAATGTATGGAATACATACACAGCGGAAAACAGAGGCACTGATTCACGACAGGTGGCAGGTGCTGGGGTTTAGGTAATGATGATTCAGATCAGAGGGAGTCTTTTTAGGTTTAAACCAGCTGGATTTCAGCATTGATAATGGCAACTAAAATGAGAGACTCATGTAAGGCTCATTCTGCTTTCTGATTGGATAATTGTCTGGAGTTTCAAAACAGCAAATTATAACATAACAGCATTATGATTGTACAATCAGTAGAAGCTGATTTGATTTGAGCATGTTTACCTCATATCTGGGGACACAGATGGATCATGTTTATAAAGTTTCAACTCATATCTACATACATTTCCTTTAACTATTTCACATTTTATAATTTAGCGTCCAGAATGTATACGTCTTTTTGAGGTTAGTTGTTTTTCCCCATGGCTTCACTGTCTGTCGCCCTCTAGTGGCAACAATGGAAACTACAAATGGGAATATAAATATTTGTAGCCCTGTTAATACTGACATGACACTAAACATAATCAGTGCTGTGTGGATATGGTGTAATATTTAAAATGTAGCCGGCGTGGAGTTGTTCAGTTAGTCGAGCGCATTATGTGGGCATCCAAGTGTATTACATAGGATTTATATCTAATGAACGGTGGAGTGATGTAATGTTCCATGCAAGAGTCATTCTGAGAGTGTAATAATGATCACACCAGACATTTAAAAAGCTAGGGGGAGGCTGGGGTCAGGTTGGGGCCAGTACAGTGTAATTACAGGACTGCACATGCTCATTAGGGCATTTGAACATGACACAGCATCTGAGCAGTAACAGCAAATCATTCTTGGAAACCACCAGTCGAAGCAGAAGAGTACACATGTGCTTGGGTAGTTGTGTATTACGTCATTTATTTCAAAACCAGTTGTATATAGTGCCTAATTTGAGCTTGTAACCGTGTTAGAATACATACTTCATAATTATACATAATTCATATTTAGCTTCATTCACGCTGGTTTGAATAATCCTCTGTAGCAAGTCCTTTATCTCTGAGCCTCACAAGCTCGGTTTAAAATTTCCCTTGTTTGTGATGTCATAGATAGAAACCCTGTGCAGTTTTGGAGTCAATAAATCAGCGGCAGACTTGTTTTGAGCTTTTCCGTAGCCAAATTGTGCTCATTACAGCTGCGTGCTCATACTAACGTGCCAAAACATGTTTCTCATTACTGAGTTTAATTGTTTTCGCTGTGGTTATTCCCTCTGCTGCCAGTGGATGGCAAGTTGGACCAGGTCATAGTATATTGAGCAATGAGGCTATGAAGTGTCTTTTTTTGGCACTCTTTTAAATCCTAAATCATGAAATTCCAAAGTTATACTCAAGGACATGTTTAAAGACCAATAACAACACAATGAATGCACAGTATTTATTTCCCATCCACCTAAAAATCACTTCCCTAAACTGTGATGTCACTCTTTGACCATGAAAAGAGAAAGTAGGGAGAGAGGAATCACTCATTACACATTTAAAACTCTCTGTGCACTCCTCTGTCACAGCCTAGCCTGATAACGCCCTATCCCGTGAGCTCGCGTGCACACTGCGTTAGCTTCCTTATGCTAGCAAACACACACTTAGCTAGGTCACGGTGGTGGTAGCGTATTTTTAGCGTAGCAACACCATCTGAGCCCGGGCTCGGCTCTGAGTGGTGCTAGAGCGGGGAGTGGGCGGCAGGCAGCAGCACATGCACACATGCGTCAGGGGAGAAGGAATACTTTAGTATCTGAGGTAGAATGGATTGCGCTGCAGAGATTTCAGTACAGACTATGCAGAAATTAGATTGTTTGAATGTGTTTTTTCTGAACTTGGAACTTTGTGGTTGAGCTGACCATTTAAATTCAACACCCACTTTAATTCTGTTGAAGTTTTTGTGCGTTTTTGACCCTTCAATACTAAGATGGAGAAGACGTAATTTGTTTATAGTTTGAGAAATAATTCAGTTGTGTACCCAGATAAAATGTAAACAAATCAAATATGGCTTTGACTGCTAAAAATTCTCATTACAAAAACACTGGATATGATCGTCAGGTTTGTTATAATCTGATGTTTTGATTCTCAAGACAATTATCCAATCAGAAAGCAGAATGAGCCTCACATGATTCTCTCATTCGGGTTGCCAATTTAAACCTAAAATACCTCACTCTGATCTGATCTGGTCACTATCATGAATAAGTGCTAGTGCAGCATCAGTGAGTGAATTCTGGAGATACTGAGCTTTCACATGAGACACGGCTATATACTGAGAATAAGACAAACTGGAATGTGTCTCTATCTGCAGATTAAAGCTCTGGACACACAGTTTCAGTTGTGATTGTAATACCCTTGTTTAAACTGTACGAGTGCAGGCTGGACCTTTTAAGATGCAACCAACCCAGTGATTGTATGTCTTGAAATAATTAAATTTTATATTGATATCCTAATATGGTTGTTAGTTTGCGTTGCTTGCTCTTTGTTGCTGTACCGTTAGTGCTGAGTCATGGTGCAGTGTCCTGAATAGAAATCCCTCTGTCATTGTGCTGAGTGTTGCTGCTGACTGCTGCTCTGATAACCTGCTTACATTTACCGTTATTTGTGTGACCCTAAACGCATCACTTTACCACAGCGCAACGTAAGCAAAACACCCCATACTCTTGCTTTTGAATTGCTTCTCATTGAAATGTACAATCTGCCATTTATTTGTTTTCTTTCATTATTATTTTTTATCTGAAATGCTAATATTCAAAATGTGATGTATTACATAATTTCAGTTTGAATGGAAAAGCTGTGGAGTGTGTAGTAACATGGTGTGAACAGAAGAGGGCGCACTGTTATAAGGTTTGGACTGTGCAGAGGCTCGGTAGCAGACTGCAATCAGATTAGATCAGCTGTTTTTTTTTTTTTTTTTTAAAATGGAGTGTTGTTATCATGAATGACTGGCCAATATTTGCATAACATCATTTGTTTTTAGTGTTCTGCTGCCTCTCACAGAAGATAAAGGAGCTGTTTGCTTCTGTTGACACTTTGTGAAATAACCAGACTCTTGGTAACATCACAAACATTTATACGTTATGGATACATTTTGCCTTACTAAAAATCTGCATCTAGAAACAGATCAATAAAAAACTAGTTTCAAAATGAGAGACTTTATGAGAAGTCTATTAAAAATAAAATGGAAAAAATCACATAAAAAGGACAAAATAGGTTCAGAAGTTTTAGTTGTGATCTGTATCAGAACTGGGCACATACTTATATGGAACAAAATACTGTTATTTTGTGATAACATTGTCCATCCATCCATTTTCTTCCGCTTATCCGGGGCCGGGTCGCGGGGGCACCAGAGTCTAAGCAGAGACTTCCAGACTTCCATCACCCCAGACATGTCCTCCAGCTCCTCCGGTGGGACCCCAAGGCGTTCCCAGGCCAGCCGAGAGACATAGTCCCTCTAGCGTGTCCTGGGTCTTCCCCGGGGCCTCTTCCCGGTGGGACATACCGGAACACCTCCCTAAACATTGTTTATTTGTTTATTTATTTATGATGGTATCAGAATTGGTATCAAGTAACCATGGTGACACATCTCCCTCTGAAACCCAGCAGTCCTGAGTTCACGTCTGGGCAACATCAAACTCCCAAAAATTCAGTCAACAGAGCAGTGTAAACATGAGACACCAGTAGCTATGTTTATACACACAACAAAATCTGATCATGATCTCATTTCTGGAGTTATCTGATTACTGAAATGCCATGTAAACACATCAGATTTGAGTCTGATTGTTCACACATGTGCCACAGTATTTTGCCCTTGTTTGCATGTTTTTCAAGGGAAATCCTGCAAAGTCACTGAAAGATAAAACATGAAAGATTGGCGTATTTGGAAAACAAATCATAATGGATTTTAAATATAACAGTTGCTTCATAAATCCACCGATGAATTGACACATGTCACCAGATGTTTTTGATGATAACATTTCTTTTGTCCAGGTAAAATAAGGGAGGGTTTGGGTAAAATATCATCATATCAGATTTGTTCTGGCCATCTAAATGTACCCAGTAATATTCTTTTAAATGAAGACCATACTGTAATCTTGGAACATTACACTATTCTCTGATGTAGGTTATAATGTTGGTTTCTCATCACAAACATACCTGAGTTGTGTTGTTTTATTCACACATGTTTAACACATAAATCCTGCATATTTAGGCTGGGTTCTTCTCTCGAAGCGAAAACTAAGTGAAACTAAGTAAGTTAAAGTGAACTAACAGTAACTAATGGCAGCTGTTAACTTGAAAACTACCACTACATGACATCACAAGGTGGAAGAGAGCATTTTGAGCTTTGGAGATGTAGACAGACTAATAATAATAATAATAATAATAAAAGGGTGATGCAAACTCTTTTTGATGAGGAAATAACATTATATCATGGCTTAATTTTGTGTAATAAAGGACCTGGAGCAGCACTAACCTCGTCTCTTATCTGTCTCTCCTCTAGGATTGGACTGCCTGTGGGCCTAGCGTGCACTACACTGTCTGAGGGTCCTGTCCTGGAGCGGCGGCAGGTGGGAGGAGACATAGACAGCGGCGGCGGAGGGGGCGGAGTCACAACGCAGTCACCATGACGACGGTGGCGGCAGAATACGAACACATGGAGATCCAGCAGCAGTACAACGATGGAGTCAACAACCGCTGGGATGACGACTGGGACAACGAGAACAGCTCCGCGCGGCTGTTCGAGAGGTCGCGCATCAAGGCCCTGGCAGGTGAGTCTGCAGTGTTACCATGGTTACCGTAACGGCGTTTACTAAATTTCACTGACTCCGCACCAATTTCATCTCTCCCTATGGAGCTTTACTGACTCTGAAGAAATGAGTGGGTGTAATTCCGTTTTTGGTCTGAGGTAGAAAAGTAGTCCCTAGTGTCTTAGACCAGAACCATCACATAGGCCTGTCACGATTATTACTATATTAACTTCTCGTTCAATAAATGAAAGCAGCAACAATATATTCTTAGGCTCAATATTTATGATGTGAACAATTTCTTTGCAAAAGTGGGGAGTTTTTTTTTTTTGGCAGCTTTTATGTAATAAGGTAAGATTTGAGCTCTAGAGGTAAAATAAATTACTTCTGTGGCTAAATATTGATTCATTCTGCTGTTCATTTGTTGCAGCTCAGCCCTTTTAATGGGACTGACAATTTAAAAATTAGCTCACTGGGATTATACTTCTTTGTGTCAGCGGCGGATATAAATCTCATCAAGATTTTTACGAAACTACAACTTTTTGAATAGCCCGGTTGCTTGGCTTTAGCAGTACAAGTTCCATAAATCTGAGTGCCATCATAAAGAGAAATAAGACACAAAAAATATAAACTACAAAAAATACTTCTGTGTATTTTTTGGCAAAGTTATAGTAAGTTTTAGTAAATTGCTCCAGCTTCTTGTTATTGTCACACATTTATTGATACTTTGCAGCTGATGTCATCAACATTCTCTGGGCGTGTGATGCTAACTGTAGGCGCTGCCCTGTCTGCAGCTTTTACTCAAATTAAACTTTAATCTGAGCTTTATTTTAACACGATCAGACAAAAAGGAACTGACTTAGTTTGAACTGCAACAGGTGAGATGATTTGTGATGTTAAACAAGTCTCTCACACGTAACATTACAGGCACAAGCTAGCTAGCACTAGCCAACTTTTTAAATTAGTCCCAAATGTGGACCAGGAACGCTCGGATCGGTGCTTCAACTTTGGAAATTAGTTGTTTAAACCCATTTTGTATTTTTTCCTATAAAACATTTTTGACAGTGTTTAGTAACTTATACATTGTGTCACTGTAGTAATTGCTGAACATCCCACCACAGACATGCATGTAGAACACACCTAGCGTGATGTCACTACAAAGTATCAATTCACTTTAGTCTCTTTAGGTTACAGTTCCTGCCTCAAAACTAGAAGGTTACAGCTGTGTATCTCCTTGTATTGTGGACTTCCCCTACTGTGTAAAAACATGTAAAACAGGGGCTCCCCAACCCTCCACAGAGAGATTCTTAAAGTTACTCTCAAGGGGACTTTCCTGGTTGAATTGTCTTTAATTTAAAAAAAAAAAAAAAAAAAAAGTTATAGTAATTTTAAGTTTGCTTTGACTGAATATCAAAAGACATAGTATTATCTTTCTTATGTAACCATGATGTTGAAATTGCTCAAACCAACTATAATTAGTGTTGTCACGATGCCACAATGATAATAAAAACACCTTCTTTAGACAGTAGAATAGTACTTTCTTTTATATTCCCATGTGGCCTTATATCTGTGTAATCCCTCATAGTGGTCATTTTTACTTCCCCTAGTTTAAGTAGTGATAAGTTCAAGTGTAAGTGAACAATTATAACCGTATATATTGCCAAAAGAAAAAGGTTGTTTACCTACTGCTAAAATTTGGTAAGTATAACTTAAGAATTATAGGAACTATTGAAGATTTAAAAGTGTCACTGACTTTTGAGCTACCCTGCTGCTACTTGTTCTGATTTTATTTAGTATCGATACCTGCTCAAATGAGTATCTAGTATCGCTTAGCATCTGATTTTTTTTATATTTTTGACAACCGTAGTACTTATGTATGTACAGTAAGAGTCTCTGAGGTCACTTATGGGCTGTGGGCAAGGTCACACTAAATGTAAAGCGTTTCTCTCCAGTGCAAGTGAGCCTTTACTGTAACTGTAGCTCCCTCCCTCTCTCCTTCACTCCTTCTCTCCCTCTCTCCTCCTTCTCTAAATAATTCATGGGAGTGTTAAAAATGCAGAGACGTGTGCGCTCCTCAGCTCTCTTGAACGCAGGCAGCTAGGCTCGTGTCCCGCTAGAGTTTGTCCATCTGTAAGCCGACCCAGGGACCGAACTCTCCACATGCCCGTAGTCTTTTGTGTGTGTGTGTTCGTGTGCGTGTTACGAGTGTGTTCAGGCGATATGCCGGAGAACACTAAACCGGCCGTGTCCATGGAAACGATGGCCGATCTGCTCACAGCGAGGAGTGTGCGGAGGAGTGTGGGAGAGAGGCCGGGTGCTGCGCTGACGTGCTAGCTCACAGTGGAAGTCTATGGGAATCAGATAATATGCAAACAGACGAGATGTACTGAGAGAGAGTTTACTGTACCTCTGTGTTATAGTAGAGGGCTGCTAACATTGTAGGTGTTTTTAAAATAATATAAAAATGCTGTACAAGTATTAGCATTTCAAACCTAAGTTTTATCAAGTTGGGCTGTGCAATATAACAAAAAAAACCTCTAATCATAATGTGATCTGGTCTTTATTTTGGTGAGGTCATGTAGTTTGCTGTGGTGGAAGATAACGAAGTACAAGTAGTAAAGTACTATACTTATGTAAAATTTTTCGGTAGCTGTACTTTTTACAGTGGATCCTTTTTACTTTTACATCACTACATTTGAGAGCAGTATCTGTGCTTTCTATCCCACTACATTCTTGAACCGAACTGAAAAGTACTTTTAATGATTTGAGGGGTTATTTTTACCATGTTTGTGGTAATATTCTGGTTAAAGTTTTCGAGTTCAAACTTCAGCTTTGAGTAAAACAAAAATACATAAACAAAAATCATAAGAAAAATTGAGCTTTGTATTGCTACTGTTGACCAAGGTATATATCTTCTTTAAAAAAAAGTGAGAGTTCTCACCGAATCATGTCGACTGGGGCTATGGAGCTTATTCAGCCCTGTCCACTTTTGCCTCTAAATGCTCCAAACCGCACTTTATTTTCAATGGACAATTTGAAAGCTAAAATCTGATCTAAAGTAGGTTTAATTCGTGTTAAATGTTCATGTGACCAACAAGTCAACACTGCACCGATTCTCTGGAGGCATTAAAGCAGCTCTGTAGTCCTTATCAAACTCATGTCCGGCAGACACATGCAAAATAATACAACCCAAATGACAATGGTGGCGCCCACGGCCACTTCCAGAAAAATATGAATATTTAAAGTTTTGCGGCCTACTATTTGTTCCCATCTCATATCACACAAAAAGACTCCACACCTGCGTCACACTTGACCATGGGACGTATTTTGGACAGTCCGTTTGTCATCTGAACAGTTGGTGTATGTAAAAGTACTTTCGAGTAGGCCTTATACTGCGTTCCAGTTGTCCTCGGAGGTCGGATTTTCCACGACTTGTAAATTCAAACTTCCATCTCGAAATTCCTACTTGGAAACTCGGCCCACTTTTCAGGAGCCAAGCTGGACAGTCCAACATGGCTGCTCCCTGTGTACTGATAAACTCTGACATTCAACTGTTACAATAGTGATAATTCATGTGTTATTTTCCCTTCAGTTGCTCCCTCCTGTCCACCCGCCTCTGTGAACCTGCTCCTGCACAGCTGCTGAGCCTCTACAGTTATAAATCCACTGTTATGATAATGATAACATGGAGCTAATGTCAACAAAAGCAAAAATTCACACTCAAACTTTGATTTATAATTTACAGTTGTAATAACAATGCTCGGGTTAATGGATAGCAGCATAAATATGTGCCTTTTTTTTTTTTCCAAATTCTCCATTTAATAAGCCCAAATCCAAGTTATTATTGCTCCGTTCTGCCCTCGGATGAAAAAGCGACTATTGAAATGCTACTGAACTGGAATATTTGACTGGAAAATTCAACCAAGAGCCAATAACAGTCTTCAGAAAAGCTACAGCCAATGCTAACAATGTCGGCTAACCATACTAACAGGAGCTAATGTGTGTGTGTCTCCATTTTGTATGCTAGTATTTATAATAACATTTTTACTCAAGTCAGTGATGATCGATAATGTTGTCAGTGCCTGATTATTTAACAGTTGTTTTGCCAGTGATGCTAGCAAGTCATCCCTGGCGCTTTAGGGAGATGGCTAACTTTTTATAGGCTTATTTGTCAGTGTTTAAAAGCTTCAAATAGATGGTAAGAACACGGTAGGCTCCACACAGGCCGTAGGCTGTTTGGGTTATTCCCTTTATCCTTTCAACAACATCCAGAGATGAGGCCACATGTCGTACTGTAGTCCAGCTAATTAGTGTTTAATACAAAACATATGAGCGCTAGGGGTCATGGATGATGTTTTCAATCCTGAATCAGGAGTTTATTTCTGCTTTTCTTCACTTACATGGGGAATACAAGGGCAACAATACAAAACAATAGAAACAAACATCAAGTACTCATTTCTGTTACTTCAGAAAAAGTACAGAAAGTTACTCAAGTAAAAATATGTCAAAGTCAGAGAAAGTTTTTTTGTTGACTTAAGTAAAAGTATTTAACTACCTGTTTAAAAATGTGTCTTAATGAGTAAAAAGTAAAAGTATTTCACACAAGTGTTGTTAATTTGTTCAAGTGTTAAATGTAGTGATGTGTATTTATTTTTGTTTGGTCAAAGTCAAAGCTTGAACTCGAAAAATTTAGTCAGGATGATACCACGAACATGTTAAAAATAACCCCTCAAATCATATGAAAAGTACTTTTTATCTTTCAGTCCAGTTTAAAAATGTAGTGGAGTAGAAAGTACAGATACGGCTCTCAAATGTAGTGAAGTAAAAGTAAAAAGTATCCACTGTAAAATGTACTGAAGTAAAGTACAGATACCTAAAAATTCAACTTAAGTACAGTGCTTTGCTACTTGTACTTCGTTACCTTTCACCATTGCAAACAAAGTATACCTAATTTGCTCAAAATTACACAAGTAACAGGAAAGTGAAAACCTCCAAAAACCCATTTGACATTTCACTTCCTTGCATCACCTTGTTAGAATTTTCAGGCTGACCCGCCCATCTCAAAGGCTACCACATTAAATAATATAGGCCTGCTAGCATTGTTATTTTAGACTGTAAAAATTGCTTAAAATTTCCACTAGCATACTCCAGCGTTGACAAAGTCTACTTGTTCAATCTTTATTTACATTTCTATCATTGTCACTATACCAAAGAAAAGACTTGATACTTGATCCTAATTTTTCAACAATAATAAAAAACACTCAAAACAGAATCTAATTAGGATGACCAGATGTCCCCATTTACCCAGGACAGTCCCAGTTTTGAGCCCTGTGTTCCCTGTCCCAGCAGATTTATCCAAACCTGTGCTTTGTCCCAGTTTCATACAAGAAATGTCCAAGGTGTTCCTATTTTTGACCAGTCTGGTCTGAACCAGGTCTGGACCTGGTCTGGACCTGGTCTGGACCTGGTCTGGACTAGGTCCGGACCAGTCCCTATTTTTGACATTTATCTGATCCGCCAACAGTAAAAAGGGGAATATATTGTAATTTGTTTGGCTAAAATACAGAAAATCATGCCTGAAAATGAGCAAAAGGCAAAACAATGCACCGACAGAAGTCCCTCAGATTATGACACAAGTGAAATTATATACAATATTACAAGCTGTATTCATAATTTGATTCATACCAAACATCCCAACTAAGGTGTGTCCAAGTTTAGAATTTTGAAAACCTGGTCACCCTAAATATAATGTAATTTTCATCATATATTTATGGTAGTTTCTTGATGAACATGTGGCTCTGATTTGGATAAAACCATAGCTAAACTTTTGTGAAGAGTCCAACTTAGTTTTCCTGAGATCCAGAATACACACTTCTTCAATACTTTACAAAGATGTTAGTCTAGTCACTGGTGAATCTCCCCATTTTCAAATGGGCTTGACTGACAGGTGGATTAGCCAATCAGGGGCAAGCGTGGCCTGACCTTTGTGAGAAAGGGGGGAATCACAGGGGGCTGAAAAACATGATGGATTTCGATAAAATCGATGATCGAAGCACTAAACTCTGTTAATCTGAGGTGAGAGAAGTTTGATTTTATTTGTAAATCATAGGTGACCAATAAGCTCCTTTGTTTCACATGTGTCACCTGATTGGACGATCACATTTGACCAGGCTTGAGGGAGGACATGGGGACCAAGCTGATATTAATCTGTATAAACTATACAGAGCGAGATCAGTCTGGATTTGACAGGCAACCAACTTTGTGTGAACTTATTAGAGATTTGTCAGTATTGATACATGTACATAGGAGTATCTTGCTTTGATACCACTTTTAGTATAGTATCTTGGTATCTTTTACGTCCAAATGTCTACTTCTGCTAACACCTCTGAACTGAAAACACAAATTCATTATTTTAGACATTTTTGGCCAATAATATAAATATATATGTATATCAAAACACAGTAGCTCCCATTCTTCTGTATTTTATCCTTCGGGTTGATGCTAATCCGTAGTATTGATGACTATCGGCAGTAGCGGTGAACCCGATCCTCTAAGTGACGACGACTTGTTCAGACGCTCGATAATTAGATCCAGAAGGCGGCCGGATCCCCACGGAGACACTCACTTCCTGTTTCGGGGGCCAGATGGTGGAATGCGGGGAATGTTGTCTGTTTTGCTAATGTGACCTAGACTTACTTTGTACCTCTTCATTCAAACACTAGCATATTTTAGCCTGTTTCACGTATCGACTCCACGCTAATTTAAACTCTATTGATTTTTTAATTGGGGTCTCATCAGCAGCAGCAGTAGAGTGGGTAAACGGCTCCCAACAATACACAATGGGAGGAAACATGTCCGCTTGCTAATGTCCTTCAACGTTTGGGGCATTAGCTCATAGCGGCTAACCAGAAATGCACGTCTAAGCTAGCATTCAAGCATTCCATTCTGTGTTGGACATGGTGGTGCGTTCAGGGTCCTAGCTTGTGTCAATGGGGTGGAGAATTTCACAGTGACACGGCGCCTCACCCGCCCGACCGCACCGGCATTCCTATGAGCTCAGAGTTGGTCTTTGCGATGGGGTGATGTTTGGAGATTTCATCAGAGTAGTCGTAAAATAGTTTGGATAGAGCATGTACAGTGAAATACAAGCTGGAAAAATGTTTCTGTTGATTTAAAGTTTTGCCACACATATATTGTATTTGCCAAAGTCAGCTATTTGAGTTGGCTGTTTTAAGAGTGTAGAGGGCAAATTAGACTACATATTTCACCAAAATATAGTAGTAACATGTTTTTCAAATCTTAAATATAATAATCTTGCCTAGTTTTTTCAACTTTTCAAATTTTATGGAATCACCTCTACATAGGTCTCAGTTGTTTCCCAGTAATTATAACTTAAACAAGAGCCTAGTCTCTGGCCTGTGGTCTGGTCTCTGGTCTCTTGATATGGTCTCTGGTCACTTGTTCTGGTCTCTGATCTGGTCTCTTGTTTTGGTTTCTGGTCTCTAGTCTGGTCTCTGGTCTAGTCTCTTGGTTTGGTCTCTGGTCACTTAGTCTGGTCTCTGGGCCTGGTCTCTGGTCTCTTGGTCTGGTCTTTTGTTTCTTGGTCTGGCCTCTGGTCTTTGGTCTGGTCTCTTGTGTCTTGATCTGGTCTCTAGCCTGGTCTCTGGTCTAGTCTCTTGGTTTAGTCTCTGGTCTCTTGGTCTGGTCTCTGGTCTCTTGGTCTGGTCTCATGGTCTGGTCTTTGGTCTATTCTCTGGTCTCTTGGTCTGGTCTTTGGTCTCCTGGTCTGGTCCCTGGTAGTGGGGGTTAATACTATAAAAATGCATTGTGTGTTAGCAAAGCAATAAAATGACATTAGCGGTGACTAGCATAACACAATAGGCCTGTAGTATGTTATCAGCCAACATCTCCACAGACTCTTTGTTTATGTAGAACTGTCAGCCTAGCACTCAATAATAAAAGTAAGATGTATTACTACTTTGTTTTTCATGCCATTTGTCAACCAGAAAGTATTCCAAAACTAGCTGGCTACAAGAAGAGTGGCTCCCTGAACTTCATCAATCATGCTAATCTGCTAGCCAAACAACACGGCACTCCCTTTAGCTTTTAGGAAAAATCTCATATTGAATTGTTACCTTCAGTTCAAAATAAGGAAATAACTCATTAGACCCACCGGATATTATGGATATTACATTATGAAAAACATTACGCCCGCCTTTTGCCTCACAGCTCTGCCCGTCATTAGCTAAAACGATAACCTTTTAGCTTGCTAGGTTAACTTCTATCCATGAATTTTTATCACTCTCACTATCTCACTATCACGATCTTCTTTCAGTTAAGTATTACGTTTAGGTTGTGAGTATTCAGCCAATTATTAATCAGTGCTAGTGCAGCCTCTGCAGCTCAGTGAGTGAATACTGGAGGTTCTGAGCTTTTCACGCGAGGCCTGTCCATATACTGAGAATGAGATAATGTGCATGTGTTCTCTGTCTACAGGTTAAGGCTGTTGTGATTGTAATACCTTTTTTAAATCAGTAAGAACGCAGGCTACACACTGTTCTGTTAACTTAACCTGCAGATAGAGGACACCAGCACCACTGATTAATGATTGACTGCAGGTGCTGTGGTTTAGGTAGTGAGAGATCAGAGAGAGGGAGAAACGGAGGGAGAAACGGAGAGAGGGAGAAACGCAGAGAGGGACAAACAGAGAGGAGGAGAAACGGAGCGAGGGAGAGAGACAGAGAGCGAGAGGGAGAGACAGACAGAAAGAGGGAGAAACAGAGAGACAGAGGGAGAAATGGAGAGAGGGCGAAATGGAGAGAGACAGAGAAATGGAGAGAGTAACAGAGAGACAGATTAACAGAGAGAGAGAGACAGATTAACAGAGAGAGACAGATTAACAGAGAGAGAGACAGATTAACAGAGAGAGAGAGACAGAGTAACAGAGAGAGACAAAACAGAGAGAGAGAGAGAGAGACAGAGAACAGGGAGGAGAGAGAGAGACAGAAACAGGAGAGAGAGAGAGAGAGACAGAGAGAAAAACGGAGAGAGAGAGAGACAGAAACGGAGAGAGAGAGAGACAGAGAAACGGCGAGAGAGAGACATAAATGGAGAGAGAGAGAGACCTTTTTAGGTTTAAACCAACTGCATTTCACCTTGGTAACTGGCAGCCCAAATGAGAGACTGATGTGAGGCTCATTCGGCTTTCTGATTGGATAGTGTGAATCATCTTGTTTTTGTAATCAAGAATAAATCAGCATTAATATTGTTGTCAGTAAAAAAAAGTTCAATTTGACTTGAACATGTTTACCTCATATCTGGGGACACAGTTAGGTCATGTTTATGGGATTTAAACTATGCAAAATCTTAATTGTATGACCTTACTACTAACCAGCTCTTGTTGTTTGTTTCTGTTAAAGGTTAAATCTGTGTAAATCTTGAGTCATGCTTTTGAATGAATGGCGCGCTTGGTCTCGTCCCAGGGCCACCCTCAGGGGTCGGTGCACGAGGGAACCAGATGACGGATAGTGGGCGGTTGGGGTGTGACAAGGGGCAGAAGACACACAGCCACCAGACGAGCCTACAGCGGTCAGGGCCAGAGCATAGACCATGTGCACAGAGGAATGCCAATCTGGACTGTGTTTGTCAGACCTCTCCTCTTTGACCTCTGGGGGCGCTAACTACTACAACAGGCTGTTTTGTGTTATGCATGGATTATAAACAAACATGGGGAGGTTGTCATCAATGCTAGAGTGGGTCTTTATTTATAATCCATTTTTTTTTCAGTATTAAAGCTCATATGGAGACTTTTTTGCTTAATCCATTGATCAACTATATGAACATAAACCTATCTATGGATTTCAAATTAGGTCATATATTACACAAAAATGACTCGTGTGACTTTTAGCCATGTTAGAATATTTATTTTCAATTGCTAATTTCCAAGGCAGGAAGCCCTCAACATTCTAACTTTTTAATTATCAGAAGTCCTCAAAATAGCTCCTTCTGATTGTTCATAAGGTTCACACCCATTAGCATTAGCAACAGATTTGATGGACAGGTTTGATTTGGTTGCTAAGCGTCCGCTCTCTGTTAAACCAGCATTGTGGGTGGGAAGGGCCGTTACCTTCAACAGCCTCACTCCGGATTGGCTCTTTAGTTACTACGATATTCGTGGTCAGATTTCCAAATATGGAACTTGGCTCCAACTTCAGCCCTATAACTTGTAGCCTCAATGTGCTTCATTTGACTGGAGCTAAACTGTATGGGTGACGTCACACTCTCTTAGTCCACTTTTTTATACAGTCTATGGGCAAAACACTTCCCCATTCCTGTCTGATGCATGGGTGGGTGTATGAATGAGTAGTCTGGGAGTTGCCACATCTTTGCTCATCAGGACCAGGGCATTGTGGCTTCAGCAGAAGTGAAATGGCGTGATTGTTGTTCTTCTGTCATTTCTTAAATATGATTGACTATGAAATGCCATATCTGCTAAATTACACCCTTATTTTCACCAACCACTGATTTCGAAACTGCAAAAGTCAACATAGAGTCTTCAAATTTACGACAAGACTGTAAAATTAACTGTGCGTGTATAAATAGTGCTGCGTATATAAACTTGCCTGTAGTTGACCTCATTGTAGCTTTGTAACTCAAAAACCCAGGCCGCCTCAAAATAAAACCCTCTCGTGGCCACCCTCTTATCACAAGGACAAAGGTTGTGCTTGCATACGGCATGATTGCGACAATACAAATATGTGTGCTCCAGTACAGAAGAAAGAATGTTTTGTGTCTAAACATTCTTTTGTTGTTCACTTAATACTTGAAGAACCCACTGGCTCTTTTTTGTGTTTGAATGTCCAAATAATAGCATAGGCTTTATACATGAACTTAAAACAGTGAAGACAGTTTTATTATGTTTTGCTTGCCCTTGGAATTGGTGTGTTGTGTCATTTCAATAATTATTTTCAATTATATTGATGTGGCTATAGCAATAAGTAATTTTGTAAAATTTCCAACCCTTGGGAACAGTGTATAGCCTGGACCCTACTACTGTGACTACTCCTACTGCTACTTCTAATACTCCTGCTACTACCAAGGGTGTAGCACCAATTTTTGAAAATTTTGGGCCCTGGATACAAATCATCTTGGTGGGGCCCGCACTACATGTTGTCTAATGAAAAATGGCCATTACATACTTCGTAAAGGGCCCCTCTCTGCACTGGGCTCTGGGTAAACCGTACCCTTTACCCGCCCAGTCCGACTCCTCAGACTACCACACCTACTACTACTCCTATTTCTACTACTACTCCCACTAATACTAATACTCCTACTGCCTTTGCTACTGGTATAAAAACTTATTACAATCCCAACTGAACTTGGCTTGCCATTGCATTAACCTGGAGATAGACGACACACATGTTTTTTTTCTCAGTATATGGACAGGCCCTGCCTCAGAACTTCCAGAATTCACTCACTGAGCTGCAGAGGCTGCACTAGCACTGAGTCATGATTGGCTACAGGTGCTGGGGTTTATAGAGTGACCATTCAAATCACACTCTCTCTGAGTCCTAATTAGATAATCGTCTTGAACAAAAACACAAAATTCTTAACATAAATAACTTGGCCCTCGTGTCCAGTGTTTTTTGTAATTAAGAATAAATCTGCGCCACTGTGATTTGATTGGTTAAATCCACCTGTCGCTCACAAAGGACATGGACGAGGCTGACAATAGGAATAGTGGGTGGGCTCCTGACTGACTAATTCTATATAATGATGTCATTGAATAACCCTACCCTAAATTTATGTTGTAACAGTTAGCTTGTAGTACATTTAGCAATCATGGAGCTACATGTAAACATGCCGCTTCCCTTCCAGTTCCATCTGCTTGGCCCTGCCTTGAACCAGCAGGTCATGACTCAATTGTTCTGTCTTTTGGCTCTCACAAGCAAAAGTCAGAGGTCAACGAAATGATTAGAACTCCTCTTTCTCTCCCTGTCAACCTGACGGCCTGCCTTTTAGCGGGTCATGTGAATATTTGTTCCACGAATTGTCTCCGCGGCGCAGCTTTCGGACCCCGTTGGCAGCCATAACGGTTGTGTTGACTGACTCCAGAATCAAACAGGAAGTAGCGGAGAGGAAGCACATCTCCACAACACTCTAATATTAGAGCGAGGATGTTTGGATGAAGAGGAGGAGGAGGAAACGCATGCTAGCTTCCTTGGCTTGGTTGGACTTACTTGATGCACACACACTAGCTTTATGGCAGACACAAGCACGGTGAGGGAGAATGGTCGCTCTGTCAGTGAGAATTGGATGAGCACAATCAGTTTTCACATGATGAGCGCTGGCTGAATTAGGCTTTCATACCAAAGCTAATATCCTCGTGTGGGAAAAATTTGGATTTTCTGGGAGTATTACACATTCCTAAATGCGTCGGATTAGTGTCTTCTCTCAAATGTGAAGACAGTTTTTTTCTCACAGTGTGAAACTTGAGTCTTCTACTGTTTAGGTATCAACAGGTCGTGACATTTAACTTGGCACTGTTTTTCTCACTTAAAGACACTGTTCACTACAATATATAAACTTGATCATTCTTAAAAAAAAAAAAAAAAGGGGAGAAAAAGCTATAGTTAAAGCCATAGTATGTAACTTTTTTTTGTGCCAAAAATGGACTAAAATAAATGCATGTTTTCTTTTTCATTTTGTTGCACTGAAAAACATGTGTCCATACTCTGAGCAACCTTGCATCTCCACAAACTTGACTCCTACTTGTTTCCATGGAAATTGTTCCTTTGTCGATAGTCTTCTACAGTATGGCATAAACCGAAGAATGTTCCAAAGTGTAGCTTTACCTTTCCATTTCCATGGAATCATCCAGGTCACATTCCACTTTCAAAAATAACATACTTTTACTGAATCCAAATTAAAGGTACATTTTCGCCTAACAAAAACATGAATGCTAATGTGCAATCTTATGGATATTTTTAGCCATCATGGTGATTAGCATCAAGTCTATTCCCATTTTAAAATCATGTTATACTAATGTTGGAACAGTTAACTTCTTCTAGGCTCCAAATTTAGCATCTTCAGAGTATCAGTATTAAGACAGCCGTCCTGCCATAGCAATGTTTTAGCAGTAACAACATTTGGATGAAAAGATGTTAAATATAGATGCATCATACCACAAAAAAAAACATAAATTATAAGTGTAATATTTTACTCGTAAGAATCCTCTGCAGTGACAATAAAACACAGCTTATATTTAGTTTGTTTTAATCCTCCAGCTTCCTTTCCCTGTGCGCCCCGCTCATTCATTCCTGTCCCTGCCTACACGCTCTCTGCACAACCTCCCTTCCTCCGTCCAGCCGCGTAAACACACACAGCCTGTGCCTCCAGCTGCCCCGCTCTCACACCCTCCTCCCATCTGCCCCGCCCCTTATGACATCACCCTTGCCGTCCCCACGCTCCCATTGGCTGCCCGCTCGAGCACGGCCTGGCCCCTCCCCCCCAGGCTCTGCCTCTTGTCTGAAAGGTGTTCCTCGGTGTCTGTTTCTACTGCTGCCTCTCTCACTCTCACACACACGACCAACCAACCAACCCTCCCTCTCTCTCTCTATCTATCTACCTCCCTTTCTCTCCCTCCATCCACACTTTCCCAGCTCTATTCTTCCCATTCTGTAAGCGCTCTGTCTGGCTTGGACAGCAATCGGCGTTCCCTGGAATTACAAAAAGCATGGGCGGTTGCTAGGTGGCGACGCGGATAGATGCTCGGATGCACAGGGGAGCCTTTTTTATTTTTTTCACGATGATACAACGGCCATCGCGTTGCCAGTGCTGAGCCAGCGTTTCTGAGCGTCCAAATTGGCTAAAGGAGGGAAAGGCTACACTGTGTTCCAGGTCTGCATTGGATGGGAGTGGAGGACTGCAACGCTGCTTTAAAATCACAATTTCTTTGCACTTTAAACTCAGGATTTTTAAAGTTTTTATAGACAAATCATTCCCAGATCACCTCTCGGATTCCTCAATGCGTCTTCGGACAAGTTTGGAATCATAAGCGCAGGAGTTGTACATTATGGAGTTTCAGAGCGCTACCACAGCAGGGCTACCGGGTCCGCTTTCACCCGGGCCGCTGTCCCCATCTTCGGACTACGCGGGGCCCCATATCCCCCAGCGGACTTCCGGGACCGTCCCACGTGGGTAGTCCGGTCCGAGGTTCTAGCCCAAGCAGAAGTCCCATCAGGGGGGCAAGTCCAGGGCCAGGCTACTCGGGACAAGCGGCATTCAACTACAACCAGCTAGAAGGGAGATTTAAACAGCTGCAAGGTAACTGTGTGCACTATGGAGATTTGAAAGAGATTTGAATAATGTTGCAGAAAAAGACGGGTGGAAGCAAAGCAAGAGGCGTTGTGAATAAAATGCTCAGTATGTAAAGATAAATTGAGCATTGGAGGTTGATGCATTGCATTGTGAGTAGTGTGGTCACGAAGCTAAAATTTCAAACTCTATTTTAACACTAAGGAGTTGACTCAAACCGATTACTACAACACTAAATGATAGTTCTATTCCCATGTGGCCAAAGTAGGTTCCATAGTGGTCCATGGGCGTCTACTCATCAGTTTAAAAGGTTCATTTCTGTCCTGTGAATGTGACTTTTCTGGTGTCGATACTTGCTCAGATGAGTACCTAGTTGTAGTATCAATTAGTATCTGCTTTTTGATACTTTTGACAACCCTAATAGTGAGTAAATAACCAGCACTCAAGTTGAAATGAAAGTACTAAAACATATACCTTTACTCAAAAGATGACCACAGTAAAAACACTGATTTTGATTATCCCTCACTACAGTTTACAGCTTCTTGTAACATGGGAGAAAGGTTAGAGTCTAGTGTTTGGCTTCTTTTAGTACTTGACATAAAAACTAACCATGCATTAAAGTTTGAGTGCTATCTGCTACATTAATTTGTAGGATAAGACCAGGTTTGCTGTAGACACTTTGAAGTTCGACGTTGAAAGTTGGTGTTATGAATGAACAACACTGGAATTAAAATTAAAGAAATACAACACTCAATCAAAACATTACTATAGTTTCTCTATAGTTTTCTCTCAAACAAAAAGCATGATGTTCCACCTTGTGATGTCATGTGGTAATACAGGAAGTGCTCCACTGTCCCTGCACTAGCCCTATTCTATTACTTGGCATGAAAACTATCAGTGCATTCATATTGAGAATTACCCAGTTCTGCTGCAAGATAGCTTAAATTGTAGCATAAGACCTGGCTGGCTGTGGGCCCTTTGGACTATGAATGCATTCCTTAAAATTATAATTAGTAACTTATCAAGCTTCAGGAAATCTCCCAAGGTCCTTGCTAACATCTTGCCAAGAAACTTTGACAAATTAGAATTTTCAGAAGTCACAAGTCTGACTCAATCTTTTATTTATTAAATTCCATAGTAAAGATCAAGCTTAAGCAGGAAATTTACATAATTCTCCTTTGTTTCCATGGAGATGTTGTTGCTCTACCGGGAGTGTTTGACAATATGGCATTAAACTCTCTTGTAGGATTGTCAAAAACATCGAAAATCAGATAGTAATCCATACTAAAACTAGTATCGAAACTAGTTATTCATTTGAGCAGGTATCGATACAAAAAAAATGACATTGACAGAATAGAAATGAACCTTCCTGAATAGCTTTAGCATGATTTTGAGCCGTTTCAGAATAAATATAAGACACATAGACTAGTATATGCCCATGGACCACTGTGGAACCTACCTGGACGACTGAGGGATTACACAGATATAAGGCCACATGGGAATATAAAAGAAAGTACTGTGATTTAATGTAGAAAATCACATTCTATTGAAAAACATCAATTCTAACTGGAAGCAGGGTCACTTCAGATCTAACTTGTAACTTTGCATGGTAACATCACTTGCTTGTCTCTAGGGAGGTAGATAAGTTTAATGTCATACTGTGGAACATTGGAGGCAAAGCGATAACTTCTCCATGTAGACAGTTAAAAGTGCTTTGAATGCTGTACATCTTATATTTCAATAACAGTAGCTTCCAATGTGTCTAAAATAATCACTTGTGAAATAGTTGCATGCTTCATGACCAAAACACCCTGTGGTTTGTTTATTACTCTTATCTTGAAATCTTTTCCTTGTCTGCTGTCCATAATTGAACCGATGACCTAGTACTTCTCATCTTATCAAAACCTCACCCTGCTTATATAGATAAACGCGCTTCACTTACTCTTTTTTTGATAGTGTCTTGCTAAAGAGCAATCGCTGCGGTTAGGCCCATGACGTCAACTCCACACCCAGAATCTGTCACTTAGCTGGGACATATCCAGCGACTACACGATGGGTAGTTCTTGGAGGAATGCTCTTAGTCACTGTCATAATGTAAATAGTTCGGGCGTTCTGCAGTCTGTGGTCAACCTCACTCTGGTCAGTTAGAATGGAGGTCAGAATGGGGTAACGTAATGAAACATCCCTCATTGGGCATGGCCTACGGTTTGAACGGCGCAGTGTAAGAAAGTGGGTTACCATGGATACGAAGTGCAGTCTTGTGAAGGTCGGTGAAGTTCCAGTAGGAGTTGAGTCGGAGAGAATTCTTACGCTCTGTTGAGTCATTTGTCACTTTTCTTTCATTTATTTTGAAAGACGAGTTTGTATGAAGCAGGGCCGTACTCAAAATTCAGAATAATCGTGAGTAGTCTAGGCCGATCAGACATACTCATCGCCCACATAGGCAATTGATGGACAGAGAGAGTCACATTATGAGATTAAGTTGCTGTCAAAGTTCTATTGATGCTATTTTTTCAATGTGTTTATCTTTACTATACAGGGAGATCCAATGAGAGCACAGATTCTCTTTTTCATGGACGCCCTGTTCAAAATACAATGCAAACAAAAAATGAACAAAACAACGATAGTATCTCTGTCGGTGGAGGACCGGCCCACTGATCCAAAGGTTGATGGTGCGATTCCAGCTCCCACAGATCAAGGCTGTTGTTGTGTCCTTGGGCAAGACACTTAACTCACTTCTCCCACACTGTCTGTGTACACTGGTGTATGAATGTGTGTGTGAATGGGTGTGCTTTGAGTGCCTTGAAGGGGGAAATCCGCTATATAAAAAACATTTACAAATAAGTATATAGAGCTAGTCAGATTTTGGTCAAACTTGATCAACTCCTGTATTATTTTTTCAAATAATAAAATAGTTTAGTTCATTCACAAGTCCATGTGATCAGTATCGGCCAATTCAAATTTCAGATGGTTGATATCCGGGCTCGACCTCAAAAATGCTGATCGGAGCGTCTCTACTTTTAATGTTTTTATCGTTGTCTGGATTATACAGATATTAAAACACAAATGCCAAAATACCTTTTTTTTATATTTTATAACAGACAGTAGCATTATTAAATGTCAAAAAAATGAAACAGTTTGTGATTTTTGTTAATAATGCATTTTATTTAAGAATGTTTTCTATCTAAATCCACCTCTATGTATCTCTATTATACATTGACTTTTTTAAAAATCTAAGTATTGGAACAGTATTATTTAAATGGCCTTAATAAAGCATGAAAGAAGCCATGATTATTTATTTATTGCTCTAGAAACATAGAAAAACACACATCCTTACAGTGAGCAGGCTTGCATCTCCACAAACCTGACTCTTACTTTTCTCCGTTGAAATGTTGTTCCTTTGTCTATAATATTCCACCATATGGCGCAAAACATGTTCTGGAGTATGTATCAAAAGATCTTACGTGGATGACTGGGGGATTACACAGACTTCTGAAGCACGTTTTATCTTTCCGTTTCCAGGAAATCATGTGGGTGACACAGCACCTCCAAGAAATTACACGGTGTTGCTTAAAGAGCCCATATTACGCTGTTTTTTGATCTATGTGATGATGTTGTTTTCTCATCACAAACATACCTGGAGTTGTTTTTCATTCACACACGAACCCTGCATATTTAAGCCGAGTTCAGAAAACACTCTGTTCCTGTATTACCACATGACATCACAAAGTGGAAGTGCTCAACTTTGTTTTTAAACTTCATACACCTGTACTAGAATCATCTGAATGATTTAAGCCCTGGAATTGCCAATCTCTACTGAGCTAAAGGTAAAAGGAGCTGTTAACTTGAAAACTACCACTTCATGACATCACAAGGTGGAACAGAGCATTTTGAGCTTTGGAGATGTAGACAGACTAATAGTAAAGAGTTACTCAAACATGTGTGAATGAAAAAAAACAAACAACTCGAGGTATGTTTTTAAGGAGGTAACAACATTATAACATGGCTAAAAGCTACACAAGAATCAATTTTGTATAATATAGGACTTTTTAATTAAAAAAGAACAAACGCTAACCCCTGATAGAGTTACTAGCATTAAACATTTCTAATGAACAATTATGAATTAAGTCTTCATGTTTTATTAAGGTGTACATATTATAAAGTGGTACATAATGGGTGTAAACATTTGACTTGAGGCTGGATGTTTTAGGGCAAACAGTCCAATACATTCAGGAGCATAGTTTTTAACTTTTTTGCTAATGTTTTTTGTTACCAAGCACATCTTCTGCACAAGCTTAGAATAAAAATATGTCATACGATGTCTTGTTTACCACTACATTTGCCATCACACATGCTAGCTTATATTCCACTGGACATTGAAAGCGTCGTAATGGGGAGGCTCAATTTAGCACAAGGCTAATGGACCTGTCTGTATCGACCTGTAATGCCCAGAACTTTCCTTGTCTGTCTCTCCTGCAAGGCCAAACCCAGGGAATCAAAAGAGGCTGTGCAATGCTAGCAGCTCCGTCCTGCTTTCAAGAACAGTGTCACGCTAAAATGAGGTGGTATTTTTATATTCGGCGATGAGCGCTTTTATTGTAGATTGAGTCTCAAATAAAAAAAATTAAAAAAAAACTTGGATAACCCCAGAACAGGCCAGGAGCAGTCTTGTCAATGCACTGCTGTTGTCCATACGGGAAGCCGTTGGAGCCATTTGGAGCTTATCAATGGAAGTCTGTGAGGGGAGGATTGTAGCGTAGTCGTGGTTTCAAAAATGAACAAGTGAAACATTTGTGTAGGATGTTTATGGCTGTCTGTCCGCAAGTCCTAGAAGCTAACAGGAAACAAGCTAGTGATCAGATGATGCTGTTGATTTTGAATGCTAACATGCTAAATACAACAGCACTAGCCACATATTGCTAGGCCTATGTTTTCTATACTATTGTGATTTGTGGGGGCCTGCTTGGCTACAATTTTATTAACAAACTAAACAAAATGAGTTTAGATGACAAAGAACGTGTATTTAGGCCAATAAAATATGAAAAAAAATACTTCTATATTATGAATTTCTGTTTATATTCTATAACTAACTAACTTTTGTAACATGAGTCATGACATTAGTTTGCTAACTTATCAATGTAGCTTCTTGTTTATATAGTACTAATAGCTTTTCAAATTAACCAAGCCAACTATTAATTTAAAGGCACAGTATGTAACTTTCTGGAGGTGGCACATGATGATTTGATTCCATGGAAACAGAATCGTAAACCCATACCTCCAAGGAGATAAGTTTTTGCCAGTTTTATGCCTTACTTTGGAATATTATAGCCAAAGGAACAACATTTACCTGGAAACAAGCAAGAGAAGGCCATGCTCCAGCCCAAATAAGACTCAAGTTTGTGGAGATGCAAGCAAAATTAAAAAAAAAACCAAACAAACATGCTTTTATTTAAATCTATATTTTGGCTAAAAAGTTGCATAATATGGCTTTAAATGAATGTTCTATACCCTGCCACTGACATTACACACTAGCTGGTTAAAGTTGTTATAAATTTACCAAAATAAATGACTTTAAAACACTATTTTGACATATTATCCTTGTATTTTAGCTATTTTTAAGAATTGTCTTTTGGTATGACTGGATCTTATCAGTTTGCTGCCATTGTGGTCATGTATCGCATGTTGTCGTGAAAGTCTGATACGTTATCGGTTTGTCTGTGTGTTGCCGTGGTTTTGGTGAGTGGTGGGTTTATCTGTAGTGTTATCTTTGCAGCGCCATAAAGCGTTTCAGTGCCGCAGTGTAGGCGGACACATGTGGGCCCAAGTACATAATGGGACTGTATTGAATAGCGTAGTAATAACTCCTACACAATTAAACTCTCTATGCATATGTACCGTTTAACAAGTATGCACATATAAGGTGGCAAAGTGGCATAGCGGATAGTCTCACAGCGAATCGGTTGTTGGTTCAATTCTTGTGTGCATGTTCTCTCTGTGTATCCTTGGAGTAGGGTTCATGTGATGCGATTTATAGTTTTAAAGATAAATATAGTTAAAATGCAGAGAAAGAGTTGTCTTAAAAATGTAAAAAACAGAACTAGTTAATTTTAAACAGTACAGTTTGCAGTGGTCCAAAGTTTCTCATCCCTTATCTTATGCATTCTGAGCATCCTAATCACTTGCCTCAATGATTTTATAAGCACTTTTCAAAACTCTCAGAGACCAGTGTGGCGTTTTCCCATGATGTTAAATCGAACAACTAGCATGCTAACTCACGGTCCCTGATTATCGGCCAATTTCTGACAGCCCCAGTCTTTATTGTCCACCTCTGTGCACAGTTGGCTTATCCTCCCTCTAGCTACTCCTGTCTCCTGTCCAGAATCCTTTGTCAAGATGTGGGTCTCCTAATTATATTGTGTTGATATTGGCAAGTCTTTGTGGCATCCTCCAATCTCAAAGCCAGCAGATCTGAGTCCCGATGGACCTACTATGTATAGCAGAGCAGGTGGTAAGCACTTCCTCTTTGTTAACACCAGTATTAAATGCACATTAAGAATTTAGCGAATTAAGCAAGACGTCAAAGTGGCTATCCGCGCTAGCCCTGGGGGAGCTAGCGTACGCATTGGCTAACCATACAGGACTTTCTACAGTTTTAGCGCTGTGATTAAGACTTACGCATGACACAGCTGTTGGTGCCTGTGTGCTGCTTTTGAATTATTCATTTGTGGTGTAATATAACAAGATTATATTTCGCAGGTGTCAACTAAGTGTTTGGCTAACAAGCAAATATGGAATGAAAAATTGAATAAAGTTAGATTTTCAAGATTAGATTAAGGGCGCTGTACCATTTTTTTTTTTTTTTACAGTTTTAAAACATGAAATGTAGAACTAGTTCATTTTAAACGGTTTGTAGCAGTCCAAAAATGATCCTTGCTTACCTTATGCATTCAGAGTATCCTAAATATTCACCACAATGAGTTTATAAGCACAATTTTCATTGATGAGAGTGCAGTTTGCCATGCAGGTAAAGTTAGCAACAGTTAGCATGCTAGCAGCGCACTTTCTGATTCTCGGGCATTAAAGCATTTTCTAACTAGATGCAGACAGTACATAGTGGACTTACTTTGACCTCAAGAGCTGCTTATACAATATATCTGGACTGAGACAAGACGTTTAGCTCAAATACATGGGAGAAAAATGCAATGACAGTTGGAATAAAGTTGTTTAATAATTACCTAATAAATGGGAAATGATTATGAATCTTTTGGAGCAGGTAGTATGTGGACAATGGGTAAAGGGCAGACCACATCTTGGATAAATGAAGGAAATTGCATAATAACTATATTATCTCTGATCTGTGGATTGATAGGTGAAGTATTAGATCTACTGTGGGTTGACTCATTAAAGATCCTATATTGCACAAAATTGACTCTTTTGAGTTTTGAGCCATGTTATACTGTTGTTACCTCCTCAAAAACATACCTGGAGTTGTTTTGTTTTATTTTACACATGATTGAGTAATACTGTTTATTACTGTCTACATCTCCAAAGCTCAAAATGCTCCGTTCCACCTTGTGATGTCATGCAATGGTAGTTTTCAAGTTAACAGCTACCGTTTTTGAGGAAGTAACAACATTCCTACATGTCTCAAATCTCACAGGAGTCATTTTTGCATAATTTAGGACCTTTTAATTAGTTTTATCTAGTTAAAATACATTTATTTTATGTTGCATTTTGACTTTTTGCGTAATTGTAAATATGGCAAATGAACACCAATATATGACCACGACCGTTGCTGTTTCGTTTCTTTATAATTATATGACAATATTTTAAAATTAAAACACAAAATACTAACTTACGAACTAATACACTATTTATACTAACTTTGTGTTTTATGTGTGGTGGCATTTTACATCTTGCCATAGGAACTGCAGTTGGAAACTAGCTGTATAGCTAATACTGGCGCATTTACAAAAATGTTGATTAATGTGCATTGTCCCTATTCAAATAAAGTAATAAATCAAAATAAATCAAAATTTATGATGCCAACAATAAAAAAAAAAAAAAGCACATTTGAAAGTCAAATGTTAGATTCTATATCATCAGTTGCAGAATGATAGAAACTTGGGACCGTTTCCGTAGCAATAAACAATAAAAGAAAAATAAAGGTATCTTTTGAATGGCCACTAAGATGAACTAAAAGTTCAAATAATGCAGTGACTTTTTTGGGTTTTGAGAAATTTGTCTGGAATAACAAACTTCACATAGCACCCAAAGAAGGCAAGTTTGGTTATTTAGTTTGTTTAAAAGTTGTGTTCAAAATGCATTACTATAGAACAGGAGCCTGCAACAACTCTTTAAAGAGCCACATGTGGCTCTTTAAAGCCTCTAGTGCATCTCTTTGCACTTTGATTGAGGGGAAAAAAAATGGGTGTACTTTAAGTTTGTATTTGACAGTGTTTGTAGCATACCAAAGAGTATCCATTCTTCCATTGATTTTTTTATTTATTTATGTTTTTCTTACAATTTGTCTGAACAAATTCCAAACATAACTTCAGAAAAAATAATGATAATTGAGTAAATATTACACATAAAATGCACCAGAATACAGGAAATTACATATAATTTGCTCAAACCCCCAGACCCAAACAGTTGATTTACTTCTTTTAAATTAATCCATCAATCACATTGTCTCATTACTTGTAAAAACCATTTGTCTCTTTCTGACTTTCATTTGGTTTGAAATGGGCTAGTGCGGCTGTTTAACTTTGCAGACGTCTGCTACAGAATCTCCCATTTGCTTGATATAGTTCCCTTTACACAGACGTTTTAGGATCCTCAATTTGGCTCTCGTCCTCGAAACACTAATAAATCATTCATCGATTGGCTGTTCAAATCCCCTTCGACCCGACCCCACCTCCTCTGCGATCCAATCATGCGGTCGCATGACACTGCGCCGCCATGCTGACACACTGCCACGCTTTCACAACGATATCTCTATTTCGACCCAATCGGATTTCACGTTTTCCCTTTTTCGACCAATCGGATTACACCTTTCACAGCTGTGGGCGGGTCTTACGCATCCTTACCTTTTTGTTATGACGCTGTTTTGTTTACAATCCCACAATTCCTTGCGCTGTCGCTCTCATCTATATTTCATGAGCTTCTGCAGGACGTCTGTCCAGAGCCGCCCCCCCCCCTTGGAGCCCGCCAACCCCTCACCTCACCTCCTCCCAGACCCCCACCCCGCCCTTTCTGTCTGCTTGAGCTAAACAAAGGCCCTCTCCTCTCCAGCGATCTTATTAATGTGGCACGAGTATAGTGGTTCCTAAGTGTCTATTTCACGCCTTCAAATGGATTCTAATGAGGAGAATGAATGTCGCCTGAGCGTTAAATTGTCTGATGTAGATGATTAGCAAAACAAGGACCTTGAAATGAGTAGCATGTGGAGTAATAGGCCCTAGTGTTTTTGTCTGTGCAGGCTTACGTCGCTTTTGTGAAAACGTTGACCAAGAATGACTGTAATTCGCGACATGTATTAGATGGGTCACGAAATACGAAAATTTCAAACTTCAAGGACAAGACTCAATACTCAATACCAATTCTGATACCACGCTGATAATGACAAAGACTCAGAATGTGATTTTTAGCATTAAATTGTAATAAAATGATTTCTTTTATATTCCCATGTGGCCTTATATCTGTGTAATCCCTCAATTGTGCCGGTAGGTTCCATAGTGGTCCATGGGCGTATTCTAGTCTATGTGTAAAATATATCTGTGCTCATAATTGTACTAATTGTCTAAGGCTCATTTCAAAGCTTTTTCTTACGTTTGTGGATGTGTTTTGAAGACCACAGTTTTATGACGGAACCATCTCTGGTCCCATCTGCCATCACCAACACTTAATACATTTTTGTAGCCAAATCAATATTAATCCTGATGTCCCCAGCCAGTAATAAAGTCCTGGCTTATGTTTTTACATTTTTCTCATTGTCTCAAAAGCCAAAGCGCCGTCTTTTCCTCTCTATTTTTACTAAGCAGGTTGCCATAGTGACTTTTCTTCTTTACTTTCTTATAATTTGAGGCTAAGAATGTAAAGGCATTGGACAAACTACCCAAAAAAATGTACTTGCAAATGACTTGAGTTACAAATTTTGACAGTTTGACCCATTATTAAAGGTCCATTTTGATGGATGCAGTGTTATTGCTTTACCTGGAATATTCCACATAATGGCATTAAACTTATGTAACTTGCATTTATTCAATTATAAGTGTTTAATCGCTTGAAAAATTGTGAGTGGGTTTTTTGCCATTATTGTGTCAGTTCAGGTTTTTTTTTCTGCCAAATTGGCTATATTTTTTAACATGATGTTCCCCTCCCTTTAACCTTATATCAGACCTATTCTGCAAAATGGACTTTTCCCTCAAACTTTAGTCATCCAAAGTTGTTTTTAAAGTGATTGGTGCATGTTTGAGCAATCTTCAATCACTTATTTTCAAGACGGCATTTTGCTGATCAACTCCTGTTTCCACCTCCACCAGTATACGCCCACTGCTCTGTACTTATTTCATTATACATGTAGGATTCAACAGAGCAGCATAGTAATTTTAGTACAAATGAAGAGAAATACGTGGCTCTCTAGCATGATCTGCAGCTATCCATAGGAGCTTATTAAGTCTGAAGGAACAATTTAAAATGTTCAATTAAAACATAATGATCCACGGGTGCAATAGATTATAACTATAGAGCAGACACAAGCAGAACATGTCTACTTTCAAACCCTTTAAGGACCTTTTAAGGTTCAACATATAAAGCGTTTTTATCTCTTATAAAGTTCCTGGAATGTCCCCACGCCCTCTGAAGTCCCAGCCCTGATTTGCCCTGTACAGTTGAAGTCTGGATTAGTGTGGGTCCTTTGTAGTGGTCTGGTCCTGGACTATGGAGCTGTATATGATCCTGTGGTGGTTTTTATGTGGCACAGGGGCAGACAGAGCAGACAGAGCAGTGCGCTATGTTACACAGCTCTACAGTGACATGCGTTTGTGTTATAGGAACTATCTGCAGCCGTGTGTCGGGCTGGGGATGTATGAAAGGGCCCTTTGATGGAGGCTCCACTGAGCGTGCTCCCGACTGCACTCGGGGGGGAGGGGCTTGTCCGAGGCTATAAATAACATGATGAAGCGATAAAGGGTGTGGCCTCATGTGTACTTTGTTGATGTTTAATAATGGCAGGTCAAAGGTCATGAAGATGTGATTTGGCAAGATTTTGAGTTTTCCTGTTACGTGCAACACTTTGTGGACTTTTATTGTGTTTTTAATTGTTAATCACTATAGCAACGGTTCTGTTTTTTTTTTTTTTTAATCTTTCTAAAATCCATGGATGGGCATTCAACTAGATGTTCATAATAAAGCATTTGGTTTGGTCATTTGACAGGGAAAAGATGGGTTTTGGTGGGAGAAGCACCCGTAAAATCAATAATTATTTTTGGTTATTACATTTCAACTTGTAGGATTTGGTTTGTTTTATTTATTTATTTAAAAAGTTATACCCGGTACAAGAAAGTCACGTGGCTGTTTTTATGTAGGTTTTTGAAGCCAGCTGCACGATTCCATGGAAAAGCCATACTGCAGAACATTCTCGATAGAAATACATACATTTAGTGCCATGCTCTGGAAGATGTAGCCAAAGGACCAACATAAGAATCAGGTTTGTGGAGATGCAAGCCCCCTCACAGAAAGACTCATGTTTGTCTTTAAGTTTAAATGTTTGAGTAGCGTTTAAAATATGTCTCAAAAGTGAGGCAGGATTACCGATTTGTACGACATGTGGTAGTTGGCGCCCGGTTCTGATGGATTGCTAACATATGCTACATGACTAGTTTACAGTGAGTATACATATGTACAAATAAGAAACAGAAGTATTGCATTTGGCAGCAAACACTGTCACATCTGTACCCATAAAGTTTACCACATAAACACAACTACGCTAAGCTCATTATAGCAACAGTTCATTTCACATAGATCATTTCCGATTGCATAATTTGCTAATCGAATGACATCACTCTTCAGGACATCCGACGCCGTGGTTTAAGTTGATTGTATTCTTGGGAAGAACTTTCTCGTCTCTCCGCTGTAATGAGCCACGTCACCAGAGAAGCCCATGACTAAAAGATGAACCACTATACCACTGTGCTGCCATTTCATTAGCGCTCCAACGTTAGCGCGCTACATCACTCAACCGGCTTCCCCTGACCCCGTTAGCATGCTGCCTAATGTCCGCCAAAACCGCAGTTTGTTTCCTGATTGGTGACAGCTTGGTCAATGCTAACGCTACATGCTAAAAGGCGCGATTGTTTGGCTAGTCCGGGGGTTAGCAGCGTGGGGTCGGAGTCCGGAGGAAAGAGGAGGCGCTGGGGCTTTGTACAGCTGTCAGTGCGGGACAGGGCAGCTAACATGGAGCAGTGCGGAAATGTCAAATCGTAAACAAAAAACTAACTGGTGGGATGCGTGCCGGAGGTTAGCCCAACAAGTGAATGTTATAATTGTAAAAGCTGGAATGCAGAAGGAAAAAGTTGCGGTAGTTATTAAATAGGAGCATGCAAGAGTAGTTAACGCTTAAGGTAGTCTGGATTATAAAAAAATACAGTGATATTTCAAGTTTCAAAATATCATACACTTTTACAGTCTTTTAAACGTGCACTATGTAACTGCTTTACATGCAATCTTACTATGAGCCTCCTCTTCGTAAATCTGACCTGTAACTTGGGAACATGAGAGTACTATGGAACATTTGGGGTCAAAACACAGTATACTACACTAGTAACACTACATAGACTATGATCTTTTGCCACATCTCAGTACAGACGGCATCCAATGATTACTTTTATTTACACGTTTTAGTCCAACTTGGTGGATTTGGAGTGTCGTGCTTAAGGAAACACAAGCAGTACGCAGTAACTTCCAAGTTACTGGGTGAACATCTCTAATGACTAACTGCACTGAATTCGTCACACCCTTTCAGTGTATATTTTCCTTATGGAAATGCATTTTTAAGGAACTACTCACTGTATATCTGATCTGTAATTTGGCCTGGTGCGTCACCTGTTTGTCTTCATGGAAATAGTGGAGATTATGCAATTTATAGAGGAATGTTACAAAGTATGGTACCTTTAAGGAAGCTCTCTGATCCGAATAGTCACTGCCTAAACCCCAGCATCTGCAGCCAATCATGAATCAATGCTAGTGCAGCCTTTGCAGCTCAGTGAGTGAGTTCTGGAGGTTCTGCATTTTCACATGAGCCCTATCCATATACTGAGAATGAGACACACTTGTAGGTGTCTCTATCTGCAGGTTAAGGCTCTGGACACACAGGTCAGTTGTTATTGTAGTACCTTTTTTTAAACTGTAAGAGCACAGGCTGCAAACAGTTCCTTTCATTCTGAATTTGAATAAAGAAGCTACAAATATTATTAGGTTGGCGATTAAAACATCTGTCCTTTCTCCTGACTCCTGACATTTTACTATGAATTAATGTGTTGCTCAAATGTACTACGGTACCATCAAACTTGTGTTTATGTTGCTTTCTTTTTTAGCTTATTTTTTTTTCCAAACAACAAACAACTGCTTTTTTCACTAGTCTGCCCATGTTTATATGACAAACTTTTGCAACTCCTTGAAATGTGATTGCATAATGAGGATGGTTAACCGGTGTGTGTGTGTGTCTGTGTGTAGAGCTAACATTACAATACCGCAGTGTGCTCCCATAGGACAGCCCAGACTGTGGCACTGACTATGTCCTGGAATCCCCCCACAACCACTTTAAAAACCACTAGTGATGACTGGGATTTAAGTTGGAACGCTGCTCTCTATTACATTACAATCATAGAAATGGGTGTACCATTTTTATGCAATAGAGAAACATGGACAACAACCTGGATTTCACCATTGAAACTGGCAACCCAAATGAAAGACTCATGTGAGGGTCAGTCTGCATTCTGATTGGGTAATTGTCTTGAACCAAAACACCAAATTATAACACATAAATGGAACATCATGTGCCAATGTTTTTGTAATTAAGAATGAATCAGCATGACAATTGTTAGCACTAAAAGCTACAGTTGATTTGAACATTTTAACTCATATCTGGGGACTTGAATATGTAAAGTTTGACATTTCAAACCAAAATCTTACAGTTCGTTTAATCATTTTGACTATTTTTCCCCCCAACGTCAAACAGCTTAGGCCCTATTTCTCCCTTACACTAATAACTGCATAATAATCCTAACTTTTTCTCTGTAAATCTCCCCCCTCCTCTCTCCACTCACTCGTCTTACTTTCATATTTGCGTAGAAGGCGTGTCCACTTCCTGTTCCTCAGCGATGGTTCATGTTTTGGGTGCCTCCCCTGCGGTGCGGTGGGAGATGTGGAATGCCTAGGTCCCGGAGCCAAGGTAGACCGGTGTTGTGTGTATTTGGATAAGGTTACCTGATCTTCTCCCTCTGCGCGCCTGCTTGGCTAATGTCATGTAGCCTGTGTGAATGGGGCTTTTGGACAGGGAGAGGGACATGGGAGAGTGAACAGAGACCTGAGTGTGAGGACGGGCTGAGCTGCTCTGAATGGAAACAGATGTGTGATTGGTTGGATAAGCTTAAGTACTTCTGGTATTAATACTACTATCATCACTTACTACTACTACTATTTACTACATGTGAGAAAAGGTCCATGAAGCTCTGCAATGTAACTCTGATCTGAATGGTCCCTACCTAAACCCCAGCGTCTTCAGCCAATCATGAATCAGTGCTAGTGCAGCCTCTGCAGCTCAGTGAGTGAATTCTGGAGGTTCTGCACTTTCTAATGAGGCCTGTCCATATATTGAGCATAAGAAAAACATGTATGTGTCTCTATCTGCAGGTAATGCTCTGGACACACAGGTTCAGATGTGATTATAATAACTTTTTTAAAACTGTAAGAGTGCAGAATTCATATCGGTTCTTGAAAAAAGCATAATATGTCTTCTCTAAACGTATTGGGAGACAGTTGTACCTCAGCTGGTCGAGTGTTTGTCCACTGACCCACGGGTTGATGGTGTGATTCCAGCTCCCACAAATGAATACTGTGGTTATCCTTGGGCAAGACACTTAACCCACCTTGCCCACAGTGTCTGTGTACACTGGTGTATGAATGTGTGAATGAGCAAGTTGTTCTTTGATGTAAAGCGCTTTGAGTGCCTTGAAGGTGACCATTTACCATATTAATAAATTACTTTCATACATTACTTAACCCTCAAACACAGATATTGCTTTCTCCTGTGCTGTTATTATGACGAGTATATGAAGCCCAACTCACTCTTTGTTTGATCACGCACAACCCCCCCAGTCAGCAGAACTCAATGTCAGCGGTGCTTCAGTTACCTCTGTGGGGGGTGGGGAGGGCAGTATCGACGGGATGCCCTCTCCACGGTCAATAACACGCACATATACACTCGCACGCACATATACACTCGCACGCACATATACACGCACACACAAGCATATAATTAGACGATGACCTTAAGCTGAGCCTGAGCATAGAGCAGACTGAGCCTGGCCTCCTGCGGTCACCATGGAGACGGGCAGGACCACATCTGTTTACACACGTACATCTGTAGGCTGGTTCTCCATTATGTCATCAATAGAGGACTAAACAATGTGATTTATCATGTGAGGCCTTGTTGATGTTAAAATTGAATAGCTCATTGTTACATTGTTACATTGTTGTTTTGCAGGTGACGTCCCTATGAAATGTTTACATGAGCTCATTTTATATTTTTATTTTAGATTTTGTGTTATACTTTTTTATGAAGGTGTTCAGAATGATCTTTATAACAAATTAATGAAAACGGAAATTTCTTTAAAATATAAAAATCCCACAAATAAATTTTGCTGTGATAACCTAACAAAGATTTAAAATACTTAAAGAAGGTCTATTGTGCCTATAAGTGACCTCTATTGATCTATGACCTAATAAAATAAATTAGTTTGCTGCCATCCACCTTAGAAAACTGCGGTGCCCAGTGGGAACTGACATCACCATAAATGTCATCACAGCAAAGCGCCGCATGCTAAACGCCCCCCCCTATGGCTAGCTGCAGATCACACTAGCAAGTATCAGATTTTTTAATTTAACTTATTTTCATTTGTATCAAAATGACTGTATGACGCTACCAATTTCTACATGTATCACTGCCATTGCGCTGATCTACCCCTGTTTTCACGGTCCAGTGGCCGTGAAAACAGGGGTAGATCAGAGCAATGGCGTCTCGAATACAAGAGAAAAAGATTACTCAAACATTATTCACTCTAAATTCAACTTTTAGAGAGTAAACGAGAATGGAAATGACTATAACATAGGTAAAAGCTCTGAAAAGTTGATTTTGGGTCCACTTTAGGTCCACTTTAAATCTTTGCTAACAATACTACAAATCGAATAAATGATCAGTAAAGGTGTATAAACCCAGTATTTACAACAACAACTTCATACAAAAAAACTATGACCTATGAATGAATAAAGCGTAGTACAAAATGCATAAAAGACAACAGATAACAAAATTCTTTCACGATCATGTGAGTTGCATCAGACCTGTTATCCCGGAGTGCCCCATCACTCACACCATAACGCAAACAACAGCAATGCACCATGGGAAGTCTAGGTCAGGATATGACAAGAATTCCTACTGGAGTTCAAACATCCCCACACTGCAACAATAGTGTCCATTCTGTGTGTTACTGTGGCCAGGCTAACGTTATTTAAGCCCAGAGTTCTGCCCGCAGGCTCAACCCAGCAACAAGCTTTAGCATTGATCAGCGTTCATTATTGATGAAGTCATATGACATGGGTCGAATCGGGACAATGGCATCAGATGGTACCCTTGATATTTGGTGGGAATATTTCAAGATGTAGTACTTTTGGGCAGTATATGGGCGACAGTAGCTGGTAGTGTTTATTCACTGATCCGAAGGTTGGCAGAGCGATTCCAGCATCCACAGATGAATGCTGTTGTTGTGTCCTCGGGCACGACACTTAACCCACCTCGCCACAGTGCCAAATGTGTCCAAAATGTGACTATAATACAACTCTGCATGTTTTTGTTTAAAATATCCCAGCGAAAAGACTGCCCTCTACTGGTAATTTGATGCTTTTCTTAATACAACCAGAGGAGGACACTCAAAGCGCTTTTTAATGTTGTTGAATATGCAGCGTTGTTTCATAAGTTGACCCAGTTTCATTTTAAACCCTTTAAACCCTGTGTTTTGCCTCCAGGCTCTGTCCTAAACAAAGCTTAACCATTGATCACCATTCATTATTGATTTACTTATGTGAAATAGTGCAGATCGAGACAGTGACATCAGATGTTCCCAAGGGCGCGTCTGATTGGAGCACCCAGCTGTTCTCCCTTGGGTGCTAACTGGCACACATTCTCTATGCTAGGTGTTAATGGGATTTAAGTTGAAAATACATGTTTGTTTATGTGTGTGTGTGTGTGTGTGTGTGTGTGTGTCACCTCCAGGAAATGCCAGGATGTGGTGTTCTCATGGTTTCCTCCCTGCTCCAAAAATGACTTATGCCCCACACACACCCACAGTGAAGCAGATGTACTAAATCTAAATGCTGTTTTGTTAGGATGAGTAAAACAAATATTGAAAGTGAAATAATGGGATTTAACCTACACTCTATTTTAAGTACCAGTTCAGTTATGACAAATGGGAGAGAATGCAATGCAGAGTGGTGCATATTCACACTGGGGATTGGTCATTGGTGCATATGTGCTCCATCTGGGATTATGTTTTGTAGTAAAAAATCTGTTAAAAAAAAAGTCACTCCCCCTTCAGAGCGCCGAGTCACTCCCCCTTCAGAACGCCGAGTCACTCCCCCTTCAGAGCGCCGAGTCACTCGCCCTTCAGAGCGCCGAGTCACTCGCCCTTCAGAGCGCCGAGTCACTCGCCCTTCAGAGCGCCGAGTCACTCGCCCTTCAGAGCGCCGAGTCACTCGCCCTTCAGAGCGCCGAGTCACTCGCCCTTCAGAGCGCCAAGTCACTCGCCCTTCAGATTTTTTGTTTTGTTTAGGGACATGGGACAAAAAAATTACATTTAATTAAATAGACATCGCCTGCTCCATTAGCCTAGCCTTTTATGTTTGTATGGACTTTGCTTAGAATCTCCAGCACATTGTAAACAGTGATGCTAGTGTTCAGACTCAATGCTAATGCTAACTTTCCGAACTGTATAAGCAGAGCCTGTAGATTTGAACAGATGCTCATTTTCTTCTCATGAGAACCATGTGGCAGCAACAAAAACAATACAAAACAGAAAGTGTTCCTGCTGTTTTACAAGGTGTGGCTGTACATTTACAATATCACATCACACATCATGAAGCAGGTCTAAGAGCAGGCTAATCGCTTTCCGTTGGGCAGACAAAACATGTTTACAGATTTTATTATTTGACAATGAGTTTTAGGTAAGCTTGGTTTGAGAAAGCCCCGAGAGCCATAAGACTGACAATAAATGAAATGTGATCGTGATTTATGCTTATTTGTGAAAAGTAGGACTAAAGAAGGTCTAAAGAAGGACTAAAGAAGGACTAAAGAAGGACTAAAGAAGGACTAAAGAAGGACTAAAGAAGGACTAAAGAAGGACTAAAGAAGGACTAAAGAAGGGCTAAAGAAGGACTAAAGAAGGACTAAAGAAGGACTAAAGAAGGACTAAAGAAGGACTAAAGAAGGGCTAAAGAAGGGCTAAAGAAGGGCTAAAGAAGGGCTAAAGAAGGGCTAAAGAAGGGCTAAAGAAGGGCTAAAGAAGGGCTAAACCAGGTCTAAACCAGGTCTAAACCAGGTCTAAACCAGGTCTAAACCAGGTCTAAACCAGGTCTAAACCAGGTCTAAACCAGGTCTAAACCAGTCCTAAACCAGTCCTAAACCAGTCCTAAACCAGTCCTAAACCAGTCCTAAACCAGTCCTAAACCAGTCCTAAACCAGTCCTAAACCATTTGTTTAGGGGAATTTCAAAAGTTGTTACGGTTAGAAGGCTGGGTTTTCAATTGGCTCTGTGCACAGCAGTACACTAGCTAGCACTAGTGTCTCAAAGCTTATGTTAACTTTTTTTTAAAAGCATAAATATTAAATAAACAACCTTTTAAAATTAAAATTAAAATTCATTAAATACTATCCAATTATTTTAAAATGTAGAATACTTCAGTTTGCGGCATGTTTTTATATTTATTATGCCTCAAAATTAGCATTAGTGTTAACATTGAAACACAAACATTTCTTTTTCTCAACACTGTAAGAATGTTCGTTTTTGGTGTAAGCGTTAAAAATGACCAAGAGTCTGAAAAATAGTCAGAAGGTTTTAATAAGTTCCACACAGGTAAAGTGAACAATGAAGCTACAGACTCTACAGAAAGGATGAGAGTCCTGAGATGTGCATGTTTACAGTTTTTATAGTGTCAATCAGTGTGTGTGTAAGGGAGTGTGTGTGTAAAGGAGGATTTTCTTCTGGACAGCATAGCGCTATCTTTGTGAGCTCCCACACAGCGGCAGGGCCACAGGAACTTAGCTCTGTCCTTGACTCTGAGCATCAATGTCTCCTGTTGTATGCGTTTTATTTGTCTGCATTTTACTGGTATTCACGTGTTACTAACTTGGACATTAGTACATCGAAATACAAATTTAAAGTAGATCACACTGCTAAATGTAGATACTTTATAACACAGAAGTGCCCCCTGGTGAAGTTTTCATTTTATTTGTGTAATGTTTAAAATGTTGTCAGTGGCATCCACCTGCAGCTCCCTGTCCACTGCCTCATTTTAGCGTGACTCTGCAAAAAAACCCATAGCGTCACAACTTCCTGTCCAATTTTATCTCCAACAATGTGGTTGCCGGGTGCTGTTGTGCACAGAGCCAACTCTGCTGGTGATGTAGGGCGTTCCTTGTTTGCAAAGGTAATTATTTTGTTGAACCATTTTCAAAAAAAACAAAAAAAATCCCCTCTTTTCAACAAAATCTATGACATAATTTGTGCCCTAAGATGGGGAAAATATCCTATTGGAAGAGACCTCGAAGAGTCTATTGAGGTTCACTAGTTCTCAGAGGTGAATAGACTAGCTAAAAGTTTACTTAAAAATATTACTCAAGTACAAAGTATTGATTCAGGAAGTTACTCAGGTTAAAGAAAAAAGTATTTGGAAGCTACTATTTACTAAGCTCTATAACTTATGTTGTTGAAAATTCCAGATTTTGTGGATTATTTAATGTTTTGTCCTTCGAAGGATGGACGTGAAAATGAGAAACTAAATCATATCTGAAGGAGCACTGCGAGAAACACAAATGTCCAAATCATTTCAACATAAAGCTTTTGTCGCTCACAGACTTGAGTAAAAGTTTTGGTTACTCTACCCACTGTGAGGAAGAGTACTCTTACATTGTACAATATATGACTCAAGTAGGAATAAGGCATCTGAAAACTATGTTCTTCTAACTCGTCTGCACCTACCTGTAAACCCATTGTCCTAGCTAACATCTAGTACCTTTTCAGCGCAGGAAGAGGAAGCCCACACACATTTGCACACACATAAGTACATTCCTGGGGCGTTCCAAGTTGTCCACCGTGCAGTCAAGGAGGAAGCGTTGCCGGGGGAGATAAGACACTTTAGCTCCTCACAGCTCCTCCGGGAGACGTGGGTTTATAGAACAATGAAGATCTGGACATCTCCTCCTCTTCCTCAAACACTTCCTCGTCATCATTCCAAGACAACAAGAATGCATGTTAGGAAGGACGTGCCATTTCCTCCAAAAACATCCTATAGTGCAATGTATGTAAATGGTTTAAAAGATGTTGCATGAGCAGTTGCTACAACAGTTGCTCAGTTGGTAGAGTTTTTTATCATAGTGTTATTTTAAATTGTATTGTGTCTCAAGCCTATTCCTTAGTATCAAAATACGGCTTGACATTTTTGTTAGGCCTAGGATCTGGCTTAGAGTTAATCTGTGCAGAGTAGCATGCTAGCTAGTTCACTGAGTCTCAAAGTTAACAGTCACTTTTATTAAAATCTGAAAACATAAAATAAACAACTTCAAATTCATTAAAATAAACACTACCTAGTTGTTTTTAAATTCAAGTTGTGGTGGTGTTTTAATATTTATTATGCCTCAAAATTAGCATTAGCGTTAGCACTGAGACACAAACATGTCTCTTTCTAAAAACAGAAGTGTCCGGTGAAGTATTCATTTTATTTGTGTAGTGTTTAATGTGTTGTCAGTGACATCCACCCACAGCTCCCTGTTCAGTGTCTTATCTTTAAATATTTACTCATTTTGGCGTGACTCGGCAAAAACCCCATGGAGATAAAATCTGAGAGGAAGCAGTGATGCTAACTGTGAGGTTACCGGGCACTGTTGTGAACAGAGCCTATTGAATCTGAACTAGAAGGGGATTTCTATAGTACAACGTCACTGTACAAACTCTATTAGAAAAGTAAATAGTTTGGCTAACGTGCCAATTTATATGTAGCTTTGGGAAATTGCATATTTTTGTATTAATCATTTTAGATATCGTTTAATGGACATAGTTAGGCTACTGTATCACTGTGTCTTATATTCTGTGTGAAATATGTACTCCATTTGTCACTGTGAAAGCTGCAGTTTACGCCATCAAAACTCCGGCTCTTGGGTTGACTTAAGCAGCGTTTAAAGATGGGTCAAAAGTATATCGTAACATTCATTTCCTTATTGCAATATCCATGGAAAAACTGAAAGCTAAAATTGGTCACTACACCCACGATTTCATACTATTGCACCATAGACTCTTGGGAAAAGGACTCGCCCACCATCTCTGACTCCTCCTACTTCCTCTGAAACGGGACAGAAAAGCGCATTCTCCTGAATCACACTTGTGTCCATTCAAAAGGCCTGTGTCGCCATGTGGTCTGGGCTGTCTGCATTTCTACTATGATATGAGCACGTCGGAATGGAGCGATAAAGAGAAGGCCACTCCACACTGGCCCTATTGTCCCTATTGTCTTGTAGTGCACTTGGAGAAGGGGTCAGGGATGCTTGTATGAAATGTGTGTTTGTTGGGTTCAAAACATGTTATCAGAGTGTGTCACGTCCTGTCTGACAGAGCAGGTAAATGCCATGGAGTTTAAACTGGAAAGAATGTCATTTCAGAGTGATGAGAAATGAGCAGTGTTGCCCTAGTGATTAACAGTTTAACTCAAATAACTCAAAATATTGCATAGAACAGGAAGTTGAAATCTGTGAATTTTTTGGTCCAGAGGTTGGTTGTACCCGCATTTACTTGAGTAACTTTTTAATAAATTCAGAGTTTTCAGACACTTACTATCTGAGTATAAAGTACAGTGTAACAGTACTTACTTGAGTAAAAGTTTTGCTTACTCTTCCCACTGTGCCTGCTCTTTAACCTTATTCATTTCTTTGTTATTTAAGATGATTGGGACTTGACGAGTGTAAAAACAAATAATTTTTACATTACATTTTTTACATTATGTAGTTTTGAGAAAAATTATGTCCACATATGAGGACATTTGTTCTACGTTTTAATCATTTTGAACATTTGAATAATGATTTGCTAAAACTATTAAGTGCCTGAACACAGTAACATATGTTCTGAGTGTAAAAACAAAACGAGAAACAACAATTGAAGTGCTGCCAACAGGTGCAGGATGCCTTTACAAAAAAAATAAATAAATACAATATTCCGAACATTCTAAACTCTGCTCTGTTGTTGTTCTTGTATGGTGTTCTTCTTCTAAAAATTTACATTGTGGCCTAGACAATCCAAAATGTGTTGTCCACAGACGAGGATGCCAGGTCCTTGGAGGCTAGCACATGCAGACAAACATTTCTTAATGTTTTACAGAGTAAAGTTGTAGATATTGTAAGTCACTCTCACAATTATTCTTGCTTTTTTTTAGTAGGTTTCCCCCAAATGCAATTTTGATTATTTAGTAATTAGGGCCACTAATTTTGTATTTGTCCTTTGCATTTGACCTAACCTCGCTCATGCCATATTATTACGTGTCACTCTGAGCACAGTTCTACACACGCATCAATCTGGACCGACTCTTACTGAAAACAATCGGGGAAAGCCAAACGTCATGATGAATATTTGAATCTGATTGAGCGAAGCATCACAACAGCAGAACAAGCCGAAAAATCAAACTGTAGTTAAATCCACTTGAGGGAAAGTTTTGGTTGATTCTGCACAAACCTCAGTGCTGTTCTGATTGGTCCGTCCTCTTAACCTTACAGCGGGAGTCTGTCAAGATGGATTCTTGTGAGTTTGTGAACTCATAAATATTGTGAGAATCCGTCTTCATGCACAGGTTACATTTGACCCATCGTTCAATGAAATGGGTGACGGGGGATCGAACCTTGTTGTGGTTCTGTTTACCTGAGGACATGTCGTGTTGCATCGGTGTTTTCTGATCAGATTTAAGTAATTTTATTGACTGCAAATTTTTACTTTTGGTTCCTTTCAAAACTTAATTATGAAAAATGAATCCTCCATTTGACTTACTCCACCCACTACAATATCGCTGTCTGTATTTCTCTCCTAGTAAAACCTTAGCATGTGCATTCCCCTGTGCCGACTGCAGCTGTGCGTTTGTTTGTCACACCCTCGCGTCCCTTTCCTCCACTTTCATCTTTTCATGTGTCACTGATTTCACATAGCAGCACAGGAAATACTTATACACACAGTATTGTAATGTACACTCTTACTGTAGTAAACGGAGACAATAGTAGCAGGCCTTAGGGGGATCGCAGAGTGCAGATGCAGCTGCTGGAGTCATAAGAGGTTTTATTTAGATCAGACAAAGGAAATTTCAATGTCTTCCAAGAACAATGAGGCAATGCACCAATAGACGTCAACATTCTGAGCACAAGTATAATCATAGATTTAAGGCCAGACACTGCAGGTGAATAGGACAACATCTAAAATGGAAAGAAAACATTTTGAAACTTCTCCTGTAGTTTACTTATATAATTGTAAGAAAAAATAGGGCTTTTTATGTGTAAAAAGCTCCTAAATTGGCCATTTTTGAGACTTTCAAAACAAACAAATGAATGAAAAGAGTCAGGTTAAAATGTCTTGCTTCATTTTGTTCATATTAGCTACAAAAATTATACAGATGAGGTTTTGGATTTCTTATTTTGTATTTGAGTAAACTAGATCTGACTGAAAATTTGCTTAAAAATTCTAATTTCACCTAATTTTTTGGAGCCAAAACTTGAATGAATCAGACTTGGATTAGACATACACACAAAAAATTAAATGTGTATGTTTTGCCAAAATCGTGTTAAGTACAAGATTGCGAAGTTTGGTGTTTATAGGTGCTACTTTACTCGCTGATTGTCGTGTTATAACTACAACTCTATGGTTATAAGTTGATAAAATTAATTATAGAAATATATGTTGGTGCAGTGGCTAATTTAGTCGTTTCCACATAAAAGATTTACCAGATTGACCAAAAAAGTAATTAAAAAAAAAAAAAAAAAAAGATAAGTTTTGCCTGTAGTGTCTCCCCTTTAAAAAGACAAAAATAAGTTCTTAGTTTATTGAACAGATATAGAATCACTTTGGTGCTTGGACCCAGCAGGTGGAGATGTCAGGCTGAGGAGGCTTGTGGTTCTGCTGCTGCGGTGGCAATGGGGGGAGAAGAGTTGTATCTAAAATGGCAGAAAGGGTGTTTATATGAATGGCTTGAGACGTGATTGGTCAAGAGGCAAACGTATCAAGTTCTGATTGTGTATTGCATTTTTGAGCAGCTTGAAAACAATACCTACTTTTCAAAAATCACATCTGGAAAACTTTTTCACTGTCTTTGGATCTGAGTTTAAAATGAACACATTTTTTCAGAGTTATTTCTCACATTCCAAGCACATTCCAAATTATACACCACAATTTACAATTTCATAGTTCAAATTCATATGTGCTTTTCACAACTCTCGGAGACTAGAGGAGAATTTTGTGTCACGATGATACTAACAGCAGTCTCTTTATGATTGATTGATGATGAGCTGTTTGTGTGATACATCTGCTAAAGCAAAACGCATTTTTTTCAACTTCTTGGAATACAATTGGTACTGCCACTTTAAATTTGCAGTATTATTTCATCATCTATAAAATTATTTGTTTTAGGGGAAGAAAAAAAACTTTGTGTGTTTTATATTGTTTATGCTCCTATGTAACATTCTATAAGACCCAGCAGATATCAGAAATGTGTATCATCCCTCCTCCAACGTGGATTTACGTGTGCTAAATGTGCTAAATGTGCTAAATGTGCTAAATGTGCTAAATGTGCTAAATGTGCTAAATGTGCTAAATGCGCTAAACCCCATCTCTGTGCTTTGTCCCTCAGATGAGCGTGAGGCCGTGCAGAAGAAGACCTTCACTAAATGGGTGAACTCTCACCTGTCGCGGGTGTCCTGTAGGATCACTGACCTGTACATGGACCTGAGGGACGGCCGCATGCTCATCAAGCTGCTGGAGGTGCTGTCCGGGGAGAGGCTGGTCAGTACATTTATATATTACACTGTCCTGTGTTTATCGTGTACCCTGGTGTGTGGTGATGCAGGGGTTTGTGTGGTTGTTATGGAGACTGATCTTATCTCTTTAAAAGAACTGTATGTACTGCACTCCTACAGTAAAAGACACCTATTATAATCCAATCTGAAGCTGTGTTGCCAGAGCCTTAACCTGCAGATAGAGACACATACAAGGTTTTTCTCATTCTCTCATTCTTCTCTATCAGAAGGCTGGGTCATGATTATGAAATTTAAAATCAAAATCTTACTACGGTACTTGTTTGGTGACATAGTATCTTTATTATATCTTTATAATCATTTTACATCAGTTCAGTGGCAGTTTGTGAAGAAAGGTTCTGGAGAAAGATTGCAAATTACATACAGCATTTAATTTTTCAGAAAAGTCAACTTTGTTTTGAGAATTTCTGAATGATTTTAGTTGAAATTGCCTCTTATAAAAAGCACATCCTTGAGCCTCTACTCTTGCGCAGTTGGAGTAGTGCGCTTCCCTTAAAAACAAACTCCAGCCCTTATGATTAAAAGAATACCAAGAACCATGCACCACCACACCTACATGAGCCTACCCATAAGTTCTCCCTAGATTTAATCCAAAAATCATTTAAGGTTTGGAGGTGACAAGCAAATAACAAGGAAACTGCAGCAGCTCACACCTCACACTTATCCAACGAACAATGACCTGGCAGCTGCTACTCACTCTACACGCTTTCACTGGTTAAAAACCTGAAAAAAAAACAACCCTAGTTCTTTAAAAAAAAAAATATATATATATATATATATATATATATATAACTTTTTTCCTTTGTTTTATACATACAACATGAAACAAACTAACGAACAATACAGATTACAGACTGGTCTAATACACATCGATACATGACAATCCAGTCCAGGGTCCCTAAAGATGTGCAGCAGTTCAAGTCCAAAGTGGCTGCCCATTTGAGTTTATTTCACACTTAGTCTGATTGCTTCCAGTGGCTTCTTCCATTTGTCTATGAAGAGCTGAGAATTTCCACCAATATAATGTCCAAGTTTGATCAGTCAAGAGGTCAGATATCGGTGACTTCCACAGAGGGAAGATCATCACCCACTTTACCATAATACTCTTTCGAGCCATCAATAAGAATGACTGAACGATATGCTCATTTTGTACCAGTAAAGGAGGAATGTGTCCAAGTAAACACATCATTTACATACCATCGGCTTTACTAATATTGGCACAGACCTTATTCCAAAATGTTTGGATGTGAACACATTCCCATAAGCAATGGTACCTCATGCCCAAATGAGTTTTACACTTAAGGCAATTTGGTGATGTACCCATGTTGTACTTACTATAAATATTTGGAGAAATATATACATTATGCAGAATATTGTACTGCAATTCTTTAAACCTATTACAAATGGAGATTTTAGATGGTAATGTTAGGATTTGTCCCATTGCTGTGAATCAATTTCACATTTAAACAAAATTCAAAACTAATTCATTTTAGCTCTATAGCAGCGGATGCTATCGTCGCCGATAGAGCGCGGTTGCAGACTTTCCATTACCGTAACTCTGCAACCAATTGGGCTCTCATGTAAATTCAAATGACATCTCAAAGCAGAGCCATGGCACTCTTTGGATATTTTACTGTCTTTATGGTAATCTGCCTCTATTGTCCCTCGAAGATGACGAATCAGAGCGCAGGTGCCGTGGGGATTTTCCCAATCGCTTATTCAATGCGTCAAAGAACAAATACGAATGGATATGTAAAACAGAGGTAGTTGTGTGAAAAAATGCAGTATATTCTGATACTTCCTTTAACATGATTTTTATGGATAAAAAAAGAATAAGAGTCTAGGTGAGACACATTACTATAATAAGGAATAAAAAGTGTGTAAGTGTGACGGGGAGGACATCTGGCATAAAAATCAGAGTACAGCATGGTCAAGGATGGGATCGCAAAATTGATAAAGGCATAAGCTAAAACAAAGAACACTAACTTAGCATTATAGGCCTTCATTTACTGTATTTAGTGCCTGTACCTGATTTTTCTAAAGTGTATAAAAGTGTTTTATTGTACGATAATCAGGAAGTGAATGCTAGCATGCTAGTTGTTGTTTGCGCTACCATGACCAGAAAACTCCACTCTGAAAAGGGAGGGGGGAGCATTAAAAACAAAAACAAATCTTGTAAAACGTGTTAATATATTGTTTTTTGGCAAATTTAGCATTTTCCAAACAATAAAAGTTAACATGGTATTAATTATGTTGTGTGTTAGCAATCAATACCCCATAGAAGTAAAATACCCCCTCTTTAACTTTATTTTATTTGATTTCTTTGATTCTTTGATGCTAAAAAGAATCTAGCACAAGCGCCGCATGTGTCCAAAAGTAGATCTCCACTATTTCGAGCCTGGTACAGTGGGACCAGTCTGCATCTCCATGGAAACAGCGGTCTCCCTTTTGCCCTCTCATCCTTTTTGTATTCTAACCATCGTCACTGCAGCTATAGAACCCCTCTGACCCCAGCCAAAGTATTTCTATAACTTTTTGCCCTTTTTTATAATCATTTCTTCCTTTTTTGTAATCATTCTTGGCCTGTAGCTGTCATCCGGTCTTTTTAAGCTCCTGTCAAACACACGCAGAGAGACAAAGTACAGACACACAGCACGGGCCAAGAAATTCAACCATGGATTTAACAAGTCATTTTATACTTTTATACTCGGAATGAATCAAGGAATTTATGATGGATTTTTATAGTTCCCAGATTTTTGTTTTGTTTTACAACGACAACAAAACAAAAAGGGCTCAAATTGTGAGGTTGTAGATTTGGACATAAAGTGGGATTTCAGCCCTTTTTTGTCGATTTATTTCATTCAAATTCTAAGTTTAAGCATCACATGAAACTCAAATGACGTGCAACTTGCACACATCTGACAGGATGGTTGCTGAGATCAGATGCTTGGTTCTTAACGATGCCCTATGTAACTTTTCTGGTGGGGGGTCTGCCAGCCACTTGTTTCCTTGGAGATAGATGCATAGACTGTATAAAGAATTGGACTAGGGGAGTCACCCATAGCAGTCGACTCCAGTCAAATGAAGCTCATCGAGGCTAGCAGTTTTAGAGCTAGCAGGAGCGACCTCAGGGACAGAAGGCCTGATTTGTCTTTTATTTCTGTTCATATCTTGATTTACGGACACCAGGATCATGTAGAGTGAGTTGATACCAACATTTTAAGACCAAAATAGCGAGCTTGACATCAGCAGTTACAGCGAGAGGGGCAACAGTTTTGCAATATAAGTGAACTGGAGCCAGAGTCAGTGGAGGTGGAAGTGCGCCCATGCTCACTTCCCATTTGGCGGCAGCTAGCAGGTTAGCTATGTCCATTTATAAATACAGTCTGTGGTCTTGCCTCAAAATCTGCAGTGTCTGGTGCATTTGTGATCAGTTGACTCTCTAACCAGTGCTCGCTCAGGCCTTTCCTCTGACTCACCAGCCTCTTTTCTGGGCTAAGATGCTGGAAAGTCCCCCTCTCCTCAACAGTTAGGGAGGTACTATCCGTCTGTCTGTTTTTTGGACTACAAGTGCTGAGTAGGGCCAAAATAAATGTGTGTGGATTATGATTTTAAACAGGAACCTCCACACTTTTGTTTCTGTTGGCTTGTGTTTATAATCTGAATGACTGCAACATTTTACACACACTATTTATTATGAGGGTTCAACTAAGATCATACGAGATTATTTGATTTCATAATAACAGGGTCACCCAAAGGACTCCCCCACACAGAGGCACGTCAGTAGTGTTTAACTGTGTCACTCCAAAAGTTTGCTAATGCTAATTACATGTACACTGATGTGGGCAAAAACTAGAGAATGAGGCTACGACGTACTAAGGTTCTCAAATGTATAATTGTTTTTTTGTTGTTTTTTTTTAATGGCTTTTTACAATATGATGGTAAGGACTCAAGAGGAGAAGGCAGCAATAATTTACTACTGCTACTATTACTACTATTACTACTAACTACCTAACAACTACTAACTACTAATAATTACTACTTCCTACTACCGTTACTACTACTGCTAATGCTACTACTGCTCCTACTATTACTGCTGCTACTACTACTGCTTTTACTATTAGTGCTGCTACTACTACTGCTAGTACTGCTTCTACTGCTAGTACTAACTAGCAACTATTAACTACTAATGACTACTACTTCTTACTACCGTTACTACTACTGCTAATACTATTGCTACTCCTACTACTGCTTCTGCTGCAACTACTGCTACTACTACTACTACTACTACTACTACTACTACTACTGCAACTACTGCTGCCACTACTACTATTACTGCTGCCACTACTACTGCTGCTGCTGCTGTTGCTGCTGCTACTGCTACTACCAATACTACTTCTACTACCACTATTACTACTTACTGCTACTGCTACTACTTACTTTCAATATTACTGTTGCTATTGTTGCTACTGCTGCTGCTAGTACTACTGCTACTACTAATACTACTGTTACTACTACCACCACTACTACCGCTACAACTACCACTACAACTACTGCTACTTACTACTGCTACAACTACTATTATTTACTACTACTAGTAGCTACTACTTACTACTCCTACCACCACCACCGCTTCCTGAGGCTCTACTGTGATGCCGTCATACACCATAGCCTCATTGCGTCCTTGGTTTTCCTGTTATAAATGTGGCTGTGGTTTTGTTGCAGCCTAAGCCCACCAAAGGGCGCATGAGGATCCACTGCCTGGAGAACGTGGACAAGGCCCTGCAGTTCCTGAAGGAACAGAGAGTGCACCTGGAGAACATGGGCTCACATGACATTGTGGACGGAAACCACAGGCTGACCCTGGGCCTCATCTGGACCATCATCCTCCGCTTCCAGGTAACTTAGAAGTATTGATGCTTATTTTAAACCAGATTTTTGCCCATGTATTTGATCATAATGTGTCTCACCTCAGTACAGATATATTGCATGAGCAGCGTAAGGGTCAAATGAGACCGCTGTGTTCTGTCTGCATCTAATTATTAAAGTCCATATCATCCAAGAACTTGGAAGTGCGCTTTTAGCATGCTATTGTGTTAGCGTTACCATGATAGCACAGCTCCAGCAAAGTCAATGCTGTGAATAATACGAATGTGTGAGGAATATGTTTTTGACCCATACAAACAGTTTAAAATTAATTAGTTTTGTGCTTTTTTATGTTTGTAAGAGTGAAAATCAGGTACATCTTTAAATTTTGATTTTTTTGCAGACATTTCTCTAATTGGTTTGACTTATGAAATGAAAAATGGCATAATTTTACATCAACTTAACTGCAAACATGCCGTCTATCTCACTGTCACGCCGTTATACAGTGAACAGTTGGGGAGATGGGTGATCAGGACTGAGCCTTTTATAAGCTGCTGGGATTAAAAATACTGTTTTTAGTCTTTCCAATCCTGCCCCACGGAGGAGGAAGAGGCTGAAATGGAGCTAAACGCACTCGCTAACAAACTGCTCACACATCGCTAACATCTCACCACGTCTTACAATGAGAGGAGCTAATGCTAGGCTAATTGAGGATACTCAGATACTTAAGCCACGTGCGTTTAATCAATGAAGGTGCGGATTTCGGCTAGCTTTTGGGTCAATTTGAAAAGTGTTTTGCTAGAGGGAGTTAACTTAAATCCTAATCCGTTTTATCCTTCTTAAAATGAACTTAAATGTTGTGTTCCAGATACAAGACATCAGCGTGGAGACGGAGGACAACAAGGAGAAGAAGTCTGCTAAAGATGCTCTGCTCCTGTGGTGTCAGATGAAGACCGCAGGGTATGGACACATTCACTCATGTACACTAGCACTACGCAGGACACTACCGCAGAGGGCGCTGTGATGGAGGGGCAAACTGTAATGATCTCTCAGACTGTAATTAAAGTCCTGACCTCGAGATGGAGGAGGTCGACCAATCAGAAAGCCTTATCCCGACGCTATGTGACAGTTTAGAGTGGATATATTTTCATGAAACTATACAGTACAGTATTTGGACTGTAAAAAAGCAATATGGAAAATTAATATTAACCAAATTACAATTTGTTTTGAATTTACTTTATTTATCATGTTATATAATTGTTTTGCAAATGGCTAAATCTGATAAAAATACATATTGAAAAAAAAAAAAAAAAGTTTAATGGAAATTTATAGCAGAGTAACTGAAATATGAGCTCAGTGTGTTTTTACCTTTTCAAGTAGTTTTTCATGTTGTGTAAATTAGTTTGATTCCTTCAGTTGCCGTGGTAACAGGACACTTCTTACACAGACAGACCTTCACCACCCTCAGAATATCCACAAATAGTCTATAGCAGTGGTTCTCAAACTTTTCATACAGCGTACTACCTAAGAAAGTATTTGAAAGCCTTGTGAGCACCACCAGATCTAAACCAGGTCAATAAAGTTGCTATTCCAGGACTAAAGCAGGGTCAAACTCCAACTAAAATATTTTAACTATTGTCCAAGGACCAATTATAACCGTCTAATGACACTGCATAATAATACACTGGATTTATAGCCACACTCAAAGTGCTTCACATTGCATTATTCATTCACTCCACATTCTCTGGTGGTAAGATAAGATTGTGGCCACAGCTGCCCTGGGACAGACTGATGGAGGAGGACGTAAATGTTGTTAAAATGTTTGTGAATCAAACTTTATAATATTTATTCACTTGTAATGTTCTTGGGAGATGCAGCTCTATACCACTGAGTGATCTCAGACATACACGACACACTCTCTTATTCAATGTTTTATATTTTCTTTGTTAACTACTTTCTGCGTTTTTTTAAATAGAGAAGACATCAAGTATATGAAGTTAGATATATGAAATTATGTAGTAAAGAAAAAAAGTTAAATAACTTATAACTTATGTTCCGGTCTATAAGTTACTCCGCAGTATAAGTTCCACCAGACAAAAAAAGCATAATAATGAAGAAAAAAAACATATACTCAGATGCGTGACTTATAGTCCGGTGTGACTTATAAGTCACGCCCCCGGCTAACTATGAAAAAAAGAGCGACTTATAGTCCAGAAAATATGGTAAATATTTTTTTAAAAAGTAGTTGTTTCTCTGTAATTCCATATATCTTACTTCATATATTTGATGTTTTTTATATGTTTATAAAACTTATTAAGCAGTAAAAATAAACTAAAGCAAAAACACTGAACGAGATGGTGTGTCCAAACTTTTGGTAGTGTCATTTCTAAAGTGGCAGCAATGTATTTTAGACTTGACCTATGATTTCATTTTTTCAGCTTACTAATTCACACTAAATATTTGTCTAGTTATCAACTGATATCAAACCAATTCTCTCAGGTTACAATATTGATGTTCTTGTTTTTATTCTACAGCTATCCAAATGTGAACATCCATAACTTCACCACGAGCTGGAGAGACGGCATGGCCTTCAACGCTCTCATTCACAAACACAGGTATGAATCTCTCTCTCTGTGGTTTTCTATGGCCTTTAATTATTTAATAGGATGATAAAGTGTTGTATGGTCACATGGACAGTGCATTATATGGAGACTCTAGAGAATAGCCTCAGTAGAATGGGAGCTTTATGTGGTAATATCCATAAGGAACAGTGTTTGTGACAGTCTTCTGACCATCAGCTGAGCAGCGAGTCCGGACAACATGTTTACTCCAAGTTTTACTATGTCATAAAGTGGTGAAATTATGTTAAAGGGCAGTACAATAGTAACCACGCTAATAAGAACATCAAAGTCATATTTTTAAGATGCCTATAGATATTGCAAGTATGTCTGTTTTATGTGTAATTATGAATGCAATCATCATGTGATTTTGGAGTGAGTGAGCTGAAGATTTAGTATTTTTTTGGTATTTATATGCAAAAAGGCAGATTAAAGTCATGATTTATACATTTTCTTTATAAGGTACTTTTTTTTTTTTTGGTAAGTAGCACAATCCATCCACAAAGCAATTCAAAGTGCTTTACGGAATAAGAAAGACATTAAAATCACAATACAACAAATCAAAACATAAATAATCATCATAAAATTGACATTAAAAGAGAAGAGTGCAGAATAAAACTCTTTCAGTCATATGCACAGCTCAACAGAACTGCTTTCAACCTGAATTTAAACATTGTCAAAGCAGAGGCCTGTCTCACATCTTCAAGTTTTGGCTGCATAAAACTGAAACACTGACGTTGCCATGTTTTTTTTTGTACACTTCAATCACAATGGGTCAAGAATGATGAAAGATTATGACTATTGCTATAGCGATTAACTATTTAAAACAAATATTATGTCCTTGGAACGGGGAAAAGTCCTCAAAATGCTGCAGAAAACAGGAAGCTGGACCCCATGAATACTTTAACTGTGTCAGTATTAATTTTGTTGTTTATATGGAAACTTGTTAATATAAAACAGCTGATGCGTCACTACTTTTTGATTATTAAATAAAGTTTACATAAGAATGTGCGTTAAGTGGGTTAACAAGGTCAAGGGTCCACCGCTTGCTTGTCTCCGTGGAAATATCATTGCTTTGTACAGCATTAAACTTATGTATATCTATGAAGAAAAGCAGGTGACATTGCAAGGTACAGGGCAGATCTGTGGAAAAATCTGGCCTGCATTCACTTTGAGAATGTATTTTTAGCAATAAAAGAACATGTATTTTAATGCTAGATAGATAATTTTAATGCTTTACTGTGGAATATGAATGTTCTAGGGAAAGCAATAATATCTCGATGGAGACAAGCAGTTGGCGGACCTCAGTGTTAGGTTAAGTATTTATTTTAGTACTTATTTTCTGGGGGTTTTTTTTGAGAATAGTACGTAGACTGGAATGTTGGTGGATCCTTTCAATTGTTATTACATTCTTATAAGTACTTTATGTTTTGTGTTGCGTTTAGACCGGACCTGATTGACTTTGACAAGCTGAAGAAGTCCAACGCTCACTACAACCTGCAGAATGCCTTCAACCTGGCCGAGCAGCACCTGGGCCTCACCAAGCTGCTGGACCCCGAAGGTGACCTCTCTACAACATGAATATAAGTACAAGTCAATCTTAGGTCTGGGGAACGACCTGTTAATGCAGTGTGTGTGTGTGTGTGTGTTCAGACATCAGCGTTGACCACCCTGACGAGAAGTCCATCATCACCTACGTGGTCACCTACTACCACTACTTCTCCAAGATGAAGGCTCTGAAGGTGGAGGGCAAGAGGATCGGAAAGGTGAGTGCACACAGAGCTCGCAGCAGGATGAGCAAGTGACAAAAATGCATGCAGTTTGGAGTGTCCCATGTGCAGGACTGTACTTTGGTTTGATGGTGGCGTAGTCAACAAAAATGTGTATTTGTCAATTCATTATGTTATTAGTATTAGAAGGATTTATGTGGGAGAACAGCAGAGAGGAGAGGAGAGGGCATGGAGGGATTAGCTGGAGTTTTGGGAGTGACTGGATGATTTAATCTGCTTTTTCACACATGAAAATGCTGTTTACTAGTACATCCCTGGGTATATAGTCATTTTTGCACAAGATTGTAATCATTTTTTGAGCTTTTGTCAGTGCTGTGCCCCCATTTTAGTTGATAAATGGTTCCACAGGGCTTTTCTTTGTACCTACAGCTGTTTGTCCCAGGGATACCAGTATTTATATCGGTACCAAGTAAACGTGATGCCTCATGTTAAAGCTTAGAACCTACAGAATCTGTGTATTTTAGAATATTCTGCTGTGTTTAGTGTAAAAGGTGTATGAATAATGTTATGTTGTCATATTATTATCCTTGCGAAAGCTTTGATAACTTGTTGAAGTAGTTATAAGGAAAGTAATATTGTTACGGGGGTTAGTGTCCCCAACTGGTAATTAAAGGCGTAATATTGTAACGGGGTTAGAGTCCCCAACTGGTAATTAAAGGCATAATATTGTTACAGGGTTAGAGTCCCCAACTGGTAATTAAAGGTGTAATATTGTTACGGGGTGAGAGTCCCCGGTGAGGGTTAAAGTCCCTCAAGGTTAACGTTAACCAGAATTGTATTGTTTTGATTTGTGTGATTTTAGTGTCTTTCTTACTGTCTTTCTTACTTTCTTACTGTAAAGCACTTTGAATTGCCTTGTGTACGAATTGTGCTATACAAATAAACCTGCCTTGCCTTACCCTGGTATCGGTCGATATCGGGCACTGGCAAATACTCAAAGCCGTTATCGGTATCAGAATTGAAAAAGCTGGATCGTTGCATCTTTACTATGTGTTATACTATTAGTGGTGGATGAAGTACTCAGTTTTGTTTTGTTTTCAAGTAAAAGTATCACATGAGAAAAGTCAAAGTGTACCTGTTTAAAAGATGTAGATTAAGAGTATTTTTTAAGATTATTTCACTCAAGTTTTGTTAATTTAAGTGTTAAATGTAGTGATATTGATGAAAAAATATACATATTTATTCAACAGTAATAATACAAATCCATTTTTACATTTTTCTCATGAATTTTGTGTTTTTATTTCCGTTTGCTCAAACCCGAAGCTTGAAGCCCAAAACTGTTGTCAGGATGTTAAATCATACGAGTACTTTTTACTTTTCAGTCTTGTTTAAAAATGTAGTGGAGTAAAAGTACAGATACTGCTCTCAAATGTAGTGAAGTAAAAGTAAAAAGTATCCACTGTAAAATGTACTTAAGTAAAGTTACACATTCCTAAAAATTCTACCTAAGTACAGTACTTTACTACTTGCGACATACAAGTAGTAAAGTACTCTACTTAAGTAGAATTTTACCTTCCACCACTGTATACCATTAATACCAGGAGAGACTTAACAGACAGTGTGATGAGAAACTACAAAAGATGCTGGATCCCAGTTATGTAACCAGGTCTTCTATCGTGAGAAATTTAATTAAATAAAAACATCCAAACTTTACGTACTTTTGTTTTAGAGGCTCAAATTACCTTTACTACGCTACACTACACTACACTAACCGACATAGATGCTAGCAGTTATTGAAGTTGTTTCACTCCTCAGTGTAGGGGGTGTCTTTGTGCCATCTTCTGGCAACAGTGGCACTTGTTCTATTCTGTACCATGGTTTTCAGTGTTTCCATTTCTGATTTATGTTTTTATGACCTGTGCTCAGGCCGTAGTTTGAATAATTTATATATACATTCTTTAAGATTCATTACACATCAGATATTCCACCATCTAACTTGAACTATAGATTTATGTATAGATCCAGACCTGGCCCGCTCCAGTGGCGTTGTATCTCTCAGACAGCAGCAGAACTTTCCATAATGATAAATGTTGAAAAGATCTGGCCTCCTACATCTGTCTCACTTCATATTTTGAAATCACAAAATCCCCAAACTGACAGGACGCAGTATATTGTTTTAAGCTATCATGACATTGCAAAGCCAAGTCAAATATTTAATATAAAATACTTCTATGCAAGATCTGTCCCAGTTTGAATATTGACTCATTTAAAGTAAAGTAACTGTATTTTTCCCTTCCATTTTAATGTACATTTACTTGCATTAGTGGGGAGCATTTTCTTATTTTTTAATGTTGTGCTAATATTTGAGTTGTAGAGGATCAGATAACTATTAATCTAGCAGAGATGAACTCATCTATTGGTTCTTTGTATCGGCCGATATTTGCCATTTTAGTGCATTGAGTATTGGTCATTAATCTCCAGCACAGGCCGATATTTAGTTTTGATCGACCTGCTGCATAAAGAATATGTTTAAAGCTTTATTTGAAGACTTTAATGAAAAGAGATCAAACATGACCATACAGCGCTGTTATAACACTATGGTAAATGAGCCGTGGGGGAGTTTATCAGTCATCATGAATAAACCCACATCGATCAATTTCTAATATCAGGGCACATAAGAGACATAAACTGTTAACTTGCGTGCAAATTACTACAGGTTTTCGTGTTTTTTCTGACTTTGTTTGGAGGGATAGTACCTGTGGTAAATCTTTATCATAGTTTTACATCACTTAAGTATCAGTTTGAAGAACAAAGTTGATGCATAAAATGACAGTGGTAATATGGTGTAGTTCATCAAAAATCTATATTGTGTATTTGAATATCAGTGGTGGAACTTACCAAAGTAAAAGCGGTAAAGTACTGTACTTAAGTATAAATGTTAGGTGTCTGTACTTTACTTTTTACTTTTACTTCACTACATTTGAGAACAGGTGTCTGTACTTTTTACTCTACTACTTTTTAGCAGGAATGGAAAGTAAAGGCATTTTGATTATTGTTTGAGACCTACTGAAAAGGCTGAGGGTTTATTTTTAACATGTTCATAATTTGAGCAAACAAAAAAATCCAAATAAAAACAGCTGGAGAAAAGATCGATTCAGTTGTTTCTGTTGCGCAAAATTCAGAACAAATCTGCATCAAAGTCACAACATTGGAAGCTTTATTAGATCTCAAAATCTGTGCAAAATACTTTACCCTTTAAGTACATTTTTAAACAGGTGCTTAAGTAGATCTTTTCACGTGAGACTTTAACTTTTACTTGGGTATTTTTTCGCTCTCATATCTGTAATTTTACACTGTTGAATATTCTCATTTATCACAATAGTTTCTTTACCAATACATCCATCTTCAAACTATTATTTTGAAGTGCCTTTGTATGCATAAAAGTACAACACTGACCTTGCATTTTTGTGTAGGTTTTGGACAATGCCATCGAAACGGAGAAGATGATTGAGAAGTATGAGTCTCTGGCCTCAGACCTGCTGGAGTGGATCGAGCAGACCATCATCATCCTCAACAACAGGAAATTCGCCAACTCTCTAGTGGGAGTCCAACAGCAGCTGCAGGCCTTCAACACCTACCGCACAGTCGAGAAGCCCCCCAAGTACGGACCAAATACACACACAAATTTAGAGATAAAATGAAAAAAATATATATAATCTAATGGAAAGTGCTTCACAATGCTGTTCAAATCAAAAATAAAGTATTAGATGTGAAGTATTAAGAGTCTACATTAAAAGGTCAGTATGAAATGCCATGAATTCTTGATTATTTGACTGATCTTGATTTCGTTCAACAAAAACACATCAACATTTTGTACATTTTTATATTCATTTCTTTCTCTGCAAAGTTTCAAATATGTCCTTCATTTCGTTTTGTAAGTATTTTAATTTTAAGGCTTCAACAGCCATATTTTGACTGGATATTTCAAATAAGTCAGATATGTCTCGAACAATTCAAATAATCAAGGTTTAATTTGTGGGGGAAAAAAAAAGCGAGTTCAAGTAATTTAAAATTTTTTGATGTGATGGAAAAATAATTTGAAATATATGAAAAAATCTAGTCAAAAACTTGGGAAAAATTCAGAATCTTTACATTTCTGCAGCGAGAGAAAGCACTGGACCCGTAGTACTCTTCCTCTATTTACTGCAGAGTCTCATTGTGAGATTTAGCAGGTTCAGTGTTGAATCATTTGTCCTCTCACACACACACACACACACACACGCTCACACAGTCGCATGCACACACACACGCTCACACACACGCTCACACACACACTCACAGAGACACACACACAGGGTTATTATGCTTCTTTGGGACAGTATTTTCCATTCTTTTGCTGGACACTGATCTTCCAAACCTCAGACCAACCACCAACCTTGTCTTGCTTAACCAAAATCCTATCCTAGCACTTAGCAATATGTAACTTATTTATCACCTGTTTGTCTCCATGAAGATGCTATTTCTTTGCCCAGAGTGTTCCACAGTATGGCATTAAACTTGTCTATCTCCATGGAGTAGGTGATGCTGCCAGGCCTAGTTACAGGTCAGATCTGTAGAGAAGCAAGCCAACTCACAATAAGATGGATAACAATGTTTTTCAAGGTAGTTTTGCATGATTAAAAATACCAGTAATTGAATGAATATGTGTAATGCCACACTGTGGAACATTCTAGACAAAGGAATATCATCTCTGTGGAGACACCAGAAAAGTTACATCAAAGTGCACCTTTAACTTAAATTCATGAAGCATTGAACATCAATCCATTTTCTTCTGCTTATCCGGGGCTGGGTCGTGGGGGCCTCAGTCTCAGCAGGGACTTGCAGGCTTCCCCGCACCCTAGACGCTTCTTCCAGCTCCTCCGGTGGGACACCAATGTGTTCCTAGGCTAGCTAAATGATAATAATAACAGGAATAACTGAGTGTGTACACAGATTTAGTGCCCACAATGTGATAAATACGCGTCCACACACACACAGAGAGAGGAGGAGGACACAAACCAGCTGAATCTGATTAGAGAGTCTTATTTTCCTGGAAACACTGTAGAATGATTCAGTCCTGCAGCTGCGCAAAGGCCAAATGAATACAGACATACTTGTGACCCCTTGGGATATAATGTAATGTCTGAATATTGGAGATAAGAAGTCAAAGTGTGTATGCAGAGCCAAAAATGTGAAAAAATGTCCTTATACCACCTGTGAATTCAAAGGGCCCATGTTACTCTATGTTCTGATCTACATGATAATGTTGTTTCCTCATCACAAACATAGCTGGAGTTGTGCTTAGTTTCATTCACACATGTTTAACACACAAACCCTGCATATTTAGGCTGAGTTCTTGTCTGAACTTGAACTGAAAACACTCTGTCCCACCTTGTGATGTCATGTGGTAATACCGGAAGCGCTCCACTGTGTTTTTAAACTCCATATGCCTTCACTAGAATCATTTGGATAATTTGAGCCCTGGAATTGCCAATCTCTACTGAACAAAGGGTAAAAGGAGCTGTTAATGTGAAAACTTCAAGACATCAGGTAGAACAGAGCATTTTGAGCTTTGGAGATGTAGACAGACTAATTATTAATAAGTATTACTCAGGTTATGTGAATGAAACAAAACACTACTCCAGGTATGTTTTTGATGAGGTAACAACATTATAACATGCCTTAAAGCTCATAAGAGTCAGTTTTTTAATGTAATATAGGACCTTTAACTAGTGAATATTTGAATGTTCCAGGTTCACAGAGAAGGGAAACCTGGAGGTGCTGCTGTTCACCATCCAGAGTAAGATGAGAGCCAACAACCAGAAGGTCTACACCCCACGAGAGGGCAAGCTCATCTCAGACATCAACAAGGTATGAAGACCCACACACAGAACACTATTAATAGCATAGAAAATATTTTTATACAAGTTTGTTTATCCAGTGGCCCTGATATTGTTTTGATAGAAAAATGTTTTTCGTAGTGCTTCAACCACCATTTTGAGATAAAGCCTTTCAATTATGGAAAAAGTCATAATTAGGATTTTTGGGTCACTGTGGAAGCTCTTTGCACAGTAGCACGCTAGCTAGCTCACTGTGTTTCAAAGCTAACAGTCACTTTTATTAAAATCAGAAAACATCAAAAACAATCTGCTAAAATTCAAATGAAGACTACCCAGTTATTTTTATATGTAAAATACTTGTTTGTGTTGTTTTAATATTTATTATGTCTCAAAATTAGCATTAGCGTTAGGATTGAGACACAAACATCTCTTTCTAAACACAAAAGTGTCCTCCGGTGTTACGTTTAACATGACGTCAGTGACAGCTACCTGCAGCTCCCTGTCCACTGCCTAATCTTTAATAATTTATTTGTTTTTAGAGTGATTTGGGGAAAAAACCCATATAAATACAATTGCATAGGAGGAGTAGTGGTGCTAACAGTGAGGTTGCCGTGCGTTGTTGTGCACATTGTCTATATGCTATTCTATACTATATCTATTCTATTGGTGCATCTGTCGTAGGCCTGGGAACGTCTGGAGAAGGCAGAGCACGAGAGGGAGCTGGCCCTCAGGACAGAGCTGATTCGTCAGGAGAAGCTGGAGCAACTGGCTCGCCGCTTCGATAGGAAGGCCGCCATGAGAGAGACGTGGCTCAGCGAGAACCAGCGCCTCGTCTCCCAGGTAACAGCACCATACAGTAGTCTCCCAGGTAACCATGTGATGATGTCATACGCCCAGTTGGGAGGAAAGAGCCGTATTTCCCTCTTCGTAACATTGTATTAGCCATGAAATGTCCAAAATGTAAAAATATCCAATATGTAAATTCACATCTGTATTAAATATTATTAGAATAGTGACGTAATCGGAAACATGGATATATGATGTGGCGTTCGATGCTAATGCTAACGTCCACTTAGCAGCAACTTGGCTAGACCGGGAAGATTTTGTAACACCAGAGCCAGTCCACCATATTTTTTCCTACAGCCGTTGGCATTAGCCCACAAAAAGGGTGTCAGCTGGTACCAACCCTTTGACCACATTTACGTGAAACCAGAGCCTTGTTTAAAGTGATTGTTTTTCTGTGTAATCCTTTTGAAGTCTTATTTTAGATAATAATTAAGGGCTAACCAGCTTTCAATTGAGGTTTCTGAACTTGTGTGGTTCTGGTAAGCATCTAGTGACACTTAACCTCCTCCTTTATATGTGACTGGTGAAGAGACCAGTTAAAAGACATAAATATCATGAAATAAACATGTTATTTACTTTAATATGGGCAGTGGCTTCACCATTTATTGTATGTGAAGGAGTGATCTGACGTGACTCCAGGTAGTGTCGGCGCCAAGTAATCGAGTTGCAACGGGCAGAGATACAATTTTGTGTCTATTAGTATCTATGATCTGAAACCCTGTAATACTCCATACAGAATACATGGTCTCCAGGTAACAGCACAGATACACTCCAGGGCTGAAACAATGGATCGGAATAATTCAGATTTATCGACTGTTAAAATAATAGCTCACTGTTTTAATAATTGTTTTCTGGACAATAAACAAATACACAGATCCAAAAACACATTTTATAACCGAAACAAGAGCAGTATTAAATAAATTGTTAGTTCTGTTTAATTATGTTTATGACAATAGCTGTTTTTACAACACACTTTACAATGTAGAGGGTGGAGTGTTTTCCTGAATTGGAAAAACAAAATAAGACGTGAATAAAGCTTTTTCTGAAATTCTTCCACCTGATAACTGGAAGGAAAAATGTTTATTATAACTTTTTTTATGTTTCACTTCATTAATATTGCTGTTTATCCCTTTACTCATGTGTGGTCTGTGTTGCCTTCTCTCTCCCTACAGGATAACTTTGGGTTTGACCTCCAGGCTGTAGAAGCTGCCACCAAGAAACATGAAGCTATCGAAACAGACATCGCCGCCTACGAGGAGAGAGTGCAGGTCAGTGTACTCTTATGTTGTCTCCTTTCCAATTGTATACAAAAATATTACAAAAACCTTTTTTAATAATTTGAATGTAAACACGCAGGGCCATCCATTCATATTGACAAAGAACCAGCTGACAAAGTTATTATTGAAATCACAAATAACATCTACTGTAAACATGTCCAGATTAAACAATAATACACGCTTTCTCTGGTACTATTTTTAAATCACAGCTAAATCTATTCAAGTCTTAAAGTCTTATTTAGTCTAGTGCTGGTCCAATGCTGGTCCAATGGTTAGTCCTGGTCTAGTTCTGGTTTAGCCCGGGTTTAGCCCGGGTTTTAACGTTAGTTTAGTCATGGATTAGCACTGGATTAGCTCTCGATTAGCCCTGGTTTAGACCTGGTTTAGGGTTAGCTTAGTCCTGGTTTAGTCCTGGTTTAGCCCTGGTTTAGCCCTAGTTTGATCCTGGTTTAGAGCTGGTTTGATCCTGGTTTAGCCCGGGTTTAGGGTTAGTTTAGCACTGGATTAGCCCTTGATTAGCCCTGGCTTAGACCTGGTTTAGGGTTAGCTTAATCCTGGTTTAGTCCTGGTTTAGTCCTGGTTTAGTCCTGATTTGGTCCTGGTTTACCCCTGGTGTAAACCTGGTTAAGGGTTAGTTTAGTCCTGGTTTGGATCCTGGTTTGGATCCTGGTTTAGTCCTGGTTTAGTCCTGGTTTAGTCCTTGAACCAATTATGCTAGTTAGTTACCATAATTTTGATCAGCATGGCCAATATTAACACTGTAGTTTTTACATTTTCATCTTTTTCTGTTTACTTCTAATTTTACCCTCCTCGGTGTTAACCACTACAGGCTGTTGTTGCTGTGGCGAGGGAGCTGGAGGCGGAGAGTTACCATGACATCAAACGCATCACGGCGCGTAAGGACAACGTTATCCGCCTGTGGGAGTATCTGCTGGAGCTTCTGAAGGCCCGTAGGCACCGGCTGGAGATGAACCTGGGCCTGCAGAGGGTGTTCCAGGAGATGCTCTATATTATGGACTGGATGGACGAGATGAAGGTGCACGCGATAGTCAAGTTAAGACGAGGGTTTAGGTTAAGACACAAGGGAATGCGTTAGTCTTGAGTTAGAGATCCTATATTACACAAAGCTCACTCAAACACCATATATACATTTTAGTAGCAAAAAAAGAGGATTTAGTGTTGAGTTCTGCCTTATATTGTATAAACTACACCAGCTAAACCTAATAGAACGAACCATTTTATTCCCAAAATGTAGTTTTAGCTTTTTATAATAATATAGAAGGCTGAGAATGATCTAATCCATATCATTTTGCGTGTGTAGCATTAGCCTACTCAGCAAAACATACCCAAGCATATAATTATATACTGGGTCTATAAAATTATAGATGAGGCCTGTATGTTCTTAAACTTCTATGTAAACATGCTCTTAACATGCTCTTTCTGTAAGCTGTCTTAGTACCGTGGTACCATTACAAGACTTTCCTTTGATGCAGTGCCTCTTTAGGCTTGCTTATAGAGACCTATAGAGTGATCATGTGGTTAATTGTCAGTAGTTAAATGGTTCTGTGCCCTCTTGTTGACCCATTCTCTCTCCATGTATGTCCATAGATGCTACTGCTGTCTCAGGACTATGGCAAACACCTGCTGGGGGTGGAGGACCTCCTGCAGAAGCACGCTCTGGTGGAGGCCGACATCGGGATCCAGGCCGACCGTGTCCGCAACGTCAACAGCAACGCGCAGAAATTCGCTAACGATACCGATGGTATTTTTGTTACATATTTATACCTAGTACTGATGCAGTGTGAGAATAGCATGTTATATTTAATAACAACAAAGGCTTTTGTGGTAAGATATTTTAGGACAATTTCAACTTTTACCAGTTAAATTCAAATAACAAATATTATAACTGTATTTGCTTAAAGCGGTGCTATGCAACTTTCAGGTGGAGTGGACTGCCTCCTGAGTGTCTCCACTCCGGAGATGGTCCAATGCAATGTTATTGCTTTGCCTGGAATTCCACCTTATAGCATTAAACATATACATATATGATGGCAAAATTGAATTATTATTTGAATTATTATTTCATTATAACTTATTTGTTTATTATTATTTATTTTGAAAAGGGACAGCACATATGCCAGGCTAATTTCCATGTGTTGTCCTTAAACATATTTAACCTTTGTTTTGTTATTTATTTAGTCACATTTTCAAATAAAGTTTTTTTTCAAAGTTAATATTTGAATTGCGTAAATCGTACCATTGTGGCGTAGTTTATATTTACCTCATATATTGTGCTGGATATTTGGATATGGATATGTTGGATATATTTCAATAACAATAATCTCTCGTCATGTTGCTCTAATAGAACTGTATATTTATTTAGTCAAAAATATTTAATCATTAATGGTCTACAATATTTACCTGTGTCTTTAGGCTACAAGCCATGTGACCCTCAGATCATCCGAGACCGCGTCGCCCACCTGGACTTCTGTTACCAGGAGCTGAGTCAGCTGGCCGCAGAGCGCAGGGCCCGCCTTGAGGAGTCCAGACGCCTGTGGAAGTTCTTCTGGGAGATGGCCGAGGAGGTCAGTGACTAAACTAATACTTTGTAAGCCAAACAGAGTGGTCTTTTGGACACAAAACTTAAGAACAGGGATTTTAAACCACCAACCTCTCTGTGCCTAATGTCCAGTGAAGTTGACAGTGGGGACAAAGGGGGATCTGTTGTCCCAAGTCCGAGACTCATGGGTATCCAAAATTTGACCTTTTCCCTATTAATTTATGTTAGAAGGGGGCCCATGTTAGACTTCTTGCCCCGGGGTCTCCAAATTTCTGTTGAGGGGCCTGGTTGTGTCCATGGGCAAGACACTCAGTCCACTACTCTATTTATGTGGTTCATTGCAACAAATAGAAGGAGAATCAAAACTACAAATGACATCTTTGAGAAGAATTTTTATGAAGATACTAGCTCAGGACCAGTACACTTTTCATTACGCCAACGATGGTGTTTTCACATCAAGTTCCAATTTTGAATTTATTTAGTGAAGAATAACACATTAACTGCAATCTCTCTTATTACTTGTAAAACATGTCAAATAAATCTGTGCTAAACCTTCTCTGTGTGTTGTGGTCCACAGGAGGGCTGGATCCGGGAGAAGGAGCAGATCCTCTCCTCTGAGGACTATGGCAAAGACTTGACTGGAGCTGTGCGTCTGCTGAGCCAGCACAAGGCCTTTGAGGATGAGATGAGCGGACGAGGAGCGCACCTGCAGCAGACCATCAAGCAGGGAGAGGAGCTGGTGGCCAACAACCACTTTGGAGCAGACAAGATCAAGGAGAGGATCCAGGACCTTCAGGTAGAGACATGGAGAGCACATGAACTGACTATGTAGAGACTGGGATATTATCACGTTATTAAAGGTCATATATTACGCAAAATTGACTCTTTAAGGCATGTTATAATGTTGTTACCTCATTAAAAACATACGTAGAGTTGTGTTTTGTTTCATTCACAAATGTTTTATTAAGCCTTTATTATTAGTCTGTCTGCATCTCCAAAGCTTAAAATGATCTGTTCCACTTCACGTCCCATGTCATGAAGCAGTAGTTTTCAAGTTTACAGCTTCTTTAACCTTTAGTTCAGAAGAGATTGGCAATTCCAGGGCTCAAATTATCCAAATGATTCTAGTGAAAGTGTATGGAGTTTAAAAACACAGTGGAGCACTTCCTGTATTACCACATGACATCACAAGGTGGATCAGAGTGTTTTCAGTTTGAAAGAAGAACTCAGCCTAAATATGCAGGGTTTGTGTGTTAAACATGTGTGCTTGAAACAAAACACAACTCCAGGTATGTTTGTGATGAGGAAACAATACTATAAAATAGATCAGACAATTGCGTAATATGGGCCCTTTAAGAAAGAGTAGTTTGTATAATAACAACAAAAATTGACTTCCTTTTCTCCAGGACCAATGGGCAGCTCTCGAGCGCCTCTCTGCTGTACGCAAAGCCAAACTACAAGAAGCCTGCAACCAGCATCAGTTCCAGGTAAGTCACGGCCATCATATTATAACCATTTTATTATGTCAAAAATAAATAAACCAAACTTCACTTGTATTCCTTCCTTTTTCCCTCGCAGGCCGACGCAGACGACATAGACACCTGGATGCTGGACGTCCTGAGGATCGTCTCCTCTGTAGACGTGGGACATGATGAGTTCTCCACACAGGCTCTGGTGAAGAAGCACAAGGACGTGGCTGAGGAGATCTCCAGCTACAGACCAGTGATCGACGCCCTGCACGAACAGTCCCGCACCCTGCCTCCTGAGAAGGCCAACTCTGAGGAGGTACTAGGGCCAAGTCAGATTACACAATGGACAGGGCTGGACAGAAAGATTAGAAAAGGCTGATTTAAGGTTGGGGATGTGGTTAATATGGATTAAGCCATTTTTTACTTATGTTGATTATGTAGGATATGATCTTAACACTTCCAAATTAAATAAAGGTTAAAATTGTAATGTTCATCCATTCTTTTTCCAAAACATTTTACTTTTTCATTTAAGCTTAAACCAACTATCCACTCTGAAAGTAAAATGAGGTTATTTTATTTGCATTGCCAGTTTCAATGTAGAAATCCAGCTGATTTAAACCTAAAAGGACTCTCTCTTATCTGAACTCCAGCATCTGCAGCTAATCATGAATCAGTGCTAGTGCAGCCTCTGCAGCTCAGTGAATGAATTCTGGAGGTTCTGAGCTTTAACATGAGGCCTGACCATGTACTGAGAGTGAAAAAAACTTGGATGTGTCTATCTGCAGGTTAAGGCTCTGGACACACAGGTTCAGTTATGATTGTTGTACCTTCTTTACAGGCTACATGCAGTTCCTTTAACATTACTGTGAGTTTATAAGGCGTAAAAGTGTCTGTTTACTATAGTTTCAGTCCTGATTAATTACCAGAAATTGACATTAACACAATGAGTGTGTACATGTGTGTGTGCAGGTGCAGAGCAGGCTGGCGGGCATTGAGGAGCGCTACAAGGAGGTGGCAGAGTTGACTCGTCTGAGGAAACAGGCCCTGCAGGACGCTCTGGCCCTGTACAAGATGATGAGTGAGGCCAACGCCTGTGAGCTGTGGGTCGACGAGAAGGAGCAGTGGCTCAACAGCATGGAGATCCCCGACAAGCTGGAGGACCTGGAGGTGGTGCAGCACCGGTCAGTAGATAAAACAAGGAACTCAAACAAGATTATTTTTGTGTTAACTTTGTACAAGCAGCCATTTTATTGTAGTATCCTCAGTTAATGCAATATTTAAGTTTGCTTTAAAAACAGTGGTAAATTTTCCACCTTCAAAGCGCTTTACATCAAGGAACCACTCACCCATTCACACACCAGTGTACGCAGACACTTTAGGCAAGGTGGGTTAAGTGTCTTGCTGAAAGACACAATGACAGTATTCATTTGTGGGAGCCAGAATCGCACTGCCAATCTGTGGGTCAGTGGATCTGACCTCTCTACTAATGATGTTTATGTCCTGCTCATAGTATAATACTGCAATTGTAAGCAAGCCTGAGAGTCCAAAAGTCCATAAGCCTGATGGATCAGTTCAAAGTCTGCTCCACAATCACATGACTTCCTATCCCTCTACGAAGCCTTCTCTGGTTTACCATTGCCACGGTGAATGCTTTTTTCTGGGATGATAAAGTCTGGTGTCCTCAGCTAAATAGGGTTTACTATTGGAGTTTTGCTCCAAACCTGCTTCCTGAAACGGAAAACTCTGAGCTGTCAGTCTCAGGGGAGATTAACCCTGAGTTAACTCTTAAACTCAGGGTTTATTGAACCTCCTTTGTGAAACGGGGCCATTCTCTGTTCTGGTTTAGTTTCTGCGTTTTCATTGACTTTAACCTGGCACTTTCCTCTGGTCTCAAAATAGCTCCACTTTATTTGCTGTGACTGTGGATTGAGTGCGTGGGAACCAGAGCACAGCCGGTGTTTGCTCTGGACTTGTGTGTGTTTGTCTGTGTGTGTCTTTAGAATGTGGGTACACTTTACAAGGTTGAGTGTTCTGGCACATTCTTACATTGTGTTTAACCACATTACATCACATGAGCTCTGTCCCAGAAGCCCTGTCACTGTGTAAGCCCATGTGGTGTGAAGGTTATGTAGCGTTCAGAGTTTCAAACTACTTGTACTACTACTTGTTACTACAGTATGTCCACGGCTTTATGCTCAGTGTATCTGCTGTGCTCTGTTTATATAACTAAACTGATTCAGGCTAAACATTAAAAGTGAATTTGCCTATAGGGATGTCCCAGTATCAAATCTGAGGATTAGGGTTATTGTGAGAAGAAACATTGAAACATAAGTACATTTGATGAGATATTAAAGGCCACATCAAAAAGCGTATGTAGGTGAACTTTTTTGGAGTAAACAGAATTGAAATCATGGTGGAAAATGTTTTAGAATCACATTGATTTGGCTGATTTCTAAAACATTGTCCGGATGATGTTGATGAAACCTCCACCGTGGACCCCTCCTGGACGAATGAGCTATTGCATCAACTAGACTGAAATAACTTGTTTCTAAAATTATCACTTGGGAAAATGTAACTTAATATAATTATATTGTGTACTAAACAAAAATAAATATACTTAATTCACAAGAAAAAATATGAAATTGATTTGTAATACTACTGTTGACCAAAATCTGTGTCATTTTTAACCAGTGTCATTTTAATAAATTAATAACACCATCAAAATCTATGTCAAATGCTTTTACTTTTTACATTTTGAAACAGGTACTTAAATACTTTTACTTAAGTCGTTTTTTCAAGCATTGGCACAATAAATGGTTAAAAACTGATCTGAAGGTCAAACTGTCATTGTGTCACTGGGCAAGACACTTCACCCACATGCCCCACTCTTGTTACAGTAATATTATCAAGACGACGGAGTAAAACGGAGAGCTAATTTCTGTTTGTTTGTGTTGTAGCTTTGAGAGCCTGGAGCCAGAGATGAACAGCCAGGCTTCCCGGGTTGCCGTGGTGAACCAGGTGGCCCGTCAGCTCCTGCACAGTGGACACCCCAGTGAGAAAGAGATCAAAACCCAGCAGGACACACTCAACACCCGGTAATCCACTCACCCAACCAGATTACACAGGCCATTATAACAGGAAGATTGTCAAGATTATCAGACTAAACCCAGTGAAAAGCAAAGTGGATCTATACTACATTCTAATCCAGTGTAGCGCTCCCAAAAGTGATATCTACAAGTAAAGTCGTAATATCTGACGTAAAAGTAGTCAATTACTATACTTAAGTACACATCTTAGATATCTGTAGTTGGTTTACTTACTTTACTTACTTTAAAGTGGATACTTTTCACTTTTACTTCACTACACTTGAGATCAGGTATCTGTACTTTCTACTCCACTACATTTTTGAACTGGACTGAAAGGTAAGTGTTTTTTACTTTAGTTTGAGACGAGACCTGCTGAAAAGTCAAAGGGTTTATTTTTAACATGTTCATAATTTGAGCCAAAAAAACAAATAAAAACTGGCAGAAAATTATTTTTTTTATAAGACCTTAAAATCTGCATGAAATACTTTTTTTTTTTTTACAGTTTAAATACATTTTTACTTTCAATACTTTAAGAATATTTTTTCATTTGATATTTTTACTTGAGTACTTGCTTTGGTATCATTAATTTTATTTAATTAACATTTAATTAAGTAGTTCTGCCACCACTGGTTGAAACTCTATACTCTACTTAAATAAAAGTTGCAATCTTTTTGACGTAGCTTTTATCTATATAATCAAATACTCTTCATATAATATAATTTAGGTGAGGTTCCTAATGTTCCCGTGTGCTGGTGCAGGTGGGGACAGTTCCGAGACCTGGTGGACCAGAAGAAGGACAGCCTGAATTCTGCTCTAGGCGTTCAGAACTACCACCTGGAGTGCAACGAGACCAAGTCCTGGATCAAGGAGAAGACCAAGGTACCACACAAAACAACTTCTATTTATGTACAAACTCACATGTGCACAGACAATTAGAGCCATTCTTTTTTTTAACTTTCAAAAAATATAATATTTACTTTTTGAAATCCATGTATCAACAGTACATGTGCAAGCCATTGAGAAAAATTAGAGATATTGTGGTTCTGCTCGTGACAGTTAGTTTTTGTTTTTTTTTCCCTATCCAAAATAATTGTTGGGGATGCACTGATTGAGCCTTTTCACTTCCGATACAGTTTGTGATATTATAGCGTTAAGTATCTTCATCTTCCAATACCAGTGTAGAGACTGAAAACATCATATATTTCCTTAAAACAAAAATAAAATGAGACAAAACTGATCCAAATGTGTTATTTATCCCTTAAGTAACAACAGAACAACCTTGTATAAATAAAAGTTTAAACATTATGAGAATTTCTGGACCAAGTATGGCCAGTAAATAGTTGTATTACTTAAAGTTATATGCCCAAACAGAATATCAATATCATATCAGTTCGATCCACAAAATTTCAGTATCGCCACCTTTATCTGATACCAGTGTCAGATTCCTAATAATTGCACTTTCAAAATAAAAATGGTTTAATCCAGATAGCCTAACCAACTTACTTAAATAAATGAGCAGTAAAAAACACAGACACAGGCTCTGACAATAACTTTAGTTTGAATGAATAATTTTTGCGTCTTTAGGATTATCAAAAGAGTGTTATCCAAATACTAAAAAATACTCAAACTATTATTGAATCTAGATGTCTATGTTTGAAAAAAAAATCTCAAACAGCACAAATTGTTGCCCTTGTAGAATACGTTTAGAATGGTCTGTAAATAATAAAAGACCACATAGTTATATATAAAAAGTGTGTTTTTATTCATGCCTCATTGTGATATCAAACCCAGTATTGCTCTGTTTCAATAATATTTAATACAGATTAGGCAGATAAATTGCATATTGTTAAAATGCAAACTTTTGTTGAAATACATTCACTTTTTGGTTCTAGTCACTGATAGAAAGGATCAGGTTCAACATTTGTGAATTGGCTCTGGGAACGTGACAGTTCATTTAACTTTATTTCTACAGGGAGAGCCCAGTGACGCTTCTTTTTCATGAGCGCTCTGTTCAAATACAGAAAAACACAAACAAAAAAACAAAAACAAAAAAAAAACAAATAGGCCTAACTGCATAGGTCCATTTAAAGCATTAAAAAGAGGAGCAGGTGTGAGTATAAATGTTTATCACCAGATTATTAAAGTGCATTAGTGGTACCAATCTATCCAGTTTTACATGTCCTTGAAAGGTATTCCATTTTTATGAAGCAAAATAACCAAAAGCTTTTCTCCTCTTTCAGTTCTAGTGCAGCCAGTTTTTAGACATATCATGAGATCTTGTAATAAAAGTTCCCATACCAAAGTTCAACAAACAAGTGAGATATTGAGTCAGTCTATTGTCATAGTCCCTTATAAATATATTTTATACAGTGTGATTCTCTTCTGAGACATAGCAATGGCCAACCTACTTTGTCATAGAGTGAACAGTGAAAGGTTTAAATTCATGACCTGAAATGAAGGGCTTAGTGAAAGAGTGTGTCTAAATGTTTAAAGTAGAAGCTGAAGTCTGCGTGTAGATTATCTCTATTGTCTAGTACAGAAACAAAGATTGCTTCAACAGGGATACAAGATTTGTTCATTACATTCTTGAATTTGCTAACCACCAATAGAATATCAAGCCTGTTTGAAATGTTTGTATCTGGACAGCACTACTTCAGACAGACCGGGAGTGTAAAATAGCCTTCAAACTTGCTGATGTGATCTGTATGTGAACAAAACTGAACATCATCATGTGTTGCCTAGGTGATCGAGTCGACTCAGGAGCTGGGGAACGACCTTGCGGGGGTGATGGCTCTGCAGAGGAAGCTCACAGGGATGGAGAGAGACCTGGCTGCTATCGAGGATAAACTGGGAGACCTGGACAAAGAGGCGGAGCGGCTGGCATCTGAACATCCCGAGCAGTCTGAGGCCATCAAGGGACAGCTTCAGAACATCAGGGGCGTCTGGGCTGAGATGAAGGTAACACTGAAGAAGATATAGAATCAGGCCTGTCACAAGAACACATTTTGAAGTGTGATGTTGCTTTAAAGCAGCGGTCGGCAACCCACGGCTCCAGAGCCACATGCGGCTTCATTCTTATACTGTGGCTCCACGTAGCTTGGGAAAATAAAGTATTTAATTGAAGTGTGTTTTATTAGTGTTAGTTTTACTTTTTTAAATTGTAGTTTAAATTGGAAAATTATTGCAATGTTGAAATATTAAAATAAAATTATATTGTATTATTTTTCGTCGCTCAAAATAAACGTCACACTCAAGGAACTATGTTATAAAACAAACACCACTCACACCTCACCGACACAGCTCACAGTCCTGGGTAAAGACACAGCCCCGATTTGCAGACACTGTGCAGAGGTTCAGGAGCAGGAGGAACTGTAGCACTACATGGATTTCATAAACCAGTGATCCCCAACCACCGGGCTGGGGACCTTTTCCGGTCCATTACGTATTTGCTACTGGGCCGCACAAAAACAGTAAATTTATTAGCGACCGCATCTTCTCTGATGTAACTTTGGCTCATCCCTCATGACGTGCTAATAAGCTCGTCCGTAGATATATAAAGAAAATCCTGAGAGGAAATCTCCACAAAAATCCATTTGATATAACAGCGAGTATATTATATCTGTGCTAGATTTGCTCTTGTGCTCCGCGATGACGTATCACGTATAACGCATCAGTCACGTCGCCCAAAAGTAAACCCACAAGCGCGTGAAAATGAGACAAAAACAAAAGTCTTTGGAGAGCTTTTTTGCAAAGGGGAAAAGGCCAACTGAGAAGCCAGGAGAGGAGCCTATGACCTCCAAGGAAAAGAAAGATCAATTTAACAGACAACACCAGGAGTTCTACTTAAAATATGGGTTTGTCGCTACAGGTGACTCTCTCGCGCCGAGTCCGCTCTGCGTAATATGTGGGAAAAGCGAACGAGGCAATGAAATCTTAAAAACTGCTTTGGCACATGGAGACTAGGCACCTGGATTAAAAGATAAGCCTTTAGAGTTTTTTTCAAAGAAATTACGGAGCAGAATGGACATAAACACACTGCGGGTGTCATTGTCTCCCATCACTAATGATGGGACCGCCTCATCGCAAAGAAACAAGCGCAGGTCTCCCACTGATTCAGTGGTATAGTGAGGAGTATTTTTTATGCACTTAACTTTTTTTTGCCATTTTTATCTGCCGCGCGTAGAAGGCTGGTCTGTGAAAGTAAAACCTACCATTATTCAGGTCCGTGGTGCAAAAAAGGTTGGGGACCCCTGTTATAAGCACACTACTGTATAATTGTTGACACAAACCGTAAGAGTAAAAAAAAAAACGAAAAAAAAACCCAACAATATACACAGTGTTATCTTCATTTTGGATGTCAAAAAAAATTTTGCAGCTCCCAGTGCTTTGTTTTCTTGTAAACTGGGTCAAAATGTCTCATTGGGAGTTAAAGGCTGCTGACCCCTGCTCTAAAGTAAACATAGACGATAAACGATCATATTGGAGCCAAGCTATAAAGAATTAGCCCCAAAAACGATTCTAAATATACAGTACTATTAATATATTGTATCTATAATGAGTCATAAAAGTTCACAATTCAACCATCCGTCCATCCTTATATTTACCCAAAAAATTAGGCTGATATTTCTCTGTGCACCACTGTGTTGCCACTCACAATGAGAGTAGATCAGACAGAGATCAAAGAGACAGGGATCATTTGTCATAAAAAATTAACATGTGCTGCAGCTAACCGTTACTTGTCAACTTCTAGTAAATGCATAACTGTAGAATAAGAATATTGTTAACCCTGTGGCCGTTCTGTGTAGGATACGATGAAGAACCGCGAGGAGTCTCTGGGTGAGGCTTCGAAGCTGCAGCAGTTCCTGAGGGACCTAGATGACTTCCAGTCGTGGCTGTCCCGCACACAGACAGCCATCGCCTCCGAGGACATGCCCAACACTCTGACCGAGGCCGAGAAGTTGCTGGCCCAACACGAGAACATCAAGAACGAGATCCGCAACTATGAAGAGGACTACCAGAAGATGAGGGATATGGGCGAAATGGTGACGCAGGGTCAGACCGATGCTCAGTACATGTTCCTGAGGCAAAGGCTGCAGGCGCTGGACACCGGCTGGAACGAGCTGCACAAAATGTGGGAGAACCGCCAGAACCTCCTGTCCCAATCTCACGCATACCAGCTGTTCCTCAGGGACACCAAGCAGGCCGAAGCCTTCCTCAACAACCAGGTGCTCTACCCTAACATAAATGCTAGCCCTGACCCTACTAGTCAGCTATAGAGCTCAGAGACTTACTACCACCAGTCTCTGAAGGCTGCGCAGTTTTCTCATCACAACCCTATAAATGACAGAAACTTTTTTTTACATCATATTTTTAGACCTAGTAAACAAGTATAAGGATTGCTTAAAGCCACAGTGTGTAACTTTTTAGCCCATTCCATGCCTGTTTCCATGGAATTGTTGTTACATTAGCTATAATACGAGAATTTGAGAATTTGAACTTTCTATTTCCATGGAATCATGTGCCACCTCAATAAAGTTACAAACTATAGCTTTAACTGTGACTTTATTCAAGCCATATCTCTAAGTTCAAAGCTGCGTTGCCACTTTTTGACTGTTGTAATTATACTTCTTTAGTCCAACCAATGAGAGACATCCCCTCTATATCTAATTGATGTGTGTGGCTACCCTCATGAGGTAGAAACATGTAACTACAATATGATTTAAATCTGTATATAATTTATATAATTTTGGATGGACACTTTCGTGAATCTTACATCCTCCTCCCTGCCTTGTTTCCTCCAGGAGTACGTGCTGGCCCACACCGAGATGCCCACCACGCTGGAGGGGGCTGAGGCTGCCATCAAGAAGCAGGAGGACTTCATGACCACTATGGATGCCAATGAGGAGAAGATCGGAGCTGTGGTGGACTCAGGGCGCCGCCTAGTGTCCGACGGGAACATCAACGCTGACCGTATCCAGGAGAAGGTCGACTCTATTGAATCAAGGTCTTTGGTCTATTTGTTTTTTTTTCCTTTCAGCTTATTGAAAATGAATGAATGAAATTATATAATGAACATTTTGGCCTTGTTCTTGGCAAAAAGTAAATTAACAGGACTTAAAGCAAGCCTCCCCTTAATTTCTAGTTCCAATTATTGTGACAGTTGTTTCTGGTGGAGGGTACTCCAGCAGCACGTCTCCGTGGAGCTGTTATTGATTTGCTTGATTTGCTTTCACAATGTGGTATTAAACATATTTATTTATTATTTATTATTTTATTGCTAATTAATACCTTGGAAAACATCCATTATTTCTGTAATCAGGCTTATCTCTCCACAGATCTGAACTGTGACTTGATCTATTAGCCTCAAATGCTTGTCTCTATAGAAATAAAGAAGTTTAATGACATACTGTGGAGTATTTCACGCAAATAACATAAAAGACAAGCAGGTGGCAGTCCCTCCACCAAAAGTTGCACAGTGCATCTTTAAAGCACATCATCATTTCTAGATCCAAATAGTCAAATGATTTCGTTTGTTGCACAGACGTAAGAAGAACCGAGAAGCTGCCAGTGAACTGCTGATGAGGCTGAAGGACAACCGTGACCTGCAGAAGTTCCTCCAGGACTGTCAAGAGGTCTCACTTGTTCTGCTCCTGTTCAAAATGACTTTGTTTTTAAATTCATAAGCTAATAGTGTCTGTGTGTTTTAGCTGTCTCTGTGGATCAATGAGAAGATGCTGACGGCTCAGGACATGTCTTATGACGAGGCCAGAAATCTCCACAGCAAATGGCTCAAGCACCAGGCCTTCATGGCCGAGCTGCAGTCCAACAAGGAGTGGCTGGACAAGATCGAGAAGGTACAGCAGGAAGTCACTGTTTATGATAGTACTTTAATTACTTTGTTTATAACATAACATGGTAGAAAGCTGAACACATGTGGTCTTTTGCTACATTTTCTTTTGTAATAGATTTGAGATGTTAGAATGGAATTCTTTGCAGAGTTTAATTAACAAATTGAAATCACAGTTGTAATACTTGTAATTGGCAAATGGCAATTATTTCACCTCGATTACCCTCCCAAAAGATATCTCAATGGATCTAACCTGGTCAAGGTTAATACATTTAGGGCAGTGATTCCCAAATTGTCTGTAGAAAATGTATTAGTTTATTAAGATATTTGTTCAAAAACATTTCATTTTACGGTTCATTTTTCTTAAAAGAAAGAAACCTCTCAACAAGGAGAAAGATGTTAAATGTCAAAAATCTTTAAAGTATCAGTAATAATGCATTAGTGGTTTATATCACTTTTCCAGACAAAGTAGAATTTTTTGCATTACTCATTCACTCCACAGTCGGTTGTGTTAAGATACTGTTGTAGCTGACCACCACCGACACTCACTCCACTTTCATTCTAGCCAATGTGGGTGAAGTGTTTTGCCTAAGTGGCACTGCTGCCCCACTGTGGCATCTGGTATTTACAGCGATCTCCCATCCAAGTACTAACCACTACCAGCCCTGCTTAGCTTTTGAAATGTGACGAGATCAGGCTTTCACAAGAGGTTTGGGTTAGCAAACCACTAATTTAGGTAATAGAATGACCACTGTCCTGCAGTGTGTTGCAAATATAATTATGATCCACAAAAGTTGAACTGAAGTCCATTATCCCCTTATATTGATCTAAACATGTCTGTATATAAACACTTTTACATTCCCATTTCCCCTGTCACTAGTGCACAATGTTGTGATGTACAACAAAACTACAACAGTGCCCTTGTGTGTGCTCCAGGACGGGCAGGCGCTGATGGCAGAGAAGCCCGAGACAGAGGCCATGGTGAAGGAGAAGCTATCATCTCTGAAGGGCATGTGGGGTGACCTGGAGGGCACCACACAGACCAAAGCTAAGTGCCTGTTTGACGCCAACAAGGCCGAACTGTTCACCCAAAGCTGCGCTGACCTGGACAAGTGGCTGGAGAACCTGGATGGTCAGCTCATGTCCGACGACTACGGCAAAGATCTCACCTCAGTCAACATCCTGCTCAAGAAACAACAGGTGAGCAGGGTCAAATGTGCCCACCGGGGGGCGTATGGGTTTCATTGGTTGGCTTTGATTTAGGTGGATGTACCATAGTTGAATTTGAATGAACTGTTTATTGCAATAAGCGAAGTACTGCCATTGCCTTAAAAGCTGTTATTAACTACAGGCAAAGTTTACTATAGGTATTTTGTTTCACTAAATGTTAAAGGCACCAGACTTTTGCCATCTTAAAACGTGAAAAACAGAACTACTTCATTTTAAACAGTTAGCAAAAGTCCAAAAGTGTTCCTCACTCCAACACAGTCCTAGAATCCTAATTATTCACAATGAGTTTATAAGTCCTTTTTACATTGATTGTAGTTTTGCAATCACACCACGGCTAACAACTAGCATGTTAACAGCGCAATAGCAGTACTTCCTGGTTCACCGAGGATAAGACTGCTTTATAATTAGATGCAGACAGATCACAGCATTTTTTTTATCCTAAGAGCTGCTTTTACAATATAGCTGTACTGGGCCAATATACATATGTGTTAATGATTTAAAACATGTGGACTGTGTTACATCACCCCTGTCCTCAAAAAACTCCACTGGCTTCTCATACAATATCAGAAATGAACCTGAATCTTTAGAATGATCTTAAGCTGTATCAGAACAAGTATAAGACACATAGACTAGTATACACCCATGGACCACTATGGAACCTACTGGACCACTGAGGGATTACACAGATATAAGGCCACATGGGAATATAAAAGAAAGTACTACCATTTAATGCTGAAATTCACGTTCTGTTGTCTAAAGAAAGAGTGTTTTTATTATCATTATGGTGTCGGAATCGGTATTGAGCATCAAGTCTATTCCTTAGTACAATATCAAGTTTGAAATTTTGTATTGACAACACTACTCCTTAGGCATATCTTCTGTTTAAACCTGCTTGTGTGTGATTTTAGATGCTGGAGAGCCAGGTGGAGGTGCGGCAGAAGGAGGTGGAGGAGTTACAGTCACAGTCCCAGGCTCTGAGTCAGGAGGGGAAGGGCTCCGAGGAGGTGGACGGTCAGAGGGTCAGTGTGGAGAGGAGGTTTCAGACTCTCCAGGCCCCACTGCAGAAGAGGAGAGACATGCTCATGGCCTCCAGAGAAATCCACCAGTTCAACAGAGATGTGGAGGATGAGATCGTGAGTCTCGCCTTTATATTTCGTTCCTATAAATACTTCTGTAATATAAAAAATGTGTTTGTGTAGTTTCAACACATAGCCTAATAAACATTCTTATGTTTTTACAGTTGTGGGTGGAAGAGAGGATGCCACTGGCCACTTCTACTGACCATGGACACAACCTACAGACTGTTCAGCTGCTCATCAAGAAGAACCAGGTACTCACTAAATGCACCTGTTACACACACATAAACGTAATAATAATAATATCTAGTCAAGTTAAAATCATTTCACAATTCATATCTTGATTTGAGCACTCTTTCCTTGTTGGCAGTGTTTGGTGTTAAATGTGCTAAATGAAACATTATTGAGACATGACCTCTACTGTAGCCACCAGAGAGACAGAGATAAACAGATCGCAGCAGTGTTGTGGAGATGGTGCCATGTTATTCGAGCCAGCCAACTCATTTATTGTTTGACTCTATTTAAATGTCTTTAATTAAACCTCAAAACACACCTTTGGTGTTGAGTGTGCTAAAAGTGAAACATTATTTAGACATGACCTCTGCCGTAACCACCAAAGATAGATACATATTTGATTCAGTTATACAACATCACAAATAATATCCATAACATCCCAAAGTAATGTAACTAAGAAGTGTAATATATTACATTTTAAACAAGTAACTAGTAATGGATAACTAGCCCTGTCACAATAATAAATTTTGAAGTTTGATATCTTGCTGTCTTATAGACAATAAATGATAATACTGAAACAAATTTATGCCACTGGCACAAAAACCTAAGAGCAGATTTAAACAACAAAATTATTCTAAATCTATTGTTAAAAAATCATGAGCTGCAATAAATAAACAGCAGAATGCAATACTTTAGTACTTATCTGTAATGAGCCATAGAAGTGATTTATTCAACCTTTTATGGTTTAAATCTTACCATATAGCCAAAAAATAACAAACAATTTTGCAGTAGTGCAAAGAAAATGTAAGATGATAAATATTGATCCCCCCAAAAAAATAGTTCCAGCTTCCATATACTGAATGCTAAGTCGATATAGTGTTTATCATGACAGGTCTGTGGATAATTAATGACTGAACTTCCTCAACACTGCTGTTCAAAATAGTTATTCATTTTATTTCAAGTAAAACGGTGTAGTAACATTTCATGTTAAATTAGAATGCACATCTCACATCATAACAATTTTGGGAAATTGAGCTTAAAATATTTAGAAAAAAGACAAATGATCTTTAACTCTAATAATAAAATTGAGATACATTTTCTAACCCTTGCAGAGTTCCACAGCAGTATAAATGTTCTAAATGTCAGATTCACATGTAAAATCTAATGTAAAATCCTGTATCTCCAGACCCTGCAGAAGGAGATCCAGGGCCACCAGCCGCGTTACGATGACATCTTTGAGCGCAGCCAGAGCGTGCTGAGGCAGAGTTCGCCCACCTCAGAGGCCATCAGGCAGAGGCTGTCCGAGCTGCAGGCCCTGTGGGCTCAGATCCGCCAGGAGACAGAGAACAGACACCAGAGGCTGAGCGAGGCACACGAGGCACAGCAGTACTATTTCGACGCAGCAGAGGCTGAAGCATGGATGAGCGAACAGGAACTCTACATGATGTCTGAGGAGAAAGCCAAGGTGCTGTTCTGTTCCAGTTACATCTCATGCCCTTATCTTGTGACAGGGATCAAAACAAAAACTAACAAACTATAATATTCCAATACTTTTTTATGAATTCTAATTTAAGTTGGCATCTTAAAATTAAAATTAGACTGTTCATATTTTTTTAATCATCTAGATTCATAGTTCATATGTAAAGGTACATTCCCTTGTATGTGTATTCCAGGATGAGCAGAGCTCTGTGGCCATGCTAAAGAAGCACCAGATCCTGGAGCAGGCTGTGGAGGACTATGCCGACACTGTGCACCAGCTGTCCTCTACCAGCAGGGGGCTGGTGGCTGCTGGACACCCAGACAGGTCAGTTTCACCTGAGCCCGTAACAAAAGAGCAACACGTGAGATTTGTAGTGCTGTGTGTGTGTATATATATATATATATATATATATATATATATATATATATGTTTGTGTTCCAGCGAGCGTATCGGCATGCGTCAGTCCCAGGTGGATAAGCTGTACGCCGGGCTTAAGGACCTGTCGGAGGAGCGCAGGGGCAAACTGGACGAGCGCTTCAGATTGTTCCAGCTCAACAGAGAGGTGGACGACCTGGAGCAGTGGATCGCAGAGAGGGAGGTGGTTGCCGGGTCACATGAGCTGGGACAGGACTACGAGCATGTCACAGTGAGTGCAACAGCATGGATCTTATTACTTTTAACTTCTACTGCCTTTTAGAATTGTATGAGCATGCAGTCATCTGTGATTGTTTTTGTTGTTCTTTATTTTAATTATGAACCAAATAATCTCCTCTCCACCACCCAATATTTATAGATGTATAGGATAAAATTGTTACCAAATGTACTGAAAATGAAAGTTATGCGATATTAGACCTACTTGGTGATGGATGAGGATGGGGGTAAAGTGAAATTTTGGTTAACATGTGAAATATTTTAAATGTGCAGATTTATCTCCCTTCTGTTCCTTTTAGGTCATGTCCAAATATAATACAACATCATGTATTATAGTGAAATATTTAAATGGCACGGTCAAATAAAAAATAAAATAAATAAATACATAAATAATAAATACAAACAATGTTTAAAATTGACAACAATACAGAAAGTGCAAAAATGTATGTATTCGAGGTCATGTCTTTTGTTGACACTAGACAGGCACCAATATTGAAAATGCACCGCTTTTTTGTAGATTTGAAAATGTGGCTCTCCAAAAAAACTCTTCATCTCTCCATCTTCTAACCCTTCTGTCCTCCCCTCCCCCCAGATGCTGCAAGAACGTTTCCGTGAGTTCGCTCGCGACACCGGCAACATCGGCCAGGAGCGTGTGGATGCCGTGAACAGGCTGGCCGACGAGCTGATCAATGCGGGGCACGGCGACGCGGCCACCATCGCAGAGTGGAAGGACGGGCTTAACGAGGCCTGGGCCGACCTGCTGGAGCTCATCGACACACGTACGCAGATCCTGGCTGCCTCCTACGAGCTCCACAAGTTCTACCACGACGCTAAGGAGATCCTCAACCGCATCCTGGACAAGCACAAGAAGCTACCCGAGGAGCTGGGCCGAGACCAAAACACCGTGGAGACCCTTCAGAGGATGCACACCACATTTGAGCACGACATCCAGGCGCTCGGCACACAGGTACGTCTCTGGGGGAGGTTTCAGTGAGATGTAATGTAGAGGGATCTGGAAGATTTTTTTGTGTGTGTGTGTTGCATTTTAAGCTGGGCACCCATGAAAAAGAGAATCTGGGTGCTCTCATTGCGTTCCCCTGTATAAATAAAAATAAAGAAGAATCAGTCAAATCAAAACTGCAATTTGAATGGAAGCAAATGAGCAAATCACGAAGGTTATATTACGCAAAATTAGTTCATGTGAGGTTTAAGACATATTATAATGTTGTTACTACATCAAAACATATGTGAAGTTGTGTTTTGTTTCATTCAGTTTTTTGCTTAATTCTTTATTAGACTGTCTACATGTCCAAGGCTCAAAATGCTTTGTTCCATCTTGTGATGTCATGTAGTGGTAGTTTTCAAGTTAAAAGCTACCTTTTGCCTTTAGATCAGTAGAGATTGGCAATTTCAGGACTGAAATTATCCAAATGATTCTAGCCATATGTGTAAACCCTCAGTCGTCCAGGTCTGATCCATAGCAAAAGACGAAGTTCAAATCTGTCAACTGGACAAATGTGATTTGTCCAGTTGACAGATTTGAACTACGTCTTTTACTACAAATGATTCTAAGTATATATATGGAGTGTGTGCTAAACAGATGTGAATGAAACAAAGCACAACTCCGGGTGTGTGTTTGATGAGTAAACAACATTATTAACAAAAAGTTAGAGTTTAAAAAGTTAAAGTTAAAGGTATTAACAAAAGTCAGAAAATGGCATAATATGGGCCCTTTAAAATGGGACTAAATAAAATACTTGAACTCTGCCCACATTATGTATTCTTGTATTCATTTGTCATTTAATATTGCATGCTTTTTGTCAATTCTCCAGGATGCATTTAAAATGTGAACTTTGAACAGAATCCTATTATCGTAAACAAAAATCGCAAATTTATTCAGAATCACAAATCGTTCAGCCTTTATATAATGTGATATGTGTATGTTAATATTGATCGAAAACATTGTGTGTTTGGTACAGGTGCGACAGCTGCAGGAGGATGCAGTCCGTCTGCAGTCTGCGTATGCCGGGGACAAAGCAGACGACATCCAGAAGAGAGAAGGAGAGGTGAGACCTGCTTTAAAATGTGCTTCATGTAAGAGCTGTAGACCCTATGAGACACACAGTAGGTCCTCAGCTGGTGCATGACATCTGATTTCTGTGTTAATGGTGATGCATGCTGCACTGCCTCTGCAGAAACACACTTTAAATATAGGGCGTTTCCAAAAAATGCTGATGCAATCTACAGGCAACACTTTCAAACTGTTAACCCAGGGTAAAAACAGGGTGTAAGGCTAGCATACGGGAGTGAGCATACGGGAGCGAGCATACAGGAGCTAGCATACAGGGCATGGTCAAAATACATGACACAAGTACAATAATTGATCATTGCATCAGTCTTTTCGCTGATGCTAGTTTCAATTATTGGAATGCATAATAATATGGCAGAGTAAAGTGAAGGTTAGGCTTGTTCCATTGTTCCATGCTCTCAGGGCAGTTTAACTCACTGAATAAGAGGGGTAGAATTCCTTATGTTGTTGTAAAGGTTTAGAGACATGAGCTGCAGTGTTGTTGACGTGTGTTTTGACCATTCCCTGTATGTATTTATGTATGTATGTTGTCTGCGGTCCTCCAGAGGAGAAAGGGAGAGGTGAGACTCTTAGACCCTGGCTTTGCATCCTTGTGGCTGCAGTCTTAGACTGAATAAGGCCTGACTAAAATGTAACATTTTAGTCGTCTCATGCAGCGCTGGCACACAGACTGCTGATGTGCAAACATCCACTTGACTAGGCACATGCACTCAGTGGATTTTTGCTGACCTCCCTGTCCCTGCTTTAAAATACCACTGGTTCTGCATGAGAGACTTGCCCCTATACAAGTATACTCAAAGTGTACATGCTAACACATGAATTTAAATGGGTTACCTGGAGAAGTGTATAAAGGATTTCTGACGTCGTAGCAGTTTGCTATAAAAATAGCAGCTTGTTAGCGTTAGCATAAGCTATAATCGCTTCTGCTGCTTGTAGGGCATTAGATAAATGTCTTACGTGTGTCTGCTGCCCAGCCTGGCTTCTATGTAAAATGTTACATATAGAGCTTTAAGTGCAGTTCTGTAAACAACAGCAGTTCTATCAGCTGTTGGTAAAGAGAATGAAAATGTCCTGCACATTTGCTCCATTGTTACTCTTCAAATGTAATGAATGTGTACTCATGCTACACAGAGCCAGACCTACACTGTGGGTGTCTTTGTTTTAGAGAACCCCATTTATACAGGGATAAATAATCAAAACATTTGGGGGCTTAACATTTGTTTCTTTTATTATGTAATTTATATTGATTTTAGTGTGTAATATGACCGTATATATGTGTGTGTGCTCCCAGGTGCTGGAGGCCTGGAAGAACCTGCTGGAGGCGGTGGAGGGCCGTCGAGTCAAACTGCTGGATACTGGGGATAAGTTCCGTTTCTTCAGCATGGTCCGAGACCTCATGCTGTGGATGGAGGACGTCATCCGCCTGATTGAGGCACAGGAGAAGCCCAGGTACAGGCCATACCACCTGAAAATGCCAAATCTCATCATATCATGTAAGCTATGAAGGGTTGTTGAATTTAAAATGCACTGTCACATATGTTCACATAAACATGTTTGGAATCCAAGGATTTCAGAATGATGAAAAAATTGGGCTGTTACCATAGCATACATAAATAGTTAAACTTTTGCGTGGTCAAAAGTCCTCAAAATGGCAACCATAACATGGAAAAAGTCAGGTGATAACCCTGACTGCCGGTTGGTTGAGAGGCAAAGATGGCAGGCTGTGACTGGCTGATGTGACATGACTGGCAACATGAGATGGGAGAAGGTTGATTTTATCTGTGAGATACTGATGCTAAGCTAACCTGATGTGTCTGTGTTATTTCCAGGGATGTGTCGTCCGTGGAGCTGCTCATGAACAACCACCAGGGCATCAAGGCAGAGATCGACGCCCGCAATGACAGCTTCACGGCCTGTATCGAGCTGGGCAAGGCTCTGCTGGCCCGCAAACACTACGCTTCAGAAGAGGTAGCACTAAGACTTCGGTTTACTCAGTATACATGTAATGCTGGTTTAATCTGGATGTAGACCTTATTTGGCCATGTTTTGGCCAGGTTTAGTTCTGCTGTGTATCACAGTTTACTCATAAATATATGTAGCGTGTGTGCAAGTCTGAACACAGTTTTAATTCCTCCCCCAGAATAAAAAACATCAAACAATATTAAGTTTAATTTGGTTTAATTTAAGTTTAATTTTGGTTTTACAAACCAGAATATTGTGCTTAATATACTGTGTTGACATTGAACTTCACTCCAAATGATGTGCTTAATTGAATTTAAAAGTGCACTGTGTAACTTTTCTGGTGGGGCAGGTCCATCACCTACTTGTCTCCATGGAGAGGTTGCTTTGCCTTGAATGTTCCACAGTATGACATTATCTTTTCTATCTGATATTCATTTCATAATGGTGTTTCTATTTCTTCCTTTCTGAAAGCACATACGCAGGGAACATTCAGTGCTTTCAGCGGCGTTTTCTCTCTCATAGAACCATAGTTCCATTCATAACTTCAGCTTTTATCATTCCCTGAACAACATGTATTTATACAGCCATAGAGTTCCACATTTCCACAGATCTGGCCTGTAATTTGGTCTGACTTGCTTGTCTCCATGTAGATAAGTTTGATATCTTACTGTGGAATATTCCAAGCAAAGCACATCTCCATGGAAACAATTAGATTATGAGCCCTCCTTCAGAAAAAGTTATGTAGTGCACCTTTAATTAAGCATATACTACATAAATTGGTGCGTTTATTTCATATTCTTATGTGTGTCCCAGTATTTTGAAATATGATCATTATTCTTCCATTCTAATACCTTTTGATTGTGATTGTCTGATTTGTAAATAACTTGCCTCGATTTGTATTTTCATCAGATTAAAGAAAAGTTGCTACAATTGACGGACAAGAGGAAAGACATGATTGACAAGTGGGAGGACAGATGGGAGTGGCTCAGACTAGGTACCAACTACTATTCTACTCTACATGTACTACTATTACTGTTACTATGAATACTTTTGTTTTGGACAATTCTAGCACAGAGTAACCAAGTGAGTTACTACTACTGCTACTACTATTATTCACTAGCAAGGACCACGCCACAATAATGGTATACAATAAAGATATTTATTGGTGATATGAATAGATGTGGAGGCTAAGTAGACTCAGGATGGGGACTCTGTCTCAGGCGGCTAGCCCAGCCTATTCAGGACCCCCCTCCTCTTTGAAGATGTTGAGGTCTTCGGGCTGAAAGATGAAGAGACATGGGTTGGGAGGGAGGGCTCGAAGAAGTAGAGACAGACGGTGTTGTCATGATAGGCTTGTATAAAAAGGGCTTCTGGGTAATCAGAGGTGTGGTTGAGGTAAGCTATGATTTGCTGGAGAGGAGCCGGAGGAGGTTGAGGCGTGGTCGTGCTTCAGTTAGTTCTACTGTTACAATTACTACTTTAACTACTACTATTACTGTATTGTGGTCTCTAACCCGGATGCCCTCCCTCCTCAGTGCTGGAGGTGCACCAGTTCTCCAGGGACGCAGGGGTCGCAGAGGCCTGGTTGTTGGGACAGGAACCGTACCTGTCCAGCCGTGAGATTGGACAGAGCGTGGATGAGGTGGAGAAACTCATTAAGAGACATGAGGCCTTTGAGAAGTCTGCAGCCACCTGGGAGGAGCGTTTCGCAGCACTGGAGAGGCTCACTACGGTAACCTGAAATACATGGGAAAAATACCGGCCCTTTAAAGAGCCTATATTACACAAAATTTACTCTTGTGAGCTTTAAGCCATGTTATAATGTTGTTACCACCTCAAAAACATACAACAACACACATTTGAGTAATCCTGCATTATTAGTTTTTCTGCATCTCCAAAGCTCAAAATGCTCTGTTCCACCTGGCAATGTCATGAGTCGGTAGTTTTCAAGTTAACAGCTACTCTTTACTTTTTTGTTTAGTAGATATTGGCAATTCCAGAGCTGAAATTATCCAAATTACTCTAGTGAAGGTGTATGGAGCTTAAAATCACAGTGGAGCACTTCCTGTATTACCACATGACATCACAAGGTGGAACAGAGTCTTTTCTGTTTGAGAGAAGAACTCAGTTTAAATATGCAGGGTGTGTGTGTGACATTTTGTGATTGAAACAAAACATAACTCTGATTATGTTTTTTATGAGAAACATTATAACACAGATCAGACAATAGCATAATATGGGCTCTTTATGGTGAGGGTTTAGGTGACTATGGTTAAGGTTCAGATCAGTCTCCAGAAAATTAATGTAAATCAATGTACTTTCCCCATATCACATGTAAACCTAACGTGTTTGTGTGTGCAGATGGAGTTGTTGGAAGTGCGGAGAAGGCAGGAGGAGGAGGAGAGGAACAGACAGCCCCCGGTCACTGAGGCCTCGCCCACTGAAGCTGCTGCACGGTCAGTCTATAGCAATACACACTCCTAGGCTCTGAAATCTTTCATTTTCCTCTCACAGCAAACATGTTCACAGGCATTCATCAAAATCCAAAAGAATATATTTGTGTTTATGTCACTATGTTTCTAGCTCAGTAGGTTCCACTTGTTATATAATCACATTTAACATTAAAACTGTTTGTGTAGTTACATGTTTTAATTAATCAGAATATTCCACAGATGGACTCATTTATGGAGTATCCCATGTAAAACAATATTCAGAAGGTATTATGTCCAATGTTTAAGTTATGTTTTTGTTGAGGTTTAAGTGGCCAATGTGAAATTAGCCACAAAAGTGCAGTAGTATCACCTCAAACCTTTTTTTGTTTTGTTTTATTTATTTATTTATGTTTATTGTTTGTTTTTTTTTCCCGCAATGAAGATATACTTAACATTCAAATAACCAAAATCTTCAACAACATTCACTACATCTTTAGATAATAGTCTGAAACATGTTAATAAACAAAGGTAATATGGAGAACATTGTAAATCTATTGAGTGTATTAAGTTCCAGTGACTTTCAGCTGATTGTGTAAAATCACTTTTCTGTGGACATTTTATTTTCAGCTTAAACTTTGCTAAATAAACATAACCTGAATCTGTGTGTGTGTGTGTCTGTGTGTGTCTGTGTGTGTGCGCGTGTGTGTATGTGTGCGTTGCATTGCAGGGAGGGAGAAGCAGCAGCTCAGAACGGCCTGCCCTCTGACCAGGAGTCGCCCAGGGTTAGTACCTATCGCTCTCCCGCCTACCAGCAGTACAGCACCACCCTACAGGGCCGCAGGGCTGCCCCATGACACCCGTTACCACGGCAACCAAACTATACACACACACATACCATCAAACTATTGTGGACTTGAAGACATTACTCTAGGTTGGGTTCACATGACGGATATTTAAAAACAGCTGGAGACAGGGCAGAATGTCATAGTGAAATGTGCTGTTTGCAGATTATAGATTTGTTGACCTGGTTTATGGTTAATATCTCTGTAATTACTGTGAGTATTATATGAAACAAAAACTGGCACAAAATTCAAAATGTTCTCTGTGAGCTAAAAATAATATAAAATAAGTATTATAAACATGTGATTTTTAGCAGATTGAACAACATTACACTTCTAGATTAATATATAGTGAATATGAATTTTCTGTTTGGCTGTTAAAGACACACGATGTAACTTTTCTGATGGGTCTGCCACCTGCTCATCTCCATTGCATTATCACAGTATATGACATGGAGTAAAGTTCAGATGTAGTTTTAAATAGGTTAGGATTAGGCAAGTACTTTACATGTAAATGATTATGCTATGCTAAATGTAAAGCTAGCTGTCTGCGGCTGAAATTCGTAAAACCAACTTTCAAAAACAAAATTGTAGAAATCATCAGAAAAGAATGTTCGGTATGGTTTTTAACTTTCTATTTCCACTGAATCATGCAAGTAACTTGCCACCTCCTACTGTACCTTTTAAGTCATAATATTTACAGTAAATTATTTTCATTTAACCCATCGAGAACTGTCACATTCTCATGAGACACTCCACAAAGGGTTAAGGTTAAGTAGTGACTATGGCAACATCACTGTTTTCCATAATGAACCTTTAAAAAATGTCCCTGTCCTTCATAGAGATCCTAGACCTGTGAACCCAACCTAAGACTTAAATAGGTGCTGGTTAATATTGATTTTCTATTAGTATAATGCTTCATCTTGTCAAACCATATGGACCAATAGACAAAGGCAACATGCTGGTTATTGTAGGAGACACTGTAGTGTATCCAGTGGACCACATTCATTCTTTACTTTACTTTTCCCCTCCCTCTTCCTCCCTCTTCCCCCCCTTGTCCTTCAGCCCGACACCCCCATCATCATCTCCCCACAGCTCCTCATCTTCCTCCTAGTTTACGTTATAATTTACAAACTCACTCTGTGGAATATGAACTCTTAAAATTGTAATTATTATGTAGACAATTTTAAAGGTAGGCAATTATAAAATGTGTAAAAAGTCTAGAAATAATCAAAAATGACAAATGTTCGTAGGTATAGAGTATTTAAATTTGAATGTAGAATTTAAAATGTCTTAAAAGTAGTCTTAAAATAAAGTGAAGCTGTGATCAAACTAGTTCTGTTAAATTATATAGGCTGCTATTCATTGTGGGAATTCATTTTAACGTCATTCCAAAATTCATTATCCATTCAAACCATTCCATACTTCATTTTACTTATGAATTATTGTTAAAGCTACAGTATGCAACTTTTTTAGAAGAAAATAGATGGTTTGTTTTTCTTTTCATAATTTTATTGCACTGAAAAACACAAACACATGCGTTTTTACCGTGAGCGGGCTTGCATCTCCACAACTCCTTACTTGGCCTGGCCTCTGCCTTCTTGTTTCCATAGAAATGTTGTTCTTTTGCTACAGTCTTCCACAGTGTGGCATAAAACGTATCTATGAGAATCTTCCAAAGTATGTTTTTAATTTTCTATTTCTATGGAATCATGCAGGTGACGTGCCCCCTCCAGAAAGTTGCATACTGTAGCTTTAATTCATAATATTTACAGTATTGAACTTTTTTCATTTGACCCATCTAGAAATGTCACATTCCTTCTCTGATACTCCAGAGATTGTCCAGTACTTGTTGTATGTAATGGTGTACCAGGTTTACAATGGAACTCGAATTTGGAAATTGCAGTCTATAAATACTTTTTTTAAAAGTCTTTTTATCTTAACATATGTTCCGATAAAAGCTGAATTTTTGTTAGTCAAAGAACACATATTATGCAAAATTGACTTTTTTTTTTTTTTTCCTTTTAACCATGTTATACTGTTGTCCCTCATCAAAAATATACCTGGAGTTGTATTTTTGCTTCAGTCATGCTTGTTTTACTCATCTATCAATCCGGAGTCATATTCTCTGAGTTCTCAAAAATGCTCAGTTTGCCTGTTTTGTTGCGTCATAGATAAAACTCCAGACTTCTCCCACACAGTTTTTTAAGCTCATAACCCATCCCTGTACTTTTTTCTGCAGTCAAATTGTGTTCACAACAGAAGCATGGCTCTATTAGCATAGCATTCACAGCAGCATTTTTACTTTGTTATTGCTCCTTCCCGTTGCTGACAGCAGAGGGAGCGCCAACACCTAACTGCATCATTGGAAACACAGGTGTAGTTTATAAGTTATATATATATGTATGTATGTATATATATATATATATATATATATATATATATATATATATATATATATATATATATATATATATATATATATATATATATATATATATATATATATATATATATATATATATATATATTCAAACACAGACATTATTTTAAGTTAGAAATTGCAAAAATACTTATCCTAAAATGACGAAAATCATGTTTAAAAGAGAATTAACGCCACAAGGATGCATAATCTGTGTTCTTTGAAAGTTAGTCTGGTAAACATTCCAGCCCTCTTCCGCTTTTCCGATTTTCCTGTCCGTACATTTGAGTGTATGTGTGTGTGGTCACTACATTACTGATCATTAGTGTATGTCTTATGTGTTGATCATATGATTTTGTATTATGGTTCTGTGTCATGTTCATTGTATTTCATAATGACCTCATGTCCTGTTGCATGTCATTCCCAGACTAACACATTCCCAATAAACCCTGTCCACCAATCAGAGCCCTCCATCCCTGACGTCCATTCATCTTCATCCAGGGTTATTTTCAGAGTTCCAATATAACGTCATTTGGCCTTCATAGTTGGAGTGAGCGATATGCCGCAAAAATTCAAATTAAAATCATGATCTAGGTCAACGCAAATTTTCTCGAACTATTTTTTCAAAAAGCACAAAGAACCACCTAGAGAACCTTTAATTTTCTGAGTACCAACAGTTCTGTACATAGGCCTGTCACTAAGTTGATATAGTAATTATCATGGCAGGTCTATCTGTATAGTCTATAATGGGACTATTCTTGGTCACAATGGCTAAAATGTCTAAAATAGGATTTAACGAAGACAGGGAGGACCAAATTAAGGAAATATTGTAGAGGATCATGACAAAGGCACTTTGTAGGTAGCTTCATACTGTCTTCAAGAAGCAATTGCAGCTAGATCTGTGATTGGTTGAATGTAGGGTCTGGAAAAGTATCTGTTTGAAAGTAGAGCAGCATTAAACAGAGAACGCTGCTATGAGGAGACTTGTACTATGTATGATAATCCAACAGAAATAATCTGGTTAGTCAAGTTTAGATTTGGTGTAGTAGCGCCTTAGTGTTCCACAGAGACTCCAGTTCATATTGTTAAGGTTCCAGGACTTGCCCTCCCTCCCCGTCCTCGGTCCTGCTGTTGACGAGCTCAGTCCTGGGGTAATACGCATCCGTTTGCAGTGGGTGTGGACAATAATGAGTTGGTCTATCGCATATATATTTCTCACCAATTACAACAACTTTTTTAAAATTTCCAAACAATTTCATGATAATTGTTTGGGCTTTTTAAATTCTTTCCTCCATTCTGATGCGTGGTATGGTGTGGTGCTTTGACTGTGCATGTGTTAAAACGTTTTAATAAATGCTGTGTGAAATGGACTACTTGTTAAAGGGCCTATATTACGCTGTTTTCTGGTCTATGTTATAATTGTTTCCTCATCAAAAAACTATCTGAAGTACACAATTCCAGGTATGTTTTCGATGAGGTAACAAAATTCTAACATGGTCTAAAGCTCACAAGAGGAAATGTTGCGTAGTATGGGATCTTTAAATAGCTTTTCAATGACATCTAAACATGTGAAGAGGCTGGTGATGCTAAGAAGCACTGAGCTAGTTGTTTTTTAAATGACCAAACTGCTGCTTTTGAAATGTTTAAATACTGGATGAATAATACGCAAGGTTAAAATTGGGCGGCTGAATATTAATCTACATGAATACCCAAATTATTCATTGGCAGGTTTTGTGGGTTTTCGCTTTGCACAAAATCCCAGCTTTTACAAAATTACAATTGCATTTTGAGTGAACTTTTGAATTCTTTTGGAGCTGACATGATTTTGCTGTTCCAGGACGGAGTGGACGGCGGAGAGGTGGTGAACGGTGTGTCAGAGCCCAGTCCCGCAGGGTCACCTGGGGCCACACGCAAGGGCAAGCCCAGCCAGGCCGCCACCCTGCCCCACACCAAAACAGACAGCCCCACCTCCCAGCTGGAGGGCGTACTGCACCGCAAGCATGAGTGGGAGGGGCATAACAAGAAGGCTTCAAGCAGGTCAGAGCGTCAGCATTTGTCTCATATTTTCAAACCATGACAATGAGAGTTGTACTGTGTGTAAATGTGTTAAATAAAGGGTATTGATCATGCTCTCACACACACATTTATAAGTTGGATGCGCAAGTTAGCTAGTTAGGAAGTTACTGTTACTTACCAAGCTGTGCGATACTAACTCATGACCTTTTTTCATATGACCTTCATATCCTTTTAAAAAAAATTTATTTAGTAATGACAGCAACTTAAGGACTTAATGAGGGAATTCATAAGTAAAAGCTTATTTTTTGCATTTTAATGAAAATAAAATGTTTTTTTCTGTCAGATTGTGTGTTAATGTAATATATAATTTCCGTTTGGCTGATATATTGGGCCGATATATACACTTATACGCTATAAAACATCAGCCATCAGTCTTAAATCTCCACCAGAGGCCGATATTTAGTTTGGGCCAACCAAGCTGAATAAATCATATGAATAAAGATTTATTTTAACACTTCAGTATGAAGAGATCACTGCACAGTCATATTATCCAAATTATATTAAAACAAGGTTGTGGATGAGTTTGCAGTGAATTGAAATGTTATAATCTGGGGAAAATAATCAAAATTGGCCCTAGTTAATGGCCCAATAATATCGGGCATAGGTGTCTGCACTTTAAACAGTTGGCAATCAGTATCGGCCATGAAAAAACCCAAACAGTTCCTTCTCTTTTTAGAATATCAATATTTTCACTATATAAGCATACACCTGCTTGTGTCATATTGCTAAAATGTGCTGCTTTTTATCAGCATGCTTCCCCATTCTCATTTTACAATACTTTTACTGTACAGAGACTTGAGGACTGCTAAAGAGGGCATTTTCCACACAATAATTCTATGCAGAAAGGCAATATCCTATTTAAAAGTATTTGAAAAACACCTGTCTTTTGTAATTACTGACTTCTTTTTATGTCCATTTTTCAGGTCGTGGCACAACGTGTACTGTGTGATAAACCAGCAGGAGATGGGCTTCTACAAAGACCAGAAGAGTGCGAGCCAAGGCATCCCGTACCACAGCGAGATCCCCGTGAGCCTGAAGGACGCGGTGTGTGAGGTGGCCACGGACTACAAGAAGAAGAAGCACGTCTTTAAGCTCAAGTCAGTGCAGCTACACAAACGGCATTTGTGTATGGATATGTAAACTAGAGACTCTTTGTAACCGTCGTCTGCTGTGTGTTACAGAATCACTGATGGAAATGAATATCTCTTCCAAGCCAAAGATGATGTAAGTCTAAAGTATTGTTAAAAGCAGATTTCACTGTCAATGTAATTTTTGTTTTTAGTTAAGATTTTGTGAAATGATTTTGGCTAGAATAGGACCAACTTGAATTCTCTCCATTAGCGTTTGAATTGTATGAGAGGCTTGTTTGAGTTTAGAAGTTTGGTCATTTATTTCAGTCTCCTATCTCAAGTGTGTGTTTAAAAATGTAAGCAGGATCCTTCTATTAACAGAATATTAATGGAAAATCTAATTGCAACTACAATACTTGCCAGAGATGACAATCCTGTGTTTTTTTTAAGAATAGAACAATTATAGCAAATTATTATATTAAAGCAAAAAGGCCTGTTTTATACCAGGTGCTTCAAGTGTTATCATAATAGGTGAACTTTGAGGTGGGAGTTTGTCAAGCCCCTTTCGCTACAAGGCTTTGCTGTTACATACTAGAATACGAAAACAAACCGTTGATACTGTTGACAATACGATAATAGTGTATGTCTTATGTCTGTGTAATCCCTCAGTCATCCAGGTATAATCCATTAGAAAAGAAAAATTGAATTCTGTCAACTGAGTGAAGACGTTTCGCTGCTCATCCAAGCCGCTTCTTCAGTTCTGGTCAGATCGCTGGTGGACACTGCCTTATATCTAATGGAGGAGCTAACTACACTGAAACTAACACACCTTTTTGTTTACAGTTTGTTTGTTGGCTGGGTATATTGAAATGTGAACTGTGCCTGAGTCATATTTAGCATAATCGTTCAGGCTCCTAATGGGTGCACATAGTGGATACTTGGATTGAGACACTGCTGACATTCCATTACACAAGGAATATAAATGTTTTTCTGTTGTTACATGATTTTTTTTCACTCAGTTTAATGATTTTTATCAACTTAAGGCTGTAAATAATTCTTCTAAAAATTAAACATTTTGGCTCAAATCCACACGCTTTTATGAAAGGACTTGGCTTGAGATTGTGCTTTGATTTGATTGAAAACACTTAAACTTTATCTTGCATATGTTATTTCACTGCGCCTCTTGACGTTACCGTCTTCTTGCTGCACAGGAGGAGATGAACACCTGGATCTCCGCCATCTCCACCGCTGTGTCGGGCGACAAGGGCGATGTAACACCCAGCAGCCACAGCACGCCCGCCCCAACTGCACGCGCTCAGACGCTGCCCGCCTCCGTCACCACGACAACCACCACCGCAGAGTCCAGCCCGGGCAAGCGAGAGAAGGGCGACAAGGAGAAACGCTTCAGTCTGTTCAGCAAGAAGAAATAGACGCTCTTCCTAAATCTCTTTCCTTCCCTCCTCTCTCTCTCTCCTCATCCCTTTCTCCTCCTCCCTTCGGTGCTGTTTGGGTTGAAAAGTCTTACCGATCCGATACAAGGTGGAGTCAACGTGTAGCACCGGGCATTGTAATCACAACAGTACTAGTACCTAGCATAGCACTAAATCTGAACTTGTTAAAAATGTCAAACTAAAATTCCCAAACAGCTAATTCCTGATTTTTTCTTTACCTTCCCCGTCTTCATAGCGTGACTAGCATGCGAGCTCCCAGCCAAAAGTCTCAAATTTGTGCCTAACAACCGACCGGGCTGGTTTAGAGCGCCACAAAACACTCCGCCATCTTGTTTTTGTAATATACGGAACAGGGAAAGATTAAAAAACATCTCTTAAGGAATTTTGAATCTGCAAATGCTTTAGGCAGCTGCTCTTAAAATCCAAAAATTCCAGTTTGCCATTGAACAACAGTGTATTGAGGAGTTCCCAAATTGTCCACTCGATATATTCCAGCTTGTGTTATTTTTGCTTCGTTCGTCGCCATCATCCCGCCTAATTCTACTACTGCCTTCTGTGGGTTTGTGTTTACGCTTCCCCAAAAAATTCTCTAGTTTTTGTTTTGTTTTTTTTGTAATAATTTCCATATTTTTTATTTTATGTTGTTATTATTTTTGTCTGAGCTAATCTAGGGTCCAATTCTTTCTCCTTTTTTTGCGAGGCCTTGTCTTTGCAAGATGAGTGTATCCCTATGTAATGGGGAGACCGCGACAGGGTAGAACTCCACAAATTACATCTTAAAATTTGATTCAAAAATTTCAATTGTGTAAAAATTGCGTGGGGCGGAGATGTATAAGACGTAACCATGATTATGCACTGATTTATGATATTTGAAGGATAAGTCGCCATGGTAACTGATGAAGACTAGCGTGTAATTGGGAGCATTACCCTGCCGTGCTTTGAAACTGTAATGTATAACTTGTGTATAACAAACTGTTTAAAATGAACCTGTGTTTTAATTTCACTATTGCTACTATTACTAACACACCCGCGGTAATAAGCTTAATTTTTTAGCCTAGCGTAATCTACACGGCTATTTTAATGAAGGAATAACTAGGTCTGACAGTGAGAATGTCTGATACTGCATCCGATCATTTCAATTGTGTTAACTATCCTTCCCACTATGGAATTTTAATTTTTTTCCCTTTCGTAATGTTATTTTGTGATAAAACTTTAGTCCGACAATATGAAGATGTTATAAAAATCGTACTTTAAGCTGTTCAAATGAAGTTGGATTCTTTACAAAGCATTTACCAGGAAGTGGTTGTGTCGCTTGCTTGTTGGCTTAAGAATTTTCAAACCGTCTATGACCTAGCAGTGAAGTCCTTTCAGTTACTTCTAATGGGAAATTTCCGATACAGAAGCCTGTTTGAGTGGAAATAACCTGTGTACAGTTCTACAGAAAGCTGTTAGTGACAAAAATAACTTATGTACAGATGAAATTGGCATGCGCTTAGAATACTATCGCAGCTACTTAAACCTGATCATGCAAAAGTGGCGATATGCTACACGTCAATGCCATATGTTAGCTTGATTATTGTACATACCACCACAAATCACCTACTTTTTAGGTTCTAACACTGCAAGGATATATCTTGATTTAATGCCGATAGCTTAATATAACTTAGGCATGTCAAGTGGAAGTGCATGTTGTACAAATTTGCCCTAATGGCTGATAAGACTGAAACCTGTTTTGCTAGTTTGAATGAATATTAATTTTGTATTTAATTTTATATCGCAAAAAACTAAAAAATCATGGCTGGAAAACAACATGGAGGATGCAGAAAGCTGGAGGTGGGCGCGTTCTTCAGCTGTTAACACTTCGGAGTAACTGGAACACTTCACTGAGGGTTGTGGGGTCCCTTTTCTATATTTTTTTTGTTTATCGCTACATTCTCTGGCAATTCCGATTGATATATTGTGCATTCTTCTGTCACTGTAACCATTAGTAATGAGATCTTTATTCATATTGCACAATCAGAAATGCCACGATACGGGGCGGGCTTGCGGGTGGGCGGGGCTTGGGTTTGTTTAGCCGAGGTATGTTATGTGTGGCGTGGGCCGGGGGGCACTGCTAGTTGGATCTGCACCTGTAGACTTCTCCCCTTCTCTGTTACATATGTGCAAAAAGCCATTAAAATGCTTTTAAAACGAAAGCCAGACTACTGTCAATTGTTTTACTGTGTGTGTGTGTGTGTGTGTGTGTGTGTGTGCGTGTGTGTGTGTGTGTGTGTGTGTGTGTGTGTGTGTGTGTGTGTGTGTGCGTGTGCGTGTGTGTGTGTGTGTGTGTGTGTGTGTGTGTGTGTGTGAGAGAGAGAGAGAGAGTGAGAAATGTATCCTATTAACTTGTTTCACAATAAATTATCTGATTATTGAAATGTACAGATAAAAAGATGATATATATTTGGTAAGCAGTTGGTTATGTAACACAATGTATATGCCGTTATAACCATGTTTCTAATCCCTCAGTCGTCCAGGTATGATCTATAGCAAAAGGAAAAAAAAATCTATTCTGCACAATTATGCAAAATATGACTTGGGCGCAATTCACACTCATTGTACTTTAATAGACCCAGTCCACCAGTGATCTTATCAGGCCTGTCCTGCATGAACAGCCAAATGTCTTCACTGTAAAACTTTTGTCCAGGTGAGAGAATTTAATTTTTCTTTTGCTATTTTGTTATAAAGCACGATATTAGTTTTTATGAGAATGCATGGGCAATGGCTGGCTAATTGACTTTGGTTTTCCTATGACAAATTTATGATGGATAAATAACACATGAGCAGCAAAGTAATACAAGAACGCCAGAGGGCAGCAACACAAGAGAGAAAAAGAATAAATGAGTAAAGCAGCCCCCGAGTCTGAATGAACTGAGTACAGTGTGGTGGAGGATTACACTTCAGGATTACAGTCCACATGCACAGTCTTTGATTAAACGGCAAACCCACGTGTCTGTGCACATTTGTGTTGATTTAATAAGATAAGATCTAGTTATATTTACAGTGTTGGAATTTAGCATGAAAATGTCCACCAGCAGGGGGTACTACATAACTTGTTTGCCCAACATGAGTTAGGCTTTCAAGAGATGCTAGTTTCCACATAAACATCCATAATTCAGCAGCTGTAGAACAACAGAGGCAGGAGTCTACTGCTCCTCTCTGACCCTGCACTCTTCTGGGCAGTACAACTCTGGAGAGCTGACATTACTTTCAGCTCCCTCTCTGTCTCTAGTGTGACTTCAGCACCGCGGACAGCGCTGTGGGGTCTGTAGTCTTTACTGTATCTGTGTCCGCACTGATTCATATTCACAAACAAGACCAAAGCCGTTACCAAACACTAATTCCCAGAAGCCAGTGCAGCTGTACGTGCTCATGTACGTGCTTCAGCGTACGGGTGTTTCCTCCGCGTGCGTCCTCATCTGGAGCGCGAGCGTTTTACCATCGGACCGGAAAAGGAATCAGCACTTCAAAATAAAGCATCGAGTAAATTATACAATATATAAAATATTCATCTTTCTCTTCTCTTACGAGATTATAATTTGTACATCTAAATATGTCGGAGTCTAAATGAGGCTGCAGCTGCTGCTCATGTAGCCTATAACAAGAATATAGAACTGAGAAAACAAAATGACAACAACTGAATAAAGTTGACCTACTTGTTTGATTTGCAGCCTTTTGTTTTGTTTTATTAGACTGCAGTTACCTGAATACCTGATCTAATACAGAATGTTGTGTAAACTACAGAGTAATGGGTGGCCTAGATGATCAGAGGCGGTACAGTGGATCTGACTGATGCAGACACATAGAGACTGATGCAGACACATACAGACTGATGCAGACTAATGCAGACACATACAGACTAATTCAGACAAATACAGACTGATACAGACACATACAGACACATACAGACACATGCAGACTGATGCAGGCACATACAGGCACACAGCTGTGTCCTCAGCAGGAGGCTCCTGGATCACAGAAGAAACATGTCTCCCGCACCGGCACTGCTCCTGTCACAGCTTTATTTAAATCTTTTATGATGTAGCACAGCACACTTTATTTGGGACTTGCAGTGGTTTGTTAAGCAGCCTGAGGGAAATGTCTTCAGAAGATATTTAGCAATTCAGTATGTTTAATTTTTGTCATATTTTTAAAGTGGAACACAGCAAAACCACAATCAACAGCACAAAAAAATACAAATTTCATATTTTCCAGACTTTTGGTTGTTGTGAGATGCGCCAAAAGAAACATGCAGCCAACACATACAAAATATATGTTTGATATAAGAATAAGAAGACTACATAGACTAAAAAGAATCTATTAAAATTAATTAACAGACGAGCAAATGAACCTCACTGAACTATATTTTTCATGCTGTTGACATGCTGTTTTTATGGTAATGAGCCTAATGTTCAGCAGCGCTGCTGTGACTGTGAGTACAGGCTCCAGTTTGTGTGATCTGTGTGCTTTTATTTTGAAGCGCCCCAGGCGGAAGTGCTTCTCTCTCGCCTCAGTTCCTCGTGGCGCTTGTCAGCCCCAAAAAACGGGCGAGAAATCCAGAGGAGACGGCGCGGTCCGCGGGGGTGTCCATCAGCCTGTGGACAGCTGATCATCGAGCTCCTCTCCCCGTGTGCGGGTCAGTGTCGTGTCTGTGTGCGGGGACAGAGCGGGAGGACAGAGCGGGAGGACTGGGCGGGAGGACTGGGCGGGAGGATGCTGTCCTCCGGAATCAGGACTCCCCTCCGCCGCCTCTTGGCCGGGATGATGCTGCTCTCCTCTGGCCGCGCAACTTGAACCGTCCGCGGGATTAGCGCGTGGACTGGACGCTCTCTTTCGCTTTTTTGGAGTAACATTTGGATGTAATCAGCCGGAGCAGTAACCCTCTGTGTGTCCCCTTTCCTGTAGAGTCCTACTGTCTCACATACGCCTCATCTCCGTGCTCCGGGTTTGTGAATGGGACTCTCCGAGAAAGACGAGGATCGAGCAGAAAACGGCCGGGCTGTGGTTACCATGGAGAGGGCTGAGGTGGAGGATTAGCGCGGGGCCAGATTAGAGCTCCACCACACTAACCTCCATCACTTTTGTGCTCATTTTGCCTTTGGGCTCGGCCTGATCTGTTCTGTGGACAAGTTCAGATCTACTCCTGCCCCAGCAGCAGTTATAAGAGGCTCTCCCACTGCTCAGAGCTCAGACACTCTTCAGTTATTGCTCTTTTGTTTCACAGTTTTATTTATTGAGGCATTATAAGCAAAGATAACTCACTCTTACCTTCCATAGGACTATTTCAGTGCAATGCAGCTGTAGTTCATAACAGAATTTATTCATCATTGTGGTCAAACATGCGCATAAATGACCACACTTAACCAGCACTCAGTTAAATTATCATTTTTTCAGTCTCAGAAGAGGTCTGAGGGTCCGAGGGTCTCTTAGTGGCTATTATCAGATATTACCAAGGTGCCACAAGAGAAATATAGCATCATAATTTGCTAATCCTTTGAGAAATTACTGCAAAATTATACAAATACACTGGCAATTTATATTCATTTATGAGTACAAGACATGAGATAATTTGAGTCCAGATTAGAGCAATATTAGCCAGTCAAATTGCCTCTCTGTGAACTGCGGTGATTATAAAGCGATTAGTGAAAGTCAGATGGACAATAGAACCACTGGGAAGAAATATATTGGAACTTTTTGGGAAGAATTATTCAAAATGGCAGATTGATTTTTTTTTTTTTTTTTAACAAAATGGGGAATCGCAAAGAAGATTCCAGGACTATGTGAGATCAACCAAACATTTAAAGAAAGATAAACTGTGTACAGAGGTGGGTATTACTCAGTTACATTTACTCAAGTAACTTTTTAAAGACATGGTACTTCACCGAGTATCTCACAGATGCCATACTTTCACTCCTACTTGAGTAATCGTTTGTTTAAAGTAACAGTACTCTTACTTGAGTTAAAGTCGTGGTTCCTTTCCCACTGTGAGTAAGTCTACAAGTGACAAAAGCTTTACGTCGACAATATGAAATGATTTGAACATTTGTGTTTCTTGCAGCTCCTTCAGATATGGTTTAGTTTGTCTTGTATCTTTTGAAAATACCAGATTTTGTTGTTATTTAATGTTCTGTCTTTCACATTACATTCATTACTTAAAATTCTTAATCAGATGTTACGTCTTAATAGTTACTCAAGTATTAATTTCCCCAAGTACTTGCGTTTACTGTTATTTGAGTAATATCTTGGACCACTACTTTGTACTTCTTCCTAGGCCTTGAACGATAAGTCGATGTAGTAATTATCTTGACAGGCCTACTTTTACCTGAGTTATATTATTATGAATTAATGTTACTCCTACCTGAGCACTATTTTTGTCTACCCCGCTCTGACAGTGTAATCTTCTGCCAGTTTCCTCAGAGCTTTTGTTGAGGAGGCGCGTCTGCTGCAGATGAGTGAGCATGTCGGAGCGCAGTGCCCCGGTCGGCCGCCTCAGACTGGACTGGGTCTATGGATACCGGGGACACCAGTGCAGGAATAACCTCTACTACACCGCCGCCAAGGAGCTGGTGTACTTTGTGGCCGGAGTGGGCGTGGTCTACAACACCCGAGAGCACAGCCAGAGGTTCTACCTGGGACACAACGATGATATCATCAGGTACGACATGTGCAAGGACACAGAGTCTAAATATATAGATTTTTAAGAGTTAGAGTGGTAGCAGAGGGGGGTAGTAAAAGTAAAGATGGTGTAATTGTTCGTTCTCATTGCCCGCTTCAGTCAGAGTGATATGGCTGGTTGTGACAGGAAGAGCACCTGACCCCGATGTAAAATGTTACCCTGGTGAGTCAGTCCCTCCTACTTTATGCGTGAATGCAGAAGGCTCTGGAACCAGACCACAGAGCGCATCAGACAACAGGCCAAGAACAGCTGCTAATTTGTAGCACGTCTCACATATGCAGAAAAAATCATTCATTCAGAACCCAATCTATAACTTCTTTCACCTGAGGAAACTGTGTATTTTTTGCTGGCCAAGAACATTTTTATCCATCCATCCATGTACTTAGACTCTCTTTTTCATGGGTGCCCTGTTCAAAATGCTGAAAAAATGCCAACAAAAAAACAAGCAAACAAAAAAGTACTTAAGTCTATTTAAAACATTAAAAACAGGAGCAGGTGTGAGTATAAATGTTTATTACCAAATTATTAAATTGCATTACAGGTTACAGTATTTTACAGTAAAAGTAATCTTATCAAGAGCAATACTATGTTTATAACTCTATAATTTAGATCACTGGGCTTTCCCTGACAATTCCATGCATTATTCATTCACTCCGCACTCAGTGATGGTAAGCTACAACCATCACAACTGTCCTGGGGCCCCTCTGACCACCATCGACACTCTCACAGACACCACAGTCATACTTAAGCAATGTGGGTGAAGTGTCTTGCTTAAAGACTCAGAATCACTACAGTCACTGCAGCTTCACTGTGGCACATAGTATTCCCAGTGATCTCCCATCCAGGCGCTAACCAGCGCGAGTGTACTTACTAGTGTCTAAGATCAGAAGAGAAGGGCGACAGTAACTCAGTTTTTATACAGTTTGTCCACTGATCAAGAGGTTGGCAGTTAGAATCCTGCTCTTCACTTAAACTCATGATTGATTGAGTTGTCAGATCTAGTGTCCCACAGATTGTCGGTACAATTCCAGCCCACAGATGAATACTGTTGTTTTGTCCTTGGACTCTTAAGCCACATCGCCCCCAGTGTCTGCGTACACTGTTGTGTGAATGGGTGAGTGGTTTCTTGATGTAAAGTGCTTTGAGTGCTTTGAAGGTGGAAAACCACAATATAAAAATGTGACCATTTACCATTTTGACAAGATGGTATGATCTCATATTGTATTATGTATATTTTGAATGCTATTGTTCATACAAACTAAAAAAAAAAACCCATTATAATTACTTAACTACTGTTATTAAACTTATAAAATGGTTTGTCTTAAGGTGGTATAGTAGCAGTGACTATAGTCTAAAGCCCAAAGTTGTGAGTTTAACTTCACTGTGGATATAAATGTATGATACTGGTCCATACTTGACATTTTCACAGCAGTCTCAGTGTTGGAGCTTATACGTCATGTACAAATTTGGAGTTATATTACTAACAGCAGATGGTTTCACTTGCATGCTCTGTTTCTATAGCAACCATCAATAACTTGCTGAAGATGAGTCAAGGTCAGTGAGGCAGATAGTGAAAGCCTGAGTTGTACTTGTGGAGTGAGCTACAGTAAAGAGTAAGGATCTAATGATATCCAAATCTCTTGGTATGATGTTTAATGCTATATTTTGTGGAGGCTTAGTAAATTGTGAATATGCTACTTTTTCCCTTTAAACTGCCTTCACCGTCCTTTGGTTCTGTTATTATCTAAAAGATTTAAGATTTAAACAGTGCTTCAGTTGGTAGATCCATAACTACGGATCTGAAGGCTGGCGGTTCGAATGCCCCTCAACAAACATCATTGGTAGAGCGGTCAGCTCCACTGACCCACAGTGTGATTCCAGCTCCCACAGATGAATGCTGTTGGTGTGTCTTTGAGCAAGACCCACCTCGCCCCCAGTGTCCGTGTACACTGGTGTGTGAATGGGTGAGTGGTTCCTTGCTGTAAAGTGGTTTGAGTGCCTTGAAGGTGGAAAAGCGCTGTATAAAAATGTGACCATAACAGTTATTTCTTCATGTAGTCTGCACTGAAACAGCGCAAAGGATCATGGTCTATGTAGTTTCCTTTGTTTTAGCTCATGCAGCATCACAACAATAAATTCAAGCAAAAAGGCTTGAATTTCGCTATGTAGTAATAGCGCCCATGACATTATTGTGAGATTTTGACCATACCATATCAGGGTATTTCGATTATTGTTACATCCGTAGTACAGAGGTCACCATGGCCAGTGGAAGAGTGCACAATGGGATTCTTGTTAAGTATTATTGGGCACATTGGAGTGGTTAGATTAATCATATTATTAGCAGATCGCAAAGGCAGCAGTTATTTGGGAAATATATTGTCCCCTACAGAGAATTAAATGCCCTAATGTCTCCATGGGGTCTTACTCTGTATAAAACCTGCTTAACTTGTGTAGAGGAAAAGGCATGTGATTCTGTTAATAGGTAGTTCATATGTCAGTCTTCTCTCAAATACTCCAGGTCATAGATGTTAAATGTACATTGCAAACTGAATCTTAAAGGTAGTATTATGCAAAATCAATCTTTTTGAGCTTTCTTTTAATGTTGTTCCCTCATTAAAAACATACCTAAAGAGATTTTAGATGTCATCCATGCATCTTTCAGTAATGTAGTGATCTCTCCCGGGCCCTATTCAAACCCTTCTTACAGTTATTTGTAAGATTCTGTTCAATGCTCCGCCCACAAGCCGACATCAGCCATGCTCCCTTACCACCATTCTCCATAAATATACAAAAGCATGAAACAAATCTGTACACAACAACCTCGCAAACCTGATGAGATGTGCAGTAGTTTTATTAGCGAGATACACACTGATTGTGTTGTGATAGTGCTCTGAAGGTTCAGTGACTTAGCATAAGGAGTAAGAGGAAGGGAGAAATTAAACTTTTGGGGAATATAGCGTTTTCAAAACAATAAACGCTAACATGGTGATCTAAATATATTATGTGTTAGCAGTTAATATCCCATGGAAGTAAAATACATCGTCTTTAAGTATTGCGTTTCACCCATGATGTTTTTTTGTACCTTCTTAGGGCGATTTCTTATCTTGTCGTCACCTTCTCTCTCTTTTCATTTGGAGAGCTTGTTAATACCTCCTCTCCTCCTCTCACCCACGCAGTTCATCTCTTCACCAGTTTAAACCTGCTCAGTGCTTTCTCAGCCTCTCTACGGCCACAGAATATCGATACTGTATTAATAACAGATGATTGCTTCTTCTCTTTCTCACCCAGCTGCACGATTTGGAGAAGAGCTGGTTATTCTGATTGAAACGTGACATCTGGGTTTATCACAGAAATTCTTGTTTTGGCTGGAGTTTGCGGCCAGAATGAGAGCAAATGTTTGTTGTGAATAAATGAATATAAAGTAGGAATGGCACGCGGCGGAGGGATTTGTAGTGGTGATGAGGGCAGATGAGAGCAAGTGCGTGATTCACACACACACCTGCGTACACGTGTGATCGTCTTTCTGGCATCATAAAGACATTTTTACAAAACCAGTGTGTTGGAGAATAGGGACCCTACTTTTTACCATCACTAAGAGCATACTTTCTCCAGAGGTGGATAGAGAGGCCAAAAATGTTACTATACAACACAAAACTTAAAAACTACCGCTTCATGACATCACAAGGTGGAACAGAGCATTTTGAGCTTTGGAAATGGCGACAGACTAATAAAAAATGGTTACTCAAACATGTGTGAATGAAACAAAATACAACTCCAGGTATGTTTTTGAGGAGGTAACAGCATTATAACATGACTTACAGCTCACAAGAGTCAGTTTTACGTAATATAGGACCTTTAAATAATGCACAAAATCGTTTTTTTCTCAAACGATAGACACAAAGATGAGACACACTAAATCATATCTGAAGGAGCGCTGCTAGAAACACTAATGTTCAAGTCTTTTCATATTGTCAACGTAAAGCTTTTGTCACTGACTTGCTCACAGTGAGAAGAGGAACCAAAGGAGTACTGATACTTTGTACAATATATTACTCTTGTAGGAGTAAAAGTCTGGTCTTTGAAAACTACTGTGAGAACTACAATTTTATTAAGCCGTTAGAGTGTAGAAGAGTGTAGTACCACCCACCTCTGTTCAACTTGTGGTGAATGTAATGTCTTTATCTTTTTACTTCACTTGTCAAACTACTTAACGCTTTAATACAATTTCATTACACACACGCACACACACACGCACACACACGCACACGCATAGAGACAGGAGGCACAGTGAACAGGCAGGGGATGAGTCATCAGAGCAGCACATGTTTGGTTTCTACAGCCCCACTCTCACACACTCACATCACACCAGTGTCTTCTCTAAAAAGGATTACTACACTACAGTAATATAGTTACTACAGACTTTGGATAATAGGTGATAAGATTGGAGAACCTTTATTTGTCCCACAATGTGGAAATTCCAAAAACTCTACTGAAGTTTGGACGACATGCCAAAAAGTCATATCATTGTTTTCTTGTGCCTTCACTCGGCCCTATAGCTGCCCATATTGTATAGTGCAGATATTAATAAACATGGATGAGTGGGACAAGCTTAACTTCTCAGTGAGTCATATTCTAACAAAAAAAGTACATGTGGATGATATTTTCATATTTAAAGAGAGCTATTTTACTTCTATGGGGTATTCACTGCTAAGTAACACAACATATTTAGATTACTTTGTTACCTTTTATTGTTTGAAAATACTGTATTGAAAACAACTGAGTCTCCTCTTCCTTTGCTCCCTGTGCTAAGTCACTCTACCGTCAGAGTGCTATCACAACACAGTCAGTGTGTATCCCGCTAATGAATCTTACTGCACATTGCATCACGTTTGTGAAACTGTTGTGTATTTTTGTGTCATACTTTTGTATATTTATGGAAAGTTGTTGTGCTGGTGCATGGGTGACGTGGGCTTGTGGGCGTAGCCTTGTACATGATCGTACTACAAGGACAGTTGGAATAGTGGGAGAAATCACTACTCAAACCATCTCAGTTTTTGATAAAGAAATGCTATAACATGGGGAAAGCTCCATAAAGTTGATGTTGCGTAATAAGCCCTCTTTAAATCATTGCTCAGGTGTTCATTTTGTTGTAAGAATGGAAAAGTGTGCGGATCGTTCAAATACAGGTGTAAGGAGGAGGAAAGTGAAGCCATCTTGTTTTTGAAGTAAAATCTCTTCAGTGCCCTCCAGGTGCACTCTATCTCTCCTGATTGATTTCATGTCTGCGCTGTCAATGTGTTTGGGGAACATTTTGTTGGCTATTTTACTTTTTGGTATTTCTGACAGAAGCTAAGAGAAACTAAGTGTAGATTCCTAGCATGAGCAGCATTGGTTTGTGCTTTATATCTATCTCCGTTGATTATTGTCATGTCTTTGTGCAAAAGCCAATAGCCTTATCAATAATCCTCACTGTGTTCACACAATGGAGCTAACTGTTCCATATCTCCAGTCCCATCTGTGTGCATGCTGTTTGTCCCTCCAGCTGGTTTGTTCTACATGGGTTTTATATTTGTGTTAGCAGCAGTAGTTTGCTACTTGCCTGGTCTAGTCTGATGTATGGTACATTTCATTACCAGTGACACAGCAGAAGTATACTCCAGCAGCACAGGTCTCCAGATGAAGCCTTCTGTGCCACTCTGAACCAGCTCCAAGCTAAACTCTATTAAAGTTGATGCTAGCCAGTAAAGAGCAGTGTTTGTCAATTTTATTTGGTCCTTCTTTATGTCACTTGTTGGTTTGAACTATCCACAACTTAGACCTGGTTTGTCCTTAGCTTAGACCATAGCTTAGACCTACTATTATTAAATAAAATAGTATAGATCTGGGGGTACTCAGAAAGCCAAATATTTTTGTAGGTGTTAGAGCTTGGGTGTTTGGTGATCATATTTAACCCATTGGCCATTTGGAACATTTTTTATGAATGAGATAAAACAAACTATTGCATTAAACATGCCCCCGACATTTAATGTGATGTCACTGATTTCAATGCTGACTGCATTGAAATCACGGCCCTGTGCTAAACTTTGGTTTCTGTGACTGCAGCCTTTCTTGCATTTTCATTGGAATTTCCAGCGCAAGAAAATGGGGAAAATAAAAATAGATTTTCTTCCAAACAAAAAGATTTGAACTTCAAATTTGATTAATCGTTTTCGATTTTTTGCCCAGCCCTATAGTATCACTGAAAGGGGGGTTTGAATAGGGCCCAGGAGAAATCGCAAAATTCCTCAAACATGCATAGATGACATATAAAACCCCTTGATACATGTTTTTGATGGCCGAACAACATAATAATATGGTAGAAAGCTCCAAAAAGTCGATTTTGCATAGTACCTCCTCTTTTTAACTAGGGTACTCTCAGTCTTAAATGACTCCTATTGTGACAACCACCCTCCTCTGCAGGTCTCACAACGCAAGTTTGTAGGTGCTGCACTGCAGTCTTAATCCACACCCACGACATGAAGCTCACCACAACTCTCTCTCTCTATTCTTTCCTCTCCCTCTTTCACTCTTCCTTTTTCACTTTCTCTCTTTCTCGCTTCGTCTTTCGCTCCTGTCTGAAGGCAGCTCTGAGGTCACACCAGGACACTCTTACACTCTGGGCATGATAATTAAACACCTGTTTTTATTTTTATTTTATACTTGATTCTAATTTTGCATTATTAAAAAAAAGAACTTTGTTTGAATATATATCCCCATATGAAAAGGTTAAACCAGGGTGACAGTGGTGCTGTAAAGTGTAGTTGGTTATTTATGGACTTTTGGCACAAACTCTGGAAAAGTCTATCAGTCTGATTTTCATACAAGGAGTTTGGAAGGGTAACAATCTAAATGAGGAAAATGCTTTTAAAGAGAACCCCTCTATGTCAGGCCTTATGCCAAAAATATATCACAATTTCCTAGCCTAAAGCTCTCCACACACTACAGGATTTTTCAGTCTTAAATGATTATTAAATGTGCGACAAAAAGTGCAGACCACAGACACAAAGAGAATCGAATGAGACTTTAAATCTCCAAGCACAAAGACTGCAGCGGGATGTGGCAGTGAAGAGACCACACACTATAAGCTAAAAGTTGGCTTTTTTTGTCAGCTGTTTCCTATCTATGGTAAAACGACTCGCTTTGAGACTCTAAAGTATTTCAAAGATCAGAGCATTGCACTTCTACTTTAGATGCAAGTCAAAACTGTGTTATTATTATTTGTGGATTGTGGTGCAGTAGTTCAAATAAATGGTTTTAATGCACAAAAGACTGAAGATAAACTACACAGGAAGCAGAGTCGCTATTGCTAATCTGCAGCAGCTTCAATTAAGTTTAATTTACAGTATAAAGCACATTTAAAATACAACTTAAACTGCCCAAAGTGCTTCTCACAAACAATAACAAACAAAAACAGACATAAAACACGACACATAGGCAATAAAACAATACAACACCAAGATATCCTGCTGAGTTAGAGCCAAATGCTAGGGAGAAGAGGTGGGTTTTTAGTATGGTCTTAAACTGCTCTATAAATTTAGAGGATCTGACAGGCAGAGGGCGCTGTTCCATTGTGTGGGTGCTGCCACAAAAAAGGCTCTGTCTCCTCTGGTTTTGAGCCTGATTTGGGCACAACCAGCAGGAGCTGGTCAGCTGACCTCAGGGCTCTGGGTGAAGTGCAGGGCTGCAGTAGCTCTCTCAAATATAGAGGACCCATAGAGTGCACACATTTAAACACAATCAGTAACATTTTCAGTTTCACCCGATATGAAATAGGAGCCAGTGCAGGTGCACAACACAGGTGTGATGTAACTCGTCTCTTAGTTTTTGTCAGCAGACAAACTGCAGCGTTCTGTACATTTTGCAGGCACTGTAGGGAGCCCTGGTCGAATCCCACAGACAAACTATTACAATAATATATATAAAGAATAGCTTCTTCAAAATCTGCCTGTGGAAGGTAGGGCTTTACTTTGACAAGGAGCCTCAACTGAAAGAGGCTGGCCTTTATGACACAGTTAATGTGCTTGTCCAGTTTGAATATGGAGTCCACAATTCCCCAATTCCTCACTGCAGGGCGACAGTAAGAGACAGAGGACCTCACACTGACAGGCTCAAGCAGAGGGTTAGTTTGGCCAAAAAACACAATCTCAGTTTTATTTGATCCTGGCTTCAGCTCGATCCTCGCTGCGTAGATGTAAACACACACACACAAGGATCTACTCTCGCCTTTCACTTTTAAAGAATGTTTCAAAACTGAAATCGACTTGACTAACCACCTGAGACAGAGCACCAATCCTGACGCAGCATCCACATCTGTTCATATCATCAGTAAATATCTTTATCGTATATGTCCTTACTAGTGAATCACGTACGAGGATCTTAAATGAGGTCACAACTACCCAAAGTCGGGGAGACGCAAATTAGTTCCTAAATCGGGCAAATGATCCCGTAGTGTGTGGTGGGCTTTAATCATAATTTCAATTTCATTACATCTTTGTAGACTTAAGTATCTTTACGTTGTCATTAAGAAGTAACTAAAGCCATCTGCTGCTTTTTAGAGTTCACACTTCATCATGATTCACTAAATTCAATTCTGTAAGAGGGAGTAAAAGTTTCTGTATTTGAGCATAAATCATAACTAAACAAACAACTGTGATTTCAGCAAAAAAGCAGATGGTCAAATTGGCCAGTCTTATTACATCCCATTTTAACTCAGATGCTGTGTACTTGCATATTACAATCTTGAGTCTTAATCTTTCTGACTACATCTCTTCATCGAAACAGAAACTCCATATTGCAAAGGAGAGCTCGCAATACAAAGATGTCAGGGCAGTGTATGTGGAGTCGTGATGTGACTTATTAAAACTTCCCCAAGAAAATTATGTAAATACTATATCTTTATTTTTAGAGCAAAGTGTGTCATATACAAACTAGAAATATGTGCTGAAATTGTGACTGTAATTCCAAACTTTATTTCTTATCATTTTTAGGAACAAGGACTTTTTGGTGTTGGACAGTTTTCATAATACGGCACATTTCTACTTTTTAAAGTACCGTATTTTCCGGACGACACATCGCTCTGGATTATAAGTCGCACCAGTGAAAAAATGCATAATAATGAAAAAAAAACATATATAAGTCGCACTGGACTATACGTCACATTTTTTCGGGACATTTATTTTACAAAATCCGAGACCAAGAATAGACATTTATCTTTAAAGGCAAGTTAACGTAACACAGATAATGAATTGAATATGTGCCTGGTATGTTTACATAAGATATTAACAGTTAATCAGATACGCTACGTTAACATAACATATGCGGCTTGTCCACAAACACGAGAGACACAAGAGTTCTTTTCACTGATGTTTACTGTGGTTTTACTTCTTCATCACAGTTCACACTGTAGAACTAGCAAACGCATAAAATATAACAAAGATATGAAATTATATACTTGAATACTTTCACATATAAGTCGCATCTGAGTATAAGTCGCACCCCTGGCCAAACTATGAAAAAAGTGTGATTTATAGTCCAGAAAATAAGGTATAATTCCTGTCCATTTTTTTATCAATTAAATAAGTTATTTCCAACCAGGAAGTTATATCATTTTACTTCCTGGTTGGAAATAGGCAGCAGATATTACATACCTAGAGATAATAACTGTTACTAGACTCGACTGAAACTGAACACCCTTCTCCTCTCCTTGGCATTTAATACAAGCTAGACAGGATATCTTGGTGTTTTAAATCAATGTTAAAACAGTCCGAAAAATGCCTTGTGTGTAAATCATCTGAGCAATTCTGCTTTAGAACTCAGCACTACTTCCTGTATTTCCACACTTTTCTTTTCAACTTTCTTTTCCACAAACTGCAACTTAACTGATCTAAAACTATATTAAATATTTTCTGGTACTATCCCAGTAAACTAAACTTGAAAACTAGATATCAGAAATTATACAACAGAATATTTTTGTTATAAGTCAAACCTCTTGGCTAAACTGCTAGTTGACTTCCTTCCTAGCTTCTCGTCAATGGCCATGCTGAGAGCTCTGAATACTACCGAATTGCCCTGATGCATGTCTCTGGTAATTGCAGGCTCCATCTTGACGCATTAAGCCTGGAGTTTAGTGAAAGAGAGAGAGGAGTAGACAGGGCTCGTTCTGCAGCAGGCCTCCCGGGGCCTTGGCTCTTTTATGTCCCTGTACTCACACAGTCTCACGCTCTACTCAATACACAATTATGACCCGCAGCTCAAAGTAGCTCCCATTTGCAGCTCTCCACTGTTCACTACTACGACCCATTTTTATCTAAGGGCTCAAGTGGTGGTTGTAACGAAAAGCTTGCCTCGCTGTATTCATTCATAAAACTGAAAGATATATTATAAAAGCAGCTCTGAGTGCCAAAATGAGACTGTTGTGTTCTGTTGGGATCTAATTATAAAGCATTTTATCCTCCGAGTACAGTGCTTGGGGACCCATCTCTATGTTGCTAGGGTTGGTTAGGACTACTTGGAGGATTTGACTTATGTTGCACGCTTTGGGTTGATGGAGGAAACTGAATGCAACTCACCCAGACACAGTGAGAACATGCAAACATGCAAACTCTGCACAGAAAGGCCGAGGATCGAACCCAGAACCTTCTTGCTGTGTAGCCACTGTCGGTTCCATCAATAACACGACTTTAGCACTCAACCAGCATTAGAAATAGCGTTTTATTTTTTTTATTTTTACCAAACCAATACAGTTACTCCATAAATATACAGCATAAGTATACAGTAACCTATGTGTCTACTTTGTGCAGAACTACTGAATGTGCCAACGGTGTCACTTCTTTCAAAACAAGTTAGCTACATTGTCTATTGCCCCTTTAAAAATACACCATTCACTAGTTCCTTTAGATTTGTGTATTATGCTAGCCGGAACTGTGTCTAAAGGATCTGGGATGCTGCTCTCCTTTCTCTCTCCTGTCCCATTTGCTGTAGCGGCCCGCAGGCACAACCTGACCGACGCACACATGTCCACATACAGTTACAGCAGGGACAGCGAGCCAGAGTGCTGGAGTTTCTGCTCGACTGGACCACAGAAAGACGCTCCCAGGCTAACTCACTCCCAGGCTAACAGGCTAACAGGCTAACAGGCTGCTGTTTACTTGTTTGGCAGTGACAGTAAATTTGCTGTGCTAATTACTACCAGCTCCTCTGTGGCCAGTACAGGGATGTAGAAAAGTGGGCTGAGGAGGATGTCAGTTTTCTACAAATACAATTTTTTAGATTATTGATCTTTTTTTTAAATATGCAGTATATATATTTATAGTAACAATGCATGTTTTACGGTATAACTGAGCAATAATGAATGTTTAATACTTTGCTGTTGATGAAAACAGCCTTTTCCTCTTCATTTGTTAGTTTCTGCTAAGACAAAGAATAACCGACCCAGAGATGAAGTTCAAAGAAGAATTTACTTAATCAACCAGTGAAGAGCAATAGTTGTACACGGAGTCTATGCAACTGATATTCCCAGGCAGAGACTGAATGTTTATGCCTATACAATGAGTTTTATATGCATAATATAGTGGGAGGCCACCATGGTTTAGACTTAGCGCCTCTTCTAGACTTAGCGCCTCTGTTGGCACGTTGCATAGTCTTATCAGACTGGGACGAGCATCCTTGCGGGGGGGGGGTTGTGTCTTGTTCTGATTGCTGAAGCATATTTTGCTGTCTTGATCAGGGTGAAGAGTCATGAGTCAGCACATGCCTATCAGTAAGTCATTACTTAGTTATTTGCTTAGATATATAGATAGATATAGAATATCTTGTACATGTCCTGGACATATATCTGTGTCACACAGCTGTAATCTGGTCTTCGTCTTCACATGAGCACTGGTACAATAATGAACTATAGCAATAAAATAATAAACTATAGCAGTGGTTATGTAGAATAGCTAAGCACAGTTATTTATCCTAACAATACAATGGAAAATTCCAACTAGACAGATAAGTTTAAAGCCATTGTGTTGTAAATTCCAGGCAAAGTAACGGCATCTCCATGGAGCCATACATTTCATCAGAAAAGTTTTGCAGTGTACCTTTAAATATTTTTACTTATATATATTTTTTGGTATTCTCCCAACAACTTAAAGGCGCTGTACCTGCTTAAAAACATGACAATCAAAACAAGTTCATTTTAAACTGTGGTCCAAAGTTATTCCTTACTCATGCATTCTGAGCATCCTAATTATTCACAAGAATGAGTTCCTAAGAGCTTTTCACTGCTCTCACAGAACAGTGCAGACTTTTGTCATGTGGATAAAGCTAACAACAACTAGCATGCTAACATGATATCAGATGCAAGGGGCAAAAACGTGTGTGTAAATGCTTTGGGTTTAGAAATTCAGAGAGTGGATGTTAGTAGCCAGGGAGTCATTAAAAATACAGCCTGAGAAATAACAATAGTGTTTTTCCATATAGAGCGAGCATAGGATTGTGTATGTATTACCTACCTCCATTTGAAGCCTTCATCCTCTGAGCAGTTAAACCTCACCGCTCTGCCTGACACAGTGCAGCGTGGTGGGGCAGGAGCTGTCAGAGTGTACCCTGACATACGGAGCGCCTCACAGGCACAACCAGCTGAAAACACACACGGTTTCACATTCAACTGTCACATATCTGGGACAGTAGAACGTGACAGAGGTACAAAACCAGTCCCGCAAGCTGGAAATAACCTACTCATTATTAAATATTCATAGGTGTAAACATGTCTAAAAGCAAGATATTAAGGTTTCATAAGGCAGCGCATATAAAACACAATCAAAGTATTCTTGCTTCACCTGCGTTATTAGAGTCCCGTAATTAGCATTTGCATTCAGCATTTTCATAATTGTACAAATACTTTTGAAGGGTATTGGTTACACTTCTATGGGGCATTAACTGCATACATAACATATTTAGATCATCATGTTACTTTTTACTGTTTTGAAAATGATATAGATATAGATAAGATATATATATATGGCCTACTTGGGGGAAGAAAAAATGGGTAAATGTTTAGTAAGTTTCACTTTCATTTTTGACGCTCCTCCCTTTGCTATCTCTGCTAAGTCACTCCCCTTTAGAGCACTATCACAACAAAATGAGCGTGCATCCCGCTAATGAAACTATTATACATCACATCAGGTTTGTGGAGTTGAGGTGTATTGTTCTGTACTATGATTTTGTTGAAAATGGCCATGTGGGAGCATGGTCATAGTCTTTTGGGCTGAGCTTTGGATGACATCTAAAACCTCTTTAGGCATGTTTTTGATGATGGAATAACATTATAAGCTCCAAAAGGTTGATTTGCATAATACCTCCTCTTTAAGCACCATTAGATTAGCATTGGTATGTCATGTTTTTAATTTAGAAAAATGCAAATGTTTAGAGGACAGTTAGTAATAATAATAAGACAATAGTGTGTGAAACGCTATTGTTGTTAGCAGTTCGCGCTAGCAAGACATGCTCGGTTGTAAAGGTAGTTTGAGCACTAAAATGATAAGATGAAGATGAAATAGCCACTTGATAAAAGTTTACCCATACAAAAGATGTTTATACAGTACAAAACAGGTAAAGACAGCTACCGTGGGACAATACGTTGTTGTGATTTGGTGATGTTACTATTCTATACTTGTCATATAAGCATTGATTAAAATGTAATATGCATAGACCAATCTTAAGTACAAACTAAGTAGGCTATAAAACCGATGAACTGTGATGAATGTGCCAGAATTACATAGAACATTCCCAGTTGTGTAATCTTCTATAACAAACATATTTTATGGCTCAGTAGTTATCATTTACAGTAGAAAGATTAAAATGTGTTCCTATTTTGGTGTCTTTTTTGAAACTAGCTCCAACATCTAAAAGCAGAACATGAAAAACCATTATAGTTATATGGGGATTAGGCAAATCCTTAAATCCTTCCCCCACCACTTCTACAGCCCCATGTTTGGAACACTTTTCTTTTGCATATAGTGTACTACAGGATGGTGTTATGCAGAATTCTTTTAGCCATATTATAATGCTGTATTCTCATCAAAAACATACCTCAAGTTGTTTTTTGTTCATTATGTGGATACTCTCATTGCTCTATGCCAGCAATTCATAAAGCTCCTCTGTGCTTTTAAAGTCCATACTCCTTCACTAGACTATTTATGGTCATTTTAGAACTCAAATTTAGCAGTCATTCAGAAACCTGTGTAAATGAGCTGACCAGGCACATATCACAAGACCACTTTGAAAACTGTTAGGTATGAAAACAAACATGAATTGAATTAACCTTTTTTTTTTATAGCAAACAAAAACATGTATTTTTGTCAACTGGACAAAAGTTTTTGAGTGAAGACATTTGGCCACTCATCCAAGCAGCTTCTTCAGCTTTGGTCAGATTGCTGGTGGACATTGTCTCATATTTGCCTGAAGGGCAAATATGCAGTGTGGGATTTAGTGCCGTTTACTTCAAATGGACAGAGCCCCGTGAATACTGTCTCAAGCACGCTTGTCGCGGGCTATTCATGCGGGCTATTCATGCGGGTTATTAATGTGGTCCATTAATGTAGTCCAGAGTGCAACTGTTGAGTTCACACGAGCCCGAGCGCACCTCTGTCAGAGCAAATGCTCTTTACGTCGACCCAGCTAGTGGTGGCAGTGTGAAAACGACCTAACATACCTATTTGTTTACAGTTTCTGTTTGTGAAAAAACAGTAATTTTGGCTAAGTTTATTGAACTACACTGAGTGTGAACTGTCCCTGAATCATATTTAGTATAATCGTTCAGGTTCTTAATGGGTGCTGTCACACCTATTAGCATACTGGCTAGCACTATTGTTTTCCTTGTTTAGATTTAGGTCTGAGGATGGAGGTCCCTTCTCAAACCATTTCTTTTCTTTGGCTAAGATCTGTACCTCACTGTCTTCAAAGGAGTGGTTAGTGGCTTTGAGATGGAGATGTACGGAGGCTGAAGAGCCTATCGAGATTTGATAGAAGAAGATTGTATAGACAATATACAAATGTAATACATTGCTTCCCCTGCAGCAGTGGCCATATATCACACTAAGGGAAGATAACAGCTATATTCTGGTCTTTCTGGTTATCTGTTTGGTTATGTGTAGCCCCTCGGGACTCTGTAACCCCCACTCTGGGAGGGTTGTAAAACACTCACCTTGTTCGACTTTGCTTTAAATTTCTCATCTATAGACTGTTTAACCCCTACTCTTCTAGTATAATAAAACCCCTGTTACAATCTCATCTTGTTAGACTCTGCACAAGAGTCTGCACTAGACATCGCTCAGGTCACTACTCACTTGACTCTGCTTTGATGCTGCCTTTAACCAGACTGTACTGCTGTAACCAACAATAATAATCTACAGAACGATCTCCGTGCCTCTGCGCCTGTTCTTCAAACAACAGAACAGAAACCAACAGTTGATTTGATGAAAGAAGGGAAAGAAAGTGCATTTATAGGAATAGCTTGTGAGGTGACTGGTTGAAAGGCAAAGATAGCCAGTTGTGATTGGTTGATAGTGATGTGGTAAGAAATGCAGTCTTCCTGGTTAATTTATCCTTCAACTTGTATATAACAAAGCAGTGAACTTTTTGACTTCCATGTGATAAAATGCAGCAGATTTTTCTGGTTGATTTTGCCTTGGTCTTCATGCATCCCTTAACACATTTGGATGGCTGTTAGTGCCCTCCAACCCTTTCCCCACCCCATCATCATCATCATCATCACCTGCCCAGAATTGCACCACCAGGGACCCCTGGGGGTCCTACCACATGCATGTATTCATTCATCCCCTCCGCTGCTATGCTACGCCAATGAGAGGAGCTGCGGTATTGTTGTCTTTGCGCCTGGAGCTACCGGGCTAGCAGCCAGAGAAGAGTCCAGTGATGCGTTCACTGTCAGGGCCATGCCGGAGCTGGCGGCCTCGTCCCAGGGCTGGACAAGCGTCTGTGAGTTAGCTGTTAGCTGTTAGCTGTCAAACTACTTTAGCAGCAGACATGTCCTGGCAGCTCAAGTGCTAATTTAGACACATGAGCATATGGGACATTTCAGCACTGTTTATGAAATACAAGAAGGACTTTGGGCTGGAGATGAACGCCTTTATTTTATGTAATGAAGTTTAGAGCAATGGATTGTGAGATTGGAATAAGATCATTATTTATTATATTACACTGATGAGTGTATCTAGGCTAAATGAGTAGATATGAGAAAGAAATTTGATAATCCTAAGTAGAATACTACATTGCAAAAGCAAGCAATAATGCAAGGCAAATAACAAGATTTAGATTTTTAATACTACCACTTAGAAGTTACAAGTGGGACTAAAATGGGAACTAAGCCTGGACTATAGCCAAGACTAGAACAGGACCAAAGTCTACATCAGGACTAAACTGGGAACTGCAGTACCTATGGACCGTTCACTAGTCAATGCACCAGGACAGAGGGGGAGTGTCTTATTCAGTTGTTATTATAGCTCCGTGGATGGCACATGAAGTGGCCAATCAGATTTTACAGGCCACTACTTAGAAATGCCCTTGCTGGTGCTGTTGTCCTGTCACCTTGTTCAATTGTGAAAAAGCCCCTGTGCATTGAGGTGTGGCATTCCAAGCTGCACTGCTGCACTAACATGAAATAACAAATCGCTGAACTGGTAATACAATCATGTCCGGCCTGCAGAGAGCATGTCTTTTACCATTACTGTTTTTATTTGACTTCCAGGGGGATCATTTCTGAGCTAAATTAGATTTTTCCTCTCCAATGCCCTAGACACTTGTATCCATTACTTTTACTGCTAAAGGCAAAGTACCATTCTAGCATCAGGAAGTTAGCCAAAAAGACCCCCGTAAATTTCCTATATTACACAAAATGGATTCTTGCGAGTTTTTAATCTCATCAAAAACATACCTGGAGCTGTGTTTTGTTCCATTCACACATGTTTGAGAAACCCTGCATTAATAGTCTGCTTATATCTCCCATGCTCTGTTCCACCTTGTGATGCCATGAAGCGGTAGTTTTCAAGTTAACAGCTCCTTTTACCTTTAGTTCAGTAGATATTGGTAATTCCAGGGCTGAAATTGTCCAAATGATTCTAGTGAAGCTGTATGGAGTTTTAAAACACAGTGGAGCACTTCCTTCATTACCACAAGGTGGAACAGAGTGTTTTCTGTTTGAGAGAAGAACTCTAAATATCCGGGTTAGCAATTCCAAATATGGAACTCGGCTCCAAATTCACCCCTATAGTGGCTCCAAATTCACCCCTATAGCTGCTACCCTTGATGAGCTTCATTTGACACGAGCCGAACACTATGGATGATGTCACACTCATTTAGTGCTCTTCTTTATACAGCCTATGAACATTATGTTATCAACCTGCCAAAGGGACTATGGATGAAAATGACCCTGCATCCCTAACTCTGACACATTTACATGCTGTACTGATACATGTTATTGAGGTGCATTGATCCATATTTAATAAATAAACATACACATGTTTTTGATGAGAATGAGGGACTCCCAGACTTTGCTCACCCCAGACACTTCCTCCAGCTCCTCTGGTGGTTCCCAGGCCAGCTGAGAGACAGCTGAATAACTAAATAGCAGAATGCAACGATTAAGTAATTAGTTTGTGTCTCAGTCCCCAGGAAAAATATTGACTCGCAAAAATATTGTTCCATCTGTCATGTACTGAATGATGTCGATGTAGTCATTATCGTGACAAGCCTAATTATAACAGATGAGAAAATAGCATAATATGGGCCTTTGAAAGCCAGTATTTTTTAAGTGGAAGTAATTTCTTTTCTCTATCTGATCACTGTGTCCCATTTTCATCTCCAGAAGTCAAATGATGTTATCAGTGTGATATTTACTCAGTGCGTGCCTGGTGGCCGTGAGACTCGCAGCTCAGTGGTCTTCATTAAGATGATGACTAAGGAGTTATGTGCGCACCATCCCACCACCATCTGCCTGCAGTCATGAATGTTCCTACAATCTGCCTGCTCCCGAACGCACCGCCGCCCCTCTGGCTCCTCTGTCACTCCTCACTGTTAATCTGAAAGAGCTGGATCTGAGCTACTTATTGAGTAGGAAACATCAGATCTACTCCTGTAGAGGACCAGGAGACCAAAACTTTGCAGTACCCTTCATCTTGATATAGAGATTGTTCTGTTGTCTCACAATTTCGGTCTTCCTTAGCTAAAACACTTTAATTAATTTAACACTCTCCCTTCAGTGGCCAAATGTTCCACCTTTTTTCAATGCAAAATAGTTTATTGAAAGAATCAAGTCTGGTGCCTAGACCCTCGTGGCCTTTTGTGGTCTGATGAATGGAAAGCATGTTGGATTTGTTAGGGACTATGGCGAATGGTAAATGGTTAAATTTTTATGTAGTGCTTTCTGCCTTCAAAGCATCAAGGACCTGTGGGTCAGTGGATCTGACCTCTCTACCAATGATGTTTATGTTGAGAGCAGGAACCACCAACCTTCAGATCAGTGGACAAACACTCTACCAAGAAAATCACTTTCCCCCCCCTTTTATTTAACTTTTAGTGCACTATATAACTTTTCTGGTGGTGGTGATATTATTGCTATGCCTGGAATAATCTCCTTCCCTCTGACTCAGTGTGTGCTTTGCTATGTGCCCCTGCTCTCCCTCCCTCTCTCTGATCCAGCCGTAGCTCCATACCTTTTCTCCTCTCTTTCTTCCTCTTGTGCTTCTTATCATTATAATCCAAGTTACAGAAAGTAAACAACTATTTTCTCAGCACTTATGAGTAAAAGTAAAGACCTGATTTAGGCCTGCCGATAGCTAGGCCTGTCACGATAACACATTTTGAAGTACGATATATTGGTAATAATGATGATACTGAGTGCCATTATGCCACTGAAATGCTTAATGATTCATAGAAGTTACTGACTCAACCCTCTACAGCTCAAATCTTCAGAAAAGTACAAAAAAACAAAAATGTTCCCCACAAGTACAAAGAAAAAGTACCCACGGTCTCCCAAGAATAATTGTCCTATCTGTCATATATTGAACAAGGTCGATATAGTCATTCCAAACTTTAAATATGTATTTCTGAATCTTTATTGGTCTTATCAACACAAAATTTAGACTGTAGTGATCCTACCCTGCTCTATACCTGTGTATGTTTTCAATATGATTTATTTTCCCCATGTCGCTCAGGCCTACATGTACATTAGTTCCATCCCCATATTTCTACATCCAGTGGTCCCCATAATGTCTGCCTTGGCCCTCCCCTGTACCCTATCCTCTGGCTCAGGGCCCTGTGCTGATGGGGAGCACTATCTGACGCTCACAAAGCAGCAGAGGTCCACATGTACAGCAGGGAGGCAGGTGTCAGCATGTCTTTAAACTGCTCGGCTCCCACTCACAGCTAAATCATCAACTTCAAAAGGACGTCAGGAGGATTTAGAAAACTCAGAAACTCACCAAACGCTGTCAGAGAAGTTTGGAGAAGATGCAGTGGTGTTTGGAGTTTGAAAAGTTTGATGTAGGTCTATGATGCAAAGGCAGTTTGAGAAATTAGGTGCTTGGCAGAAGTTACATTATGCAGGTTTCTGCTTCACGGTTTGATTCTTGCACAGAATAGAGTTCAAATCCGTTCCCTGCGTCTGTGTGTCTGCAAGTGCAAATCCAGACCGATATCTCTGTTTTTTTATACAGAGGGATATCCGTCAGATCCATATGCCCTCCATAGCTTCTCGAGCCAAATTCAGACAATACCGTGTAATCAGATTTGCTTATTTCAGTGACAGATATTGAACGAAGGAGCTCATTGGTCACCTATCATTTTGAACAAAAAGAAATTTCTCTCACCTCAGAATAACAGAGATTAGTCCTTCACTTTCTGATTCTACAGAAGTGGTGTGATGTTTTTCAGTCTCCTATGATATTTCTTTTTTTCCTCGTAAGCAGCATTTGTTTTAATACAGACTGGCCATACATGTTAGAGATAGACCGATATATATATATATATTTTGACTCTTAAACATATCGGCTGTCGGCCTTAAATCTTGAGCATAGGCCGATATTTTGTTTTGGTCAGTCTACTGCCTAAAAAATACACACAAAGCTTTATTTTAACACTTCAGTACAAAGTGAAAACATGACTACACAGCTCTCTTATTCACCTTATTCTGGAAGCTGCTGTAGGCGCCGCCATCATCATTCGGGTTGTATTATTTTGCATGGGGCTGTTGATCTTGACAGCAAATAAGTTCTATAGGGACTACAGGGCTGTTTTGACTTGTTGGTTACATGAACAAAAAACATTTTACACAAATCAACCTATTTTATATCAGATGTTAGGAGCAAAACCTTTCCCAAATTCTCCATTGAAATCAATGGGATTCCCTCTTAAGCGGAAGTGCCACCACAAAGAAAGTGCAGTTCAGACAGTTTTATTCATGGCAAAAGTGGGAGGACAGAATAAGGTCAATAGGTTTATGATAAAAAAGGGCTTGGGGTGAGTTTGTAGCACATTTAAATGACGTCATTTTGGGGAAAAAAAATCTAAATCTGCCCTACATATCTGCCCAAAATAACAGCTATTGGTTCTACTGGATTCTCAACAATTGGTATCGACATCAGCCATGAAAAAACACATATCGGTCAGTCGCTAATGCATGTCCCTGATTGGCTAATTCGCCTGTCTAGTTACCTGGGATCCAGAATCCCAGGTAACTAGACTAATGCATTTATCTTGGTAGTGTGGCATGATGCACTAATTATATATTATTAGATAAACTAGATAGCACCAAGTATAGCTTTCTGTGTGCATTTTTATACATGGTGATGGGTGGAGACTGGGTGCAGGTGGAGGTTTTTTGGGTTGATTTCAGAGCTTCATAAAAACTACAAATGTCCTAAAATTTGTAATGTTCAAAGTAAAGATTGCTTTGATTTGCAGGGCTTTTTAATGTTGTTTTTTAAATTGCAGTGCAGTCATGTCTGGCATCTGTACACATCCTTGGTTATGTTATTCTGATCATGCCTTTTAAAATCTGAGGAAGAATGAAGGATTTAAAAATGGTTTCTTCCATCAAAACCCCAGCGTGGAGCAGATTTAGCCTCACTGTGCGACGCCCTCCAGTGATTTCGTTCATTAGAGGGAAAAACGTGAAAACCAAGCTGCTGCTGTTTAATGCATGACACAAACACACACATACTGAGAGGGGAGATCCTCTGCTATTTATACCTGCCCTGGTTTCTATATTTAACCCAGGGCTGAGATTTTGAGAAGACATCCTATTGTGACTATTCTGACATTACTGTTATTTACATTTTGCTCATTGTAAACTGCTAAATTAATTTAAAACAACCTATAAGAGAAACATTTAATAGATAAGGCTTTAAGTGTCGTCTTCTGGTGTGACGGCACAGTGCACTTATGGCCTGACATTGTTTTGAGGGAAGCACTTTTCTATCTGAATTACACACGACATCTACATCCACACCACAGTTACACTCATCAGCCTGATTATTATTTGCACCAGGTCTAGTGCGTCTAATGCCATGACCTAATGAGCCGTCACATGTAACTCGGGGTTCAGTGGTTTGAATGGGCTCGCACTGATTCATTAGGTGTTAATGTGTCTGTAAACTCACCAGTCTACAATCCTGCAGATGTGCACTCTCTGAAGTTCAATAACAATCCATTCTGAAGGAGACATATTGTACAAAAGTGCCTTTTTACCTGTGCTATAGTGTGCTATATATTTTCCTTCCCATTTACACACTCCAAATTGTATTGATAGTGTTTAATGCGTGTTTGAGTTGGGGTTGAGTTTGTGTTTTACACTAGTTTAGCTTTAGCTTCTTCCACAGAGTTGGAATTACTAAACATGTTTTTGTGATTCGCTGAGATCAGCCCTATAATTAAAACTATAGTTATGGTTTGATTTAGATAATATTTATAGAGGAATCATGAGTTATGTTTGGATGATGCCAGTTGGGTGACCCGGAGCCTTGCTCGGGGCGTGTAAATACAACTCGGCTGGAGGGCACTGCACCAAACACACCCACTCCAAGGCTCAAGGCTCAAGGAAATCGTGCCAATGGTAACGAGGCTTTTTACATTTTTATTTATGTCATATCCTATAAATTTAAGACATTTTAAACTGCCTTCAGTTACATTTGTATAGATATGTAATCTCATTTTAACAGTTTAAATTAGAATGACTGAATGTTTAATTACACAATAATCCTGAAAGTCAGACATGAACTCGTTTCATAATTGTCCTTGATTTCACCATTTTGCTTTTTTAGTGTTATGAATGCTTCTCTGTCACTTCCCTCACCCAGTCTACCTATTGGCCAGTCTCTGTGATTGACAGCTGAACTGAACCAATCCCGAAGTGTTCAGTGTGTGTGTGTTTCAGAAACGTAACATTTTAAGTTATTATGAAGAAACAAAGTATGCATTGTGATCAATTGAAATTATAGTCTGTGAAAATTTGCTCAAAATTCAAACTGAAAAAAGTGCAAAACATTTTTCTTATTATTAGGTCCATAATATACAAAAATGTTGCAAATGTATATCTACCACTTTCTCCATAATTTCCCTTATCATAATCCAGCCAAACATAATTATAGTACACTTAAGTCTAATAATGACAGTTTGTAACCTAGAATAGATTGTGGTGACAGTGAGCATCATCTACTTAACTGTATCCTAAATGGAACAACACCACATCCCAGTTTTGGCCGTTACACAATGATCTATTATTAGCAGCTAATGAAAGGACTGCAGCTTCTATAAATAGCCATAAGGTGTGTACCTTTGTGTGCGTGTGTGTGTGTGTGTGCGCGCACCTGTGTGTGTCAAGGGTACAACAATATAGTTCTCCCACAATTTAATACGTATTTTGAAACATGGGTCACAATAGCAATTCAATTTTGAGTTGCAGAAAAAAAATATTCTCATTCTAAACACTTAATTGATGGTATGAACATGAAAGATCACATGTTAATAAATTACATTCCAGCCACTGTAAAGTATATGAAGTGTTTTTAAGGAGAACAGCTTTATTATGTACTCTTATTACAGACTGCTAGGGGAATTACACTATCAGACTTTTACTTTTTTGAGGATGATTTGATGATTTGGATTATTTTTTTTGCTCCTGAGGCTGACTCTCCTCTCTGTGCTCTGCCTCGTCTCCAGCAGCAGCAGTGACAGACAGCAGCTCCACACTTCTCTACTCTTACAGACACACAGCACTCTCACATCTTTCTAAACACTGAAACTGTTATATTATATAGAAATATCTCAATGGACCATTTTCTGAGTAAAACTTATGAGATAGAGTCTGAAAAAAATATTGCGTATATTGCGAGTCGTGTCTCGTGTGCATTTCGAGCTCATTTGATTAATGCCATGTAAAGCCAAAAGCGGTTTTACAGTATATAAGTTCATATTTTTGTCATTCCTGTGTCAATCAGCGTAAAATGAAAAGTGACTGAAAGATAAAACCTACCTCTGTTAGAATATTTCAGATGAAAGCCTCTTTAGAGCTGTTTACCTGCTGTATCTGGGGAAGGCGGCATGTTAACTGTTTCCATTATGGACCAAAATTAATGACAACACAGCGCGAATGCAGGGACACATGTGTTGAGTGAACACGGGTATCAATTTGTGACACCCATATTGAACGATTTGATATTATATTGGATATCATTGCATCCCTATCTTTGTGCTTGTGTGTGCGTGTGTGTGCGTGTGTGTAAGCCTGACCATTGTGCCTCCAGCCGAACAGATGGCCACTGTTCAAGGGCTTGTGCGCATAGAGAGTGTTAACATAAAAGATACTCTATACAACCTACTGTCAGACTCTAGGACCTCTAGGTAGTGTAACATCAAATACAAGGTAGTGTCTTGGAAGCTTGAAGTAAACAACAAACTAACCAATTTGTATTTTATTGCACAGCTGGAGACATGGAGGAAACATACTGTACAGATTCAAAACTTGCACTTTTAATAACTGGCCTCAAACTGCCACCCATATTTCACTTCAACCACCTTTCCCAGTAGTGGAGAAATAAAATAAAATATTCAAAGACATGTATTAAATATTCATTAAAGACTATACATTTTCCTTTGTTCACAGTAGAACATTTAAGGAATAAGTGTCTGACTTATGAACAAAATTCCATCATGGCAAAACTCCACTCTGGTCTCTAATAGTGACAGGTGCTTATAAACTCATCGCAGTGACTAATTAGGGTGCTCTGAATGTATGTAGAGTGAGGAGTAACTCTGGACCACTGCAAACTGTTTAACATGAACTTATTTTTATTTTTCATGTTTTAAGACAAAATTCATGCTTATGCCTTTAAACGTGAATGAAACAAAACTCTAAGCATATTTTTTTAATATAACCAGGTTAAAAACTCAAATAAATTAATTTTGCCGTTGCTGGTGTTGGACCTTTAAAGCACACCAAATTTGACAGTTGACGTCAGTTTACCGTATATATTTTGCTGGTGCGGCTGTACTTCTGTTTTCATGGAGACACTGGTGTGAATGATGGGTTGTTTATGCGGTTATGTGCTCGTGCTGGGGTTTGACCTTGACTTATTTGTTGCCATGTGTTCAATTGTCATACTCCTGTGTGCCCTTGTACATTTGGTTGCTATGGTAACGGTAGCAGCATGCAGTCTGATTGGCTGAGGGGGGGACTACGTTTGTGCCAATCAATGGTCCCAACTCACCTTTCTATTTATGGATGGTTACTTCATAGAATAGTTTCTTTCTAAAAATGTCTAAATACGTCTTGTTAATTTAGCTGCTTATTTCTCAGTCAGTAGTAGCCACAGCTAAACAGTTACATGGTGGTTTTATTATTTTTTACACCAGATGCCCTTCCTTCACAACCAGCCCTATTACTGTGATTAGAAGGAGCAAATAGGAGTGAAGTTTATTACAAGAGTGTTTGGTTGGAATTGAACCAGAAACCCTTTCGATTGTAATTATTTAACACACTTAACACTGCAGCCTCCACTCTTAAATGCAGTGCAGAGTGGGATAGCTTGTGGTGATAATGATGCCATTAGGAGTGTTAAGTATTTATAGCCCTGGAAGGACACTGCAGTCTGACCTCTGGAGTACGAGGAGACTATTGTTCTTCTAATAAATGCTAACAAAGACTTGACTCTACTAACATAAGACACTACACTGCAGTGTGGGGTCATTTCTAAATGAAACAATTTTAGATCCTCCTTATGTGTTTGTTCAGTGGGTTTATTACCCAAGGTTAACTGCATGGACTTGATTTATAAAGTGCTTTTTGGACACATAAAGATGCTTTAAAGTGCATTATTCATTCACTCCACACTCGGTGGAGGTAAAATACAATTGTAGCCACAGCTGTCCTAGGGCTGGCTGAGGGAAGTGAGGCTCTTAATCTGTGCCATCAGCCCCACCAACCTTCAGTCATCGACACACCACATTCATACTCGATGTGGGTCAAGAGTCTTGCCTAAGGAAACAATAGCTTTCTTGACTTCTATTGCAAGAATGTCTGTTCTGTTCCTGCGCAATTATTACATATAAAATAAACTTTATTTAACCCAAACTTACTGAGATTGCATAACCAGCTGAACTCTGTTCTCACTTTAACTTAATCTAGAGTTTTGACCTCTCTGTCTGTCAGCTAAACCGCAGAGGCAGCACATAGTGAAAAGTGCTCACCACTCTGCTGCATTCACCAGTCTGACATCTGGGTCAAAGTCAGGCAGCGGTCGGACCCGTTTAATGCTGGACTGGGTTGCATATTCTGCTATAGTCACAAAGTTATATAACAGGGCAAGAACAAACTATTTTAAGGAACAATACAGGACACGGGCAGATAATGGCGAAAGGAGCAAGGGAAAAACACCAAATACAGTTTTACTCTATGATTTTTATGGTTTAGTTAATTGTTTTTAACCTTTCAAACGTAATATGATAATATCTCATCTTTTGCCAGAGACTGCATCTTTTGTGGCTTAATCAAATCTTTACAAAGTGAATGAATGGCACAGATCCTGTGTTCTTCCTCTCCACAGCCTGGCTCTGCATCCGGAGCGCTCCCTGGTGGCCACGGGGCAGGTGGGTAAGGAGCCATATGTGTGTGTATGGGACACCTTCACCGTTCAGACCGTGTCCCTGCTCAGAGACGGGCACACCCATGGGATCGCCTGCCTGGCCTTCAACGCGGATGGACAGGTAACTCGTTGCTAACATATTATTCTTGTTGTTTTCTATTTTTTTCATTTTGGACTGTACTGAAAAACATGCATACTTTCTGTGAATGGGCTTGCGTCTCCACAAACTTCATTTGGCATTATGCAGGTGGCGTTACAAGTTACACAGTCTTGCTTTAACTGGGCTACTGTGTCTAATAATTCCTCTGTGCTTTTGGTAGCATTGTGGAATTTACTTATCATAGAATGTCTACAATAGTGTGGAGTTTGCATGTTCTCTCTGTTTGAATGGTTGTCCTTGAATATCTTAAAAGCAAGACAGTCGTCCCAGTTTTTCCCGTTTGGTGGCCTCTAATAGTCTATTTTTACTCAAGGACTTACTGGATAACAAGTTACTGTACACCAAGCAGTACTTTTAGATTTATATTACATTTATAGATTTAACCATTGTGTAATATAGTTAAATCAATATTTTTAGTAGTCTAAGCTGAAGCACATATACCAGGCTACCCCTGTTTTCTGAATGTCTCTTCCATCTCTTCTCCCCGTTTTCAGTTTCTGTTACAACACTGCAATTTCTCCATTGTGGGACAAATAAATGGTTTATTTTCTCTCATGCCATTACCAACCATACAACAGAGAAATAGACTACAACATATGCATACCAAAATGATTCAGTAGATATCACCTTGTACCATCATAGTTTCAACAAATGACTGTGGGAAATACTTATAGAGGAGGTATTATGCAAAAGCAACTTCATGGAGTTTTTTACCATGTTTATAATGTCCCTTCATCAAAAATGTGCCTGAAGAGGTATTATATGTCATCCATGGATGTTTGAGTAACTTAGTGATCTCTCTATTCAAACCCTCCTTACGGTGAGCAGTATGATCCTGTCCAAAATGTATTAAATGTGCTAACACGTTGTATTAGATGAATATAGCATTGTCAAACAATAAAAGTTAACATGGTGGTCTAAATACATTATGTGTTTGCAGTTAATACTCCATAAAAGTAAAATACCCCCTCTTTAACTGATTCTTCTAACCATTAAACTAGCTCAACATCCCATCCACTGCAGTGACACTGAAAGATGGAAATGAGAACAAATTTCCCCATGGATAAAATAAAAGTGTTGTGTAACTTCACTTCAACATCCCATTTGTGTTATGGTCAGGGGAAAAAACTAATAACAGCTTCATATTATTGTTTTAGCTGGAATGAACAAGCATAAACAAGAACAACAATAAACTGTAATGCTACCTCAGACGACAACAGTCCAGCCATAACTCATTTTCTCCCACTTTATTAAACCCTACAGTGAATAGAAGTGGATAAGCACACCTCTCTGCCACCACCAGACCCTCTCCATCTGAATGCACTCCCAGCTGCCCGTCAACCCAGCGCTAAAATGAAACATGGCTCTCTATCTTAGCAGTAGTTTATCAAGAGACTCAGTTAATCCTGCCCACTCACTGTCTACTGCGCCTATTATGTCATTAACAGCACATCATTTACAAACGTTATTACCTGTTTTAGTTAGCCATATTTAGCAGTGATGTGAGCCAATATAGGTATATGTATGTGGTTTATACTGTTTATATACATATATATAAAAATAGACATAGCTAACCTGCTGCATTCCAAATAGTAAGTGAGCATGGATGTGCTTCAGCTCCATTGACTCAGTTGGCTTCAATTCACTTTTTATTGGAAAAACCATCACCTCTCTCTACCCCTAACTGCTAATGTCAGGTTCGTCATTTTTGTCTTAAAATGTTTGTATTAATCCTCTATACATGATCCTGGTGTTTTCATTTCGCTATTTTGTCCGTATCAGGATATAAACATTACTAACAAACAAATCAGGTACCCTCTTTCTTCGAGGTAGCTCTCACTAGCATTAGCAACAGGTTTGATTGACAGCATTGTGAAGCGCCTGCTTCCTGCCCAACCAGCCGTGCAGGCAGTAAGGGGCGTTACCTTCAATGACCTTGCTCCGGATTAACTCTTTGGTTGCTATGACACTCGTGGTCGGAATGCCACATTTGCCCCTGTAACTGCTAGCTTGTTTTTGTTTTTTATTTTTTATGGGAGTACACCATCTGCTTGTCTCCTTAGAGATGTTATTGCGTCACCTTAAATGTTCCACAATGTAGCATCAACCTTTCCATCTTGCATTTATTGAACTGTTTTTATTGCTCAAAATACCTTGGAAAAACATGCATTCTTACTGTGAGTGTCACCTGCTTGTCTTTATGGAGATAGATAAGTTTAATAACAATGTAATCTCTATGAAGAAAAGCAGATAGCAGGCCCTCCACTAGAAAAGTTACATAGTGTACCTTTAAAACTTGGGACATAACATTAATTATTATGTGCAGTTCACCTTATCATGACATTGGAACTGTAAGGTATATGTTGCGTGTCTAATTTTGATTCCAAGACTTTATATTAGTAAGAAATATAGTAAGAAGCACTATTGTAATTGAAATCTTCCAAAATTCAAAATGGCTTCTGGCGTGAGATGGGGAATGCTGTGTCATCAGTTTTGGAGCAGAAGTCTGCCACTGCTCCACAGGTCCTGATAAATCAAAGCCAACACTGGATCAATAAAACAAACATAAATCCAGTTTAAGAATAAATCAGGCTCTGGATTCAGATTTATAAGATTGGATTGCATCACATACTGAATGCATTTCCCAACCTGAAAGGCTACAATACAAATGTTACTGCAGTGCTGTGGAATTATGGTATGCTCTGTAATGGTATCCTTTATAATGTCTGAACTATTATGTTGTGTTCAGACTGCAGAGCTGAGAGTGTGCAGACTGCACACCAAACCTTTCTAGTTGGGTGCCCTTGCATTCAGGGCAGATGCTTGAAACTCGTTGACATGTGCCAAATTTTGGCGCTAGTTCAGATTTTTTACTCTGGTGCCATCGACGCTCAGCCGCACCATGTGAAAGCTCAAGACGTGCAGCTGACCACTTGAAACACATCGCAGAAACGTTGGACCAGCCTAGGCGTGCGTCCCCCATAGACTTTTCTGCATTTAAACCAACGCAGCATAAGGTGCAAACATGTTAATTCAGCGCAGATTGTCAGATAATAATAAAATAATGAGCAATTTATTCTGAAGTTATAAATATGTACCATATATGACTATTTTCAAATTACCAGAAAATGTGCTGCTAAAAGTTACAATAAAATTGCATTATCCATCCATCCATTTTCTTCCGCTTATCCGGGGCCGGGTCGCGGGGGCAGCAGTCTAAGCAGTCTGCATTATGCATTATCCATACCATGAAATAGTTCGTGGTACGGTATGGTGTTCATTTTATTATCACAACAAGGCAACATTACTGCAGATTTTTTGTAAATTTTCATTTCTGCATAATTCAGAACATATTCATAAATATGCAAATATTATGGTAATGTATTGTTTTTCATCTAAAATGTAGGTCAAAGGTTTAGAGCCAGACTTTCTTGTCTAAGTTTAACACTACATAAAATTAAATATATTTAAATTTATTCCAAGTGTTTTAAGGGAAAAAAAAGCTGGATGGAAAAATGGACTGGTTAAAGTGGAATTAAACAGCATATCAACTTGTAGTTCAAAGTACGTAAATTTGAAAGTTAAACTGCCTCTGATGGGCACTGTAATTTCAAGTACTATGTGACATCACACCAGACTGCCCTGATTCCAGCAAGGTTTCTGATTATAAACACCTGGCTGCAGGGGCGGATTTTGAAGTGTGGATACCTGTTAGACCAATCACATTGTTCTTTATACCTCTAGAACCCGCCCCTTCTCCCCTTCACTCTTTTTTTTAGTCCACTGACACTGCCCAGTTTAGCAGCTCAGAGTTTAGGTGTTTATTTCCACTTTAATGTCAGCATGCAACAATAATCTATACAGTAAATGTTCTGATAAATGTCCCTTTTGTGTGCAGCGCTTAGCCTCGGTGGGACTGGATGCCAAGAACACAGTGTGTATCTGGGAGTGGAGGAGAGGCAAGATCCTGGCCACTGCCACAGGACACTCGGACCGGGTGGGTACAGCGACCAGAGGGTTCACTTCAGAGCCAAGAGGAGAGTCCACTTGGCTCTTGCGTTGGCTGCAGAATAAACACCATTTTTTCTACCACTTTGTGAGAGAAACTGTCAGTCTAAGTCTATCTCTTGTGTCTTCCAGATCTTTGATATCTGCTGGGATCCCTTCCAGCAGAACCGTCTGGTGAGCTGTGGAGTCAAACACATCAAGGTAACAGCATATTGCCCAAGAGGAGGAGGAGGAGGCCATTTTGGGCTCAGACGTTTAGGCGCCGTCAGGAACACAGAGGCTGAAAACTGAGAAGGCTTTGTGCAACTCTGAAACAACGGGATAATTATAAACCATGCTTTTTTCCAATAAGCATGTGACAGACTGTGGAGGTTATCTAGGGACTCTTTGGGCTGTGGTGGTTCTATTTAATTAAACCAAGTATAATGTTATCTTATGCATTTAAATGGCTGAGTGTATGAAGTGTAAAAAGTAGAAATTGACTCCCACTTGGAGCATCGCCATCTGTGTTATACAATTTTGAAAGCATAACCAAGAGCAACTGAGCAGTTTTAGAAAGAGAAATGTTTGTGTCTCAATGCTAATGCTAATTTTGAAGCATAATAAATATTAAAACAACATCACAAACTGTATCACAAAAGTATTCTACATATAAAAACAATCAGGTAGTCTTTATTTTAATTAATTTTTTATATTTGTTGTTGTATTTGTTTATTTTATATTTTGCACGTTTAATAAAAGTTAGCATAAGCTTTGAGACACAGTGAGCTGTTAATTGATGCTATTGGGATTAGATTTCATGTCAAAATTCAGTTTACAGTTAAAACATTTAAAAGGGGCTTTACCAAATTCATTCATGTATAAAATAAGATCAAAATGTCCCAGTACGGCTATATGGTAAAAGCAGCTCTTGGGGTCAAAATGAGATCACCGTCTGCATCTAATTATAGAGAGTTTTATCCTCTGTGAACCTGAAATGTGTCATTAGCATTCTAGTTGTTGTTAACATTACTGTAATGGCAAAACTCCTCTCTGGCCTGTGAAAACTGCTTATAAACTTATCAAAGTGAATAATTAGGTTGCTCAGGATGCATTAGGAAAGTGGGGGATTAAGTTTGGACTGGCAAACAGTTTAAAATGAACTACTTTTGTTTTTCACGTTTCTAAGACATCAAAAATCTGGTACAGCACCTTTAAGTTAAGAGATTTGAGCATCGAAATATTAACTGCTAAATAGACACTATAATGAAGGGTTAGGCTTAACAACCATGCAGTCAACCTGAGTTAATTTCAGTGCCGTCACCATCTATTTGTTTAATGTCCCTTCCCACTCTTCACCCTCATTTTACCCTGTTCTGTCTCATCTACTAAAGTCTTTAGAATCAAAATCTTGTCAAAATGTGGTGTAACTTAATGCATGTATTCTCTGATATTTCAGTTCTGGTCTCTGTGTGGAAATGCCTTGACTCCCAAAAGAGGTATTTTTGGGAAGACGGGTGACCTGCAGACTATCCTGTGTGTGGCAGCGGCTAAAGATGACGTCACGTACTCAGGGGCCCTCAACGGGGACATCTACGTGTGGAAGGGCCTCAACCTCATCCGTACCGTCCAGGCTGCACATGGGGTAAGGAAGGCTTAGTTGCATGAGGAGTCTGTGGTAAGCCTGGGACACTGGTGGAAAAAACGAATCATAATATGTGCACTCTATTGGTCCACTTTATTTGAGAGAGTTACTGGAGTCTCATACTCCACCTAGAGCCCCGAGGTCAGCTGACTAGCTCCTGCTGGCTGTCCCCAAAACCAGTCTAAAGACCAGCGGTGACACAGCTTGACTATGGAACAGTGCACTCTACCTATGAGATCCTCTCAGTTTTTGACATAATTTAAGATTAGACTGAAAACCCACCTCTTCTCCCTGGCATTTAACACTAGCTACACAGGATATCTTGGTGTTTTATTGTACTTTTCTTATGTATCGTGTTACCTGTATATTTGTGTTTTTGTTGACTTTTATGTGAAGTGCATTGGTCAGCTAAATGCACTATATAAATAAACTTGAATTCAGTCAACAATCAGATAAATCAAATTTAGAAGATCACAATATATAAATTTTAGGCTTTGAAAAATATTTCACCTCTACATTTAATATTTTGGTCCCATCTTAAGTTAAATCTACTTTTGTGAGCGTTTAGCTACCTTACAATAGTGTTTCTCGTCATTAACTTGCTCAAAGTTGCATTTAAATTCATGCATGTTTGAGTAATCCTGTATTGTCCTACATTTGAGGCTTGAGTGCTCAGAAAATTTTCACCTACTCCCTATCCCTGCCCGTGGCTCCATACTAAAATCTGACTCAAGAAAATCGGGGTTATACATGTTGGGTTTCAAAATAAATTATCTAGTTCATTATTAATTACCAGGTAGACAAATCTTTGTTTCCTCCCTCCCCGTATTTACCCTCTTGATGTTGTTTTTGGATTGATTTGTCCATGTTTTAACAATCTTTAATCGCTTATTTTTAAACCCACTGCTCTCTACTCTCTCTACTCTCTACTGGCGTTTTTCAGTTTTATTTTCTTAACCGATGATACACCCAGGATTTGGTGTTGCATAGTCATTTTGGTATGTTTACAGCAATAATAGCACCCATTGAGCACCACAGCTTTCTAATGTGTAAATCTGCAGCCGTGTTTCTTTTATTAACTCGCTTTAGATGAATATTGCAATTTAACATGTGCAAATTATAACATGAGATTATGACTATATAGCAGACACAAGCACAATAGGTCTTCTTTAAATTAAATAAACCAAGTCTACACAAAGACTAAATCAGGACAAACAAGGTCCAAACCCTTACTACTTATAAACTGAACAAAGCACACTCTGAGCCTTTGTTATGTGTATACAGGCTGGCATCTTCAGCATGTTTTCCTGTGAGGAGGGCTTTGCCACAGGAGGGAGAGACGGATGCATCAGACTGTGGGACGTCGACTTCAAACCCATCACAAAGATTGACTTACGGGAAGCCGAGCAGGGCTATAAAGGTATGTGGAACGTCAGGATATAAAAGTACTATATGAAAGTTCAGGGATACAAAGTACTCTGTGAGAGGTCAGGCTCCACTACATCAAAAATACATGAGCCCAGCACTGAAAATGTCTGCAAATGTCATCAAAAATAATATGGCCCAAACAAGGAATAAATGAGTCTGAGAGCCAAGAGCAATGGATGTTAATTTGTGTTCAAAGTAGCCAAAAATTGTAATTAAGTAAGAACAGGTTGTAAAATATAACATTACTCAAGTAGCATTACACATTTATTTCTAGTTATAAGATTCAGTATTAATTAAGTATTTTGGGAAGCTACCATTCTAGTGAGTTGAAAGTCAAAGCTCTCAATTTACCGGTCAATCTACTTTCCTTCCCTCACCTATGGTAATGAGCTTTGGGTAATGACCGAAAAGGTCAAGATCGAAGATAGAAGTGGTCCATATGAGTTTGGCTGGGTGGCAGGGTGGCTGGGTTCTCCCTTAGACTTAGGGTGAGGAGCTCAGTAACACGGGAGGAGCTCAGAGTAGAGCTTCTCCTCCACATCAAGAGGAGCCAGCTGGGGTGCCTCAGGCATCTGTTCCAGATGGGGATGTCCCACCGGGAGGAGTCCCCAGGGAAGACCCAGACACACTGGATGGACTATGCTTCTCGGTTGGCCTGAGAACAGCTTGGGGGTCCCACCAGAGGAGCTGGAGGAAGTGTCTGGGGTGAGGGCAGTCTGGGAGTTCCTGTTTAGACTGCTGCCCCTGCAATCTGGCCCCAGATAAGGGGAAGAAAATGGATAGATGGACACTACTCTAGTAAGAGTAATACTAACAGTCTGTCTGCATAGTCCTGTGATTTGACAAACAAAAGAAATAAATACACAAATTATGTTTTATTTTTAAAGAATAAAAAATCACAAGGTGCAAGAAATGCATTTACTTCAGTTATTTAACATTTTGTCACTTGTAGACTCACAGTGGGAAGACGTTTTACTCAAGTAGGAGCACTGTACTTCAAAAAAATACCACCCACGTACAAGTGGAGACTACTACCCTCAGAAGTACAGTTTTTTCACAAAGTTACTTATAATAATGAGTACTACCCACCTCTATATGCATGTTGTTCATTAACATGCACTGTCCTGACCACTATGAAGACATTGTAAATTCATTTTACCTACTTTATTCACAATGCTTCATATATTAGATTCTTCTGGCATTTCAGTTAAACTCTATTTCCATAAGCTCATTTCCACAGCTCAGAGTTCAGCCGTCTGTCTCTCACCTCTGTCTCACTCACAGACTCCACACTAAGTCCAATAACAGTGCTTTGTCTGCTCCTGTCAGCAAAGGAATTTCCACATCACCTTTAAATCCACCTGTCAGTCAGCTCTCAGACTGACCTGGATTTAAGAAGTATTTCAGAAGACGTGAGGGTTTTTTGAGACAGAATCCATTTTATATTTTGTATCCCAGGTAGGTAATGAAAGTGGTTTAGGTTATGAGATAGTATAGCAGGGTTGTTCTTGGCTTGGGTTTGAACTGGTGACCTCCCCTTTTTTATCCTGGACTCTCGCTAAAGGTTGAGACTGAGACTGGTCTGTTTTGGTGAAAACTTCAAAGTTGGACAAATTTAATAAAAGGGATACAACAATAGTTCCTCACGTGTGTCTGTTTGCCTCCACACAGCGAGGAACAGGGGGTGAAGCTGCTACAGATTAGCGATAGCGACTCTACTTCCTATGTAGTTTATCGCTAGGATTCTGTGCATTAAAAGCATTTATCTGAACTACTGCACCACATTTCACAAATAATAATAACACATTTTTGACTTGCATCTAAAGTAGAAGTGCAACGCTCAAAGAGTCTCAAAGCGAGTCTTTTTGTTCTAGACAGGAAACAGCTGACGCCACAACGTTTAGCTTGTGGTGTGCAGTCTCTGCGCTGTCATATTCCACTGCAGTCTTTGTGCTTGGACTTTTAAAATCTCATCCAATTCTCTTCATGTTTGTGGTCTGCGCACTTTGTCGTAAGTTTAAAAAACGTTTGAGACTGAAAAATTGTCAGGTCTGCGGCGGGCTTAAGAGAAAACGAATAAAATATTATCCATGTGGGAGAAAACGTATGCAGTCCAAAAAGTCCAAGCAGTACAATTTCCTTTAAGTACTAAATGGGCACTAAATTGACAGAGGTGGGCACCACTCAAAATCTAACATTTTTACAATTAAAACTCTTCTAAACTGCCCAGTCTGAGTTGTGATAGAACAGGATATAATAGGACACAGGAGGGTTATAAAAGCTGGAGCAGTGACCTAAACAGGCCTGAGCTTCAGAAGGTCTCACGGGGACTCTCTGCTCTGTCCCAGGACTGTCTGTGTCTGTGCTAAAAACAGCTGTCTCCTGCCTCTTTTCTATTTTAGTACAGCTAAAATCACTAAATCTCAATTGCATTCTTCACAGTATTAGACTGTTTAAGAAATATATTCTCTTGGGGTGTGATGATAACTGAGGGCACTGTTCTGTCTGAAGCTCTAATACTCAAGTTAGGCTTCAATCTGAGCTTTAGTTTAACACAATCTGACCATAAAGAGCTGACTTAGTTGAAGCTACAACAGGTGAACTGATTTGTGCTGTTAAACAAGTCCCTCTCAAATAACATTACAGTTGTAAGCTAGCTAGTATTAGCCAACAGTTTTGCAGTTAGACTCTCTCTCCTTTTTTGTCAAAACATCTAAACAGGACCATGAACAGGATCATTCACACATGTTTAACTCCCCGCATATTTAGCGTGAGTTCTTCTCTCTTCTCTCTTCTCTCTTCTCTCTTTTCTCTTGTTATGTGGTAATACAAGTGTGTTTTTAGCCCTGGAATTGCCCATTTCTACTGAGCTTAACCTCCCAAGACCCGAGCTCTTGCATGGCATGCTTTATTAATTTCTCTTTATTATTTGGGCAGTTTGAGACCTGATGAGTGTAAATACAAAGAAGTATCTTTTTACATTATGTAGTTTTTGAGAAAAATTATGTAAAATGAATGTCCTCATATGTGGACATTTTAATCATTTTGATAAAACATTTCAAAAATTATTTGCAAAAACAATTTATTAAGACCCTGAATACAGCAACATTTGTCCTGAATGTAAAAACAAAATGAGAAACAACAGTTGTGCCTCTTGGAACAATGTGGCTCATGTGAAGTGCTGCAGACAGGAACAGGAAGACGAGTCTTCACAAAAAAAAAAGAAAAAATATTCTAAACATTCTAATCTCTTAAAAATTTCTAAATTGAATACATTTGCATTGTTGCTGTTCTTGTTTGCTGTTATTCTTCTTCTAACAATTTGCATTGTGGCCTAGACAACCCAAAATGTGTTGTCCCCATATGTGGACGCCAGGTCCTTGGAGGTTACGGTAAACGGTTGCTGTTAACTTGAAAACTTCCGCTTCATGACATCACAAGGTAGAACAGAGAATTTTGAGCTTTGGAGATGTAGACAGACTAATAGTAAAGAGTTACTCAAACAGGTGTGAATTGAACAAAACACAACTCCAGGTGAGTTTTTGATGAGGTAACATTATAACATAACACTTAAAGCTCACAAGAGTCAATTTTGTGTAATATAGAACCTTTACTTAGAGGAAGCAAGAGGGGTAAGAGAATGCATTTAGGCTGGAGAATGGACCACAATAAAAAAAATACAATGGTCTTGATTAAATATTTACTTCAGCTTGTTAACTCCAATGAATGTGCAGCTGGTATATTTGAACCCGTGCCCCAAAACCTGACTCACACTTCCAGCTCTGCTCGTCACTGCACTAATGAGGCTGGCACTGGCTCTTACTCGCTCCACTTAAACCAACTCTAACTCTCACTCTTTTCACTTAATGGATTTGTGCAACGTTGTTTTGTCAGTTTTGTCTGCTAATTGGGGTCTGTTTTGCTTGTTTTACTTCCAGGTTTGTCGATCCGCAGTGTGTGCTGGAGAGCAGACCGCATCCTGGCTGGAACACAGGACAGTGAGATCTTTGAGGTAAACACCGCAGCTCATTATCCCACCCTTAGTTAATTTTGAGACTCCCCATAAGATAATACAATATGCAGGTTTTACAGTAGAATTTTCCATGGGGAGATGTTGAATGTTATGTCTTGTCTGGGGACTGGATGGGTTTCAAGTGCACATTTAGGGATCTTGCTGTATCAGGTGTTGGTCGGCATGGTGGAGCAGCGGTTAGCAGCATTTTGTTACTCTCACATTGTTTTTATCTATTAACTTTCTCTGTATATATCTATTATATGCCTTAAGTTATCTTTTATTCTTATGCTCCATTTTCTTTATTGTGATGGGTGTAGAGCGTCATGACAGTAGCTAAGTTGGTAGAGTGTTCGTCCACTGATCCAAAGTTTGGCAGTTCAAATCCCACTCTTGATGTAAAAAAATGTTATCTAAAAATGTGACCATGACCACCATTTACACGAACACTGGTTAGGTATAACAGTGGGAAGGGTGAAAGTGCTCTTGGGGAGCAGGTTGAAATCTGTTGAAATATTGTCATTTATGGTTTATGAATAAAAAGTTTTAAGCCAAAAAAGTGTATTTTATGGCTGGTGATAAACAACACAACAAGCATATAGAAGAATATAGATTTTTTGTTTTATTATGCACAGGTGATGGTGCGAGACCGGGACAAGCCCCTGCTCCTGATGCAGGGCCACAGTGAGGGAGAGCTCTGGGCTCTGGATGTTCACCCCAAGAAACCTCTGTGTGTGACAGGCAGTGATGACCGCTCTGTGCGGTCAGTACCTCACAGACTCATCTGCACCACTATGAAAATACAACACAGGACTCCTCTGCACTACTATAAGATACACCTACTGTTATGCAGGGGCAGAACCAGACAATTTTGAATGAAGGAGCTAAGGGGGTGGTAAGGGCTTCAATGTGGGTGCTCACTTAACATACTTAACAAGGTTAGAAAGCTTAGAGCATTTAGAGCCTTTTAACAATGCAGCATACCCCCCACCCCCTACCATGTTTAATTTGCTGTTTTAAAGCACTGTAAATGCAGTTAGCCCCTGTAGTGATTTATAGAAGCCAATATGTAAATCTTTTTTATAGGAGTCTCATTTTGAACAGCATTTTTAGTCAAGACTGGATGTGCTATGAAAATGAGGTAAAATTTTGCAGGAGCTATGGGGGTGCATTGAACATTCTGGGGGAGCTTAGTGCCACCTAAAGCCCCCACCTGGTGCCGCCCCTGCTGTTATGTAATGGCGGATGTTTTACTGCATCTCTCCAACATTTGCATCTCCTGTGAGCTGAGCAGAATCCACAGGGACCAATTATGTCTGAACACTTTAAGGTACTGGAGTAAACAACAGGCAGGATTTGGTGGCTGTAATCCTGAAGGAAGAGACCGCAGACCAGGTAGAGAGTTGAAAGAAGTTTATCCGATTAGATGAATGAAGCTACAGACAGCAAGCACAAGTGTTGTGTTTTTCCAGTATTTAAAGCCCCAGAAAAGGTACTATCTATAGAAGACAGGTCTTATAAGGACTTAACTCTTTGTACATACTGTCCATATAAGGTAATAAATGGATGTATCATTAGCTGTTCACAGAGAGGCAAAATACGATGCTTGATGTAAAGCACTTTCAGTGCTTGAAAAGGGGAAAAGCAATATATGAAAATGTTACCATTTACCATCTAAGACCAGAGTAGGGCTAAAGTGATTGATCAACTAATAATCAGCTAAACGTGACTAGTCCATTCTAACAATAATCATAGTTGTATTTTGTTAATCGTAATTGTTATTTGGACTATACAGCCTCCAAACTATACACAAAATACCTTATTTATAACATAGACAGTGGCGCTAATAAATTCAAATACAATAAACAGTTATTGACTTACTCTTTCAGAATTTGTGAACAGAATATAGGCCTGTCACAATAATTACTATACAGACTTATTGTTCAATATATGATAGATGGAACAATCATTTTTTCATGGTTGATACTTTTTTCCTTTGCTCTAATAAAATAAAACTTTTACTATGTCAACTGGACAAAAGTTTTTGAGTGAAGATGTTTTATTGCTCATCCAAGCAGCTTCTTCAGTTCAGTTCAGTCAGATTGCTGGTGGACACTGCCTTATATCTGTCTGAAGGGAGGAGGATATAAGGAGCAATCTGACCAGAACTGAAGAAGCAACTTGAATGAGCAGCAAAACGTCTTCACTCAAAAACGTTTTTGTCCAGCTGACAGAACTTAATTTTTCGTTTGCTATAGATCATTGGTGAACAACTGAGAGATTACACAGACATCTTTGCTCTAGTGGGGAAATGTGTGTTATTTTTGGAACTATGATCCCATTCAAGCTGAAAAATGTTGAATATTTAACTAATTATAGGAACAAACTAACTACAAAAATGTTTCATTCTGCTGTTTATTTTTTGCAGCTCATGTTTTTAACTCTATTTCGAATAATCGTTAGTTGCGGCCCTAAACTAGACATTTTCTCCTGCATTCTGGCAATAGTTAAAATGAACTTTCTCTTAAATTAGGCCTCCCAGAGGGAGTGTGCTATAATAGTGGTCGGTTATTTATTTACTTACTTGCTTACTTGCTTACTTACTTACTTACCTACTTACCTACTTACCTACCTACCTACCTACCTATCTGTATGTCCTATGTGTATGGACTATCTACATCTCATCCTACACTGGAGTAAAGATTGGCCAAGAGAGTACTGTCGATATGGTATTGATCTCTCTCTGTGAGCCTTATTTGGTTCTAACTCATAGTTTTGTTCTGTGTCACTCTGCAGCCTGTGGAGCCTGGTGGACCACGCCCTGATTGCTCGCTGTAACATGGAAGAAGCGGTGCGAAGTGTGGCCTTCAGTGTGGACGGGGCTCAGCTGGCCCTGGGCATGAAGGATGGCTCCTTCACTGTGCTCCGAGTCAGGTAAGTAGTAACACTCAAAACACTAAAGTCACCTTTTAAATGTGAAAAACAACTAGTTTATTTTAAAAAGTTTGCAGTGGTCTAAAGTTATTCCTTACTTACCTTTTGCATTCTGAGCATCCTAAATATTCAAAGTGATGAGTTTATAAGCACTAAGCATCTGTACAAATATGTTCTGTAATGTATTCTTGTATTAGTTTCTTAGTTCATAGGCCTATTTCAGTCTTTGTCAATTCTCCTAATTATTATTTGGTGTGGGACAATACCTGTGTTAAATATTTATCATCATTTTGTGGCAGTGTGTGAGAAAAAGAAGAAAACTAGAAAAATTTAGGAATTAGCATTGAGTTCTAAATACCTTTACCTGTGTCATTAACATAAATTCCATCTAAAATGTAGAGACCGTTTACATGAAAGAAATCATTTAGTTTTATGAATCTAATCATACTGAGATGATAATGAGTAATTTAGACCCCTGTTTACATTGTGGTTGTTAGGTACAGTTTTGGAATTACCTCTACATATGTGATATCTGCTGCCCGTATCCAACCAGCAAGTAAAACAATAAACCACACTGCATTCATTCAAATTATGATTTTGATTGGACTGCAATACATTTTGGCGTCCCACTGTGATGGAACCTTTATGAAAGACATCTGAAGTGATTCTATTTATTTATTTATTTATGTTTTGCTCCACAGGGACATGACGGAGGTGGTGCACATTAAAGACCGGAAGGAGGTGATCCATGAGATGAAGTTCTCCCCTGATGGGGCCTACCTGGCTGTGGGCTCCAATGACGGGCTGGTGGACATCTATGCAGTGGCTCAAAGATACAAGAAGGTCAGTCTGCTTAGCTAAAGTCAACTGTGAGGACATCATTCTATGAAAGGTGTATTGCTGTAGTCAACGACATGTCCTGCTGATCGATTGGTTGACCAAAAAGGGGGCGTGACAAAACCTCTCAAACTATGAAATATCTATGTATCTAACTCCAGCTGCACTCACAAGGCTATAACTGCACAAGAGTTCATGCAAAAACAACTGTGTGTGCAGTGTAAAAATAAAATACTAGGAAAAAATGTATTTAAAATGCATAATCTTAAACTGTATATATAAGAGGAAGAATCATTCCCAAATCTTCATCTAACTGACTAAACATAAACATTGTTAGAATTCAGATTTTTGTTGAAATACATCAACTTCAAGGTTCCAGTCTCTAATAAAAATCATCAGGTTCAAGATTTGTGAATGCACCTTTTGAATACTTCAAAAATACAATGTAATGAACAGGGTTTTTTAAGAATATCTGTAATAAAAAAAAAAAAAAAATCATCGGTTTTAGTGTCCTGTTATAAGCACTATTTTGAGGATTTTTTTTTACCATTCAAAAAATATAATACATAGTTTTAAAATATTACATCGCTATGGCAACAGTCCTGTATTCTTGTCATTCTGAAACCCTGGATCCATGGATGTCGTGTGACCTGATGTGTGTTATGATGTCATCAACAGCGTAAAGGTGGTTTATACAGTGCACAGTTCACAATCACCTGATTTCCTTTCAGACGCTCACAGAAAGCAGACGTTACTCTCACAGAAAGCAGCCTTTACTCGTGTTACTATTACTGTTGTGTTACTCGTGTGAACTATTAGGTCCAACATGTCTAACCTTACCTCTAACCATGTCTAAATAAACTTCAACAGAATAGAAAATAAAAAATCTTAAATATAGTTATATTTTAGAGTGTTGTTTTGTCATGTGCAGGTGGGAGAGTGCAGTAAGTCCAGCAGCTTCATCACTCACCTGGACTGGTCTCTGGATGGAAAAGTCCTGCAGACCAACGACGGAGCTGGAGAACGGCTCTTCTACAGAATGCCATGTAAGGCTACAAGACATATAGATACTAAAACATTGTAATATGTATCGGTAGGATAACTAAAAATGTTCTGAATACTTCTAAATAAAATGTAAAAAAAAAATGGTACCCAAATAAGTACAGTTATCAAGTATTTAGTAACATTTCCACTTCAGTACAGACTATTTGGTTTGATTTATGTTTTAGCATTTATATGATCTGAAATTGTCCAAATTGATAATGGTAATTTCAAATACACTACTTTTTTTTTTTTAAATTCACATTTCAACATAAAAAATACACAAATTTACAAACAAAAACAGCTTTGTTCATTGCGTGGATAGCATGCTAGTACCCTGACGCTCTGAAGTTATTAACCACGCTTATAACCTGTTTTAAATGAACCAGTTTTTCACTTTTTTAAGATGGCAAAAAACACATATAGCTAGTTTAACTATACAAAATACAGCACTGAGTATGTTTACAAATGCTGATTGGTTTGGTTGTAAAATCACATTGACAAACCTGCTTCAGAACAGTTGTTAAATATGTTGCTCCATGTTTTCTCCCAATCAAAAATCCACCAGACAACTGGTGGTGATTAAAATCTGTATGTTCCACACTTTTGCAAAATTGACAAGGACTCGCTGCTATTTCAGAGAATGTGCTCAGCTAATCTGGTGGAATCTAAATAGAGTCGTTAAAAGTATCAGATACTAATCCATACTAAAACTACTATCGAAACTAGATACTCATTAGAGCAAATATCGATACTAAAAAGTCACATTCAAAGGACAAAAATGAATCTTTCCTGAATAGCTTTAGAATGATCTTGAGCTGTGTCAGAACAAGTATAAGACACAGACTAGTATACAGACATGGACCACTATTGGAACCTACCTGGACAACTGAGGGATTACACAGATATGAGGTAATATATACATGGTAATGTAAAAGAAAGTACTACATTTTGATGTTTTTGTGTTCATAGTGGGGAAACCAGTTCTGACCCGTGAGGAGGTGAAAGGGCAGCGCTGGGCCTCGTGGAGTGGGGTCCTGGGGCCGGAGGTCAGTGGGATTTGGCCTAAGTACTCGGACACAACAGAGGTGAACGCAGTGGACGCTAACCACTCTGCCGCTGTGCTGGTCTCTGGTGATGATCTCGGACTAGTCAAGCTCTACAGGTTTCCATGTCACCGGAAAGGTGAGTGTGATGGTGGTGTTTAGATAGTAGAGCCTGATTTAGTCATTCTATCAGATGAGGGCTGTGTCAGTATTCTGTATGGATTATATTTTCACAAACATCCAAACGAAAAGTCCACAAAGGCTCAACATAATCATTTTTTATTAATAAGTAGGTAAGTAAGGAAACTTTATTTATATAATGCTTTGCACAGATCAAATTCACAAAGTGCTTTACAGAGAGCAGGAACACCAAATACACAACAATAAGTCAAAAAGGGTCATAGGACTCAGTCCACCAAAAGCTTTTCTAAACAGGAGTGTTTCGAGCTGCGTTTTAAAATAATCCAGAATTTGCCACAAAGAGAGAAAGGGCCAGGGCATTCCATCATTTTGGGGCCACAGCCTGAAAGGACAGGTCCCCCTGAGTTTTAAACCTATTTTTGGGACCATGAGCAGGTTTTGACTGGTGAAGCGGAGAGTGCGTCCAGAGGAGTACACAGTAAACACAGTAATGATAGTATTAATAACAACATGTATGATGTAAGCTTGTGTACTGAGCACTGGACACAATCGTACTGCTACCTGTAAGGAGAGTTCAAATAGGGCTCAGGTGAGATTGCTAAAAAACTGAAACATGCATGGATGTCATATAAAACCTCTTCAGGCATGTTTTTGATGAAGGAACAACGTTATAACAAAAAGTCGATTTTCCCTAATACCCCCTCTTTAAGTGCAGTATCAATTATATACAATTTAATCTGGCCACACCACAAAATCACATTATAAATTATAATTTTACTTACCCACATACTAGTTAAACACTACTGCTGTCTAGGTTATTGTGTTCGCAATACTATAATATTTGCTTTGTGTATCATCTTTAAGGAGCAAAGTTTAAGAAGTACAACGGTCACTCCGCCCATGTGACCAATGTCCGATGGTCACATGACCTCCAGTGGGTGCTGACCACAGGTGGGGCTGATCACGCCCTCTTCCAGTGGAGGTTTCTCCCAGAGTCTGTGATGAACGGAGGACTGGACATAAATGTACAAGGTGAGACACTACTAGTACTGTTATGTGAGGCCAAAACACACCTGCTCTATTTAGTACACACTGTTTGTATTTGGAAGTAAATCTTACCTTTAATATGGGTCCGCTATAGGATTGTTTTCTTAATTATTTTTTTATTTTTTTCTTACTTCAAAAATAATACAAAGTAAACATTAAAAGTCCTGTACTCAAATTGTCCCATGTATTTGAGCAAAATTTGATCTAGTGGTAATTAGAAACCATTTTATTGTTTGATAATCAGGACATGCACGTTAGCAGTTGCTACTTATTGTTGGCTTTACCAACACGGCAAAACTCCACACTGGTTTCGAAGAATTGTGAAAAGTGAATAATGAGGTGAATAATTAGGACACTCTAAATGCAAAAGGTAAGTGAGGAGTAACTTTGAACCACTGAAATAGTTCTGTTTTTCACTTTTTCAAGACAGTAAAAATCAATTGATAATTGTAAGCCCACTTTAGTCAAATGGAGCACATTTAAAATGCACCAGAAACCAAAAAAAAAATGTCCAGAATTTTTTTTTATTTCTTTGGCAGATCCCCCTTCTTTACATGTTTATTTTATACTGTTATACTTGTGGTTATTGCTGTTGTGAGCCTTTTAGAATGTGCAGTCTTTTTATCAGTGGTTGTGATGATGTCTTAATTTTGTCAAATATGAATATGTGGCACTGAGGTGGCGAGGGCCCCCGAGGGCAAACTCAGCTTAGGGCCCCCTAAAGGCTAGGGCCGGCCCTGGTCCTGAGGGTGGTCGTCTGAATGATTACGACCTTTGTTGGGCCCTTGACACAACACAACTTTCTTCATTCTTTCCTCCTTTCTATGTGGCTGCATGGCCATTACTCAGTCTGTGGTAAAGGCCATCTCAGTGTGTGCTTCACTGTTTGGAATAAATTTAGAGAAGGGCACTTCGGGTGTCCCAAGATTTAAATGTCATGATGTAAGTTACAATAGAAAGGAGGACACCTATTGCCTTAAGTTTAGAGTAGTCCAAGTTTCTTTATTCACTTAAAGATACACTATGTAACTTCACTTGTTATTGTTAACTTGTTATTGCTTTGAATTGTTCCACAGTACAGCACTTTTTAAACTTATCTGTGTTGCATTCAATTTTACCCATTTTAATTCAAATAAAATACCTTGACAAAAACACGCATTCTTACGGGCAGGGCATAGACTATATAAATTAACATAGTTAACTTGCTTGCTGCCACATTCCAAATAGGAAAAGAGCATGGGTGCGCTTCTGGCTTCATCAACTTACCGTATTTTCATGATTATAAGGCGCGGGTAAAAGTTGCGAACATCGTGGGAGCGATGGATGACAGACGGCGAACACAGTTTTACAAAGACTGGGAGGCAGCGCCAGGCGAGTTACGAGTTAGCTTGAGCTAATGGTTCTCATTTTGTATGTGTTAAATGCAGAAAAAGCACCCGTAACTGAAACTGCGCTTTATAATCTAGTGCGCCCTATGGTCGTGAAAATACGGTACTTTGTTTTGAAAATCTGTTGCACCTCCCTCCATTACTGCTGCTGTCAGGCTTGTCATTTTGATCTTGAAATGTATTAGCCCGCTCTATGTGATCCTGGTGATTTTATTGTGCTATTTTGTCCATAAATCAAGATATGAACATTAATAACAGACAAATCAAGCACCTTCTTTCCCCAAGGTTGTAAATGGTCACATTTTTATAGCGCTTTTCTACCTTTCAAGGCACTCAAAGCGCTTTACAACAAGGAACCAGTCACCCATCCACACACACTTTCATACACCAGTGTATGCAGACACTGGGGGCGAGGTGGGTTAAGTGTCTTGCCCAAGGACACAACGACAGTATTCATCTGTGAGGGCTGGAATTGCACCGCCAACCTTCAAGTCAGTGGATCTAACCACTCAACCAATGATGTTTATGTAGAGAGCAGGATTTGAACCGCCAACCTTCGGATCAGTGGACAAACACTCAACCAACTGAGCTACTGTCGCCCGAGGTGTGTGTTAGCAACAGGTTTGATTGACAGCGGTTGGAACTCCAAATTTTGCCTCGATGAGCTTCATTTGACTGGAGCCGAACGCTACGGGTGACGTCATACTCTACTTTTGCAGTTTATGGGGCAGTAAGATAGGATAGCCTTCTCACAGATCTCACCTGTAACTTATTCTGGTCCTTAGTGATAGATAAGTTTAATGCCATACAGTCTAGAGAAAGCAATAACATCTTCACAGAGACAAACATGTTACACAGTGCATCTTTAAATGTTGCTATATTAAAATAGTATTGACCACATAATATTTCTTCCTTTATTTGTTTCCCAGACAATCATGGGGATTCTAACAGTGAGGAGTCAGACAGCGATGTGTCCGACGTCCCTGAGCTGGACTCTGACATCGAGCAGGAAACACAGATCAACTACGACCGACAGGTACAACACCAAGTCATCTCAGCAGTGGTGCCACATGCAACCCTTATAATGTCATTCAATTTAATAACCATTTTGGAGTAACTTACAAGTGAAGCTGTAGTCCTTTAGTCGTTTAACTGTTTGATGGTGTTTTAGTATATAAGGATTTATAAAGTTAGTGCGTGAGTGAGTTAGTTGAAGCTGATTTTGTATTTTTTGGCATTTATATCTAAAGATTAAACTCATAAAAGTCAACTTGAGGGGGCACTAGAATGACCAATGCACCCCCATAGCTCTCCCAAAGATTTTTGTCACATTTTCATAGGACATTCAATCTCAACAAAAAATGCTCAATTGTTCAAAATGAGACTACAATTAAAATAAAATTCCATATTAGGTTTAATAAATCACTACAGGGGCTAACTACACTTCCATAAAAGGCTCTGCATTAACATGGTAAGTGTGCACCCCTACTGAAGAATTTAGCACCCCCATAGTTCCTCCAACCAAAAATGTCTGGTGTCGTCCCTGGAAATATGTAATAGTTTTGACAGATTTTTGCCACATCCCCTCTCAGATGTCTAATCGATCAGCAAGACAAGTCTTTAGTGGACTACAGCCCTAGTTACAAGGCATGGTATGTTTTATTGGAGAGAATCTGTTCTCTCCCCATCCTTCAATGCCGCCGGGACAAAAGGAGCAGTAGACATGATACATCCTGAGGTAGGTTTTAGGCTAGGTTTTAGCTAGGTCTTCATATGGCTCTCATCAAACCCAGTTTAATTACATACATCATACATTTTTTGTAAAATGTCAGTGAACTAAACTTCAAGAAACTGTGTGTAGCCTGACAGTTTTGAACCCCCATAGCTCCTGCAACCAATAATGTCTAGCAGCATCTCTGGAGATACGTAATAATTTTGAGAGACTTTTACTATGCCACCTATTATGTCTAATCAATCAGTCAACCAAGAAATTCTTTAGTTGACTACAGCCCTAGTTACAAGGCCCAGTATGCTTTATTGTACAGAATTTGTCCTCTCCCCATCCTTCAATGCCACCGGGGCAAACTGTCAGGAGCAGTAGGCATAATACATCTTGAGCTTGGTTTTAGTCAGGAGTACCCAACTGTGTGATAAGCCTATTGTGCTTTTTGGGGATATCAGAGTACTCGGTGGAAACATACCCAGACAAGGGGTGATCAAACAAATTTGTTCTCTGAGTTTGACCCATCCTTCAGTGCTGCTGGGGCGACTTGTCAGGAGCAATGGGCGCTGTAGTGCCGAGCCCACGGATCCAACTGCAAATCTTTGGCTAGTCTTGGTCAGAACTACTTTAGCAAGAGGATTTTGCTTATTGCATTTTTTGGATTGATGGACAAAACCGGACTGCTCAGGGGAAACCCACCAAGACACAGGTAGAACATGTAAACTCCGCACAGAAAGGCTCCACTTAACGACTGTGCCAATGCTCAGAAACACCCCACAAGAATGCAGTCACTTTTACAGATTCTTACATAAAGCAAAAGGTATAATTTGGTTATTTACATTTTTGGCTCAGCTTCTCTTTAGTGAAAATTGGACTATGAGAAGGCCACAGTAGTCTTTTCAGTAAATGGGAAATACAGATTTACTCTTTGTGATATACACTAAAAAGACAAGCAGATTTTTGAAAATGGTGGTTTAAAATGTTACTCTCCCTCCCCAGCTCTCTGTTCAGTATGTGTGTAGACATCATAAAACCTCCAGTAAAATGCACCTTTAAAGGCTTTATTGACAGTTGCCTTGTGTTTTATCATCCTCCTGTGTTTTTCCCATCAGCCACAGCAGAACAGCTCTGCGTCGCTATGGTAACGCCGAAACATCCCTCCTGTTCCCTTATCTCCAAATGCAGCCAGCCACCGCCTCAAAGTGTCCAGACTCACTACTGTGGGATTAATGTCCCCAAACAATGTGTGCAGTCAGATAAGAAGAGTGCTGAGTCCAGCGCTAATACAAGTCAATTAGGAGAAAATCACTGGTTTGCACTGATTGTTGGCTTTGTTTGATTTATTTATTTTATCATCAGCTACACACTATGGGAGCTTGAAACAACATACTTTGAATTAACAGGAACCTATTATGTTTTTAATTTGATTTGAGATCAAATATATAGATTTTTTTCTGTAAACCAGCATGTGACATGTGACTTATAGGCCACCGGGGGCTTCCACCCCTATTGTAAACAAATGTCAACTCCAAAGAAAATCTGCATAAACTGGTGCCGTAAAGACGATTATAATCGTGTGCGATTATCACGATTATGAAAAATTGCCACGAACGATTAATCGAGAACTTTTTTTTTTTATTTTTTTTATCGCGATTAAAGATATCATCGTATATGGCCCCATCCCTACTTATAGGGGACTTTTGTGCCAGGGGTCCAGGCATAAGGGCAGTGCTCGCTTAGCAGCTTGTGGGAACAGAGTCGTAGATTGGTCATTTGTAGCTGTACTAGCATTTGTTAATGGGATATTTAATAGATAGTAAGGTAAGTAGGTAAGTATTGAAAATAAACAATATAACAACAAACTAAATATATAGCAATGCCAAGGTTCTCCATCTGACAAAAGTGTATTCTTTGTATTGAAATGTTAAAATAAGGCTGATTTGACTGTTCTAAATTGGCCTTAATTTGTCTATTTTGTCAGTTTAACTAGTAAAGCAAGGAAAATACACTACACTGTTTAAATATAACTGAAATTATTATCATCAAAAAGTATATTAAAGTACTGCAGTACAGCCATATTGCATATTTAATTTTATTCCTACAACCATTACTTTTTTTCTACACTCTTTGAGTTGGAAAAAAGATCTAAGCACAGAAAGATGGAAAAAATAAGTCCACATGCTCTTCAGGCTAGTTAGTACCTTTATTTTTTTTCTGTATTTTAGTTTTGACTCTTGTTCTATCATACAATTCTAAATAAGCAGTTATTTTTCCTGTCGCTCTGTCTCATTAATTTGCAATTTACTAGTAAAAAATGCAGTAGTTCCAAGTTCATCTTTAAAAATGAAATGCTTTACTTAACTTTGCATTTCACAGAATACCTGCGCTGTCTCCCAGCACTGATCCGGCAATGCTTTAGGAATCTTCACTTCATTAAATGGTGACCAGAGAAAGGAGGGTGGTAGGAGAGAGAAAGGAGAGAAGAGAGGCAAAATAAGGTAAAAAATAGAAAGAGAGAGATAGAGAGGAGGGTATACAGAGGAGTTAAAAGGAGCGCTGCTGGGAGAGAACTCTCAAACCTGGACTGCACCTCTCTCTCTCTTTCTCTCTTTCTTTCTCTTTCTCTCTCTTTCTTTCTCTCTCTCTCTCTCTCTCTTTATCTCTCTCTCGCTCTCTCACTTTCACTCTCTCTCACAGATGAATTATTTGCATCTGAAATGAGTGGTAAGTCTCTGTGCTCAGGGCAAAATACTGCAGAATAACAGAGAAAGGATTTAGAGAACAGTGAATGAGTTTTAACTGGGATAAAATTAAAATACATTTAACAAACTGCCTGTCTGGCACAAGAAGAGTGAAAAGATATTTAACATGACGTACTGTATTGAAATAAGAGAAACATCCGTATGTGAATCGATACCCACAGCTTCAGCTCGAACCTTTCTTCTGCTCATATCTGCTCAGGTGTACAAGGAGGACCTGCCTCAGTTGAAGCAGCAGAGCAGGGAGAAGAAGCAGCAGGTGGGCTCTCTAAAGCGACAGAGAGGACCAGAGCAGAGCCTGCAGCTGCAGTTTGTGCACGGGTAACTCACAGCACACCGATGTCTTCTCAAATACAGTTTGAGAGGTTAAGCTAGCAGCCTATCATCTGCTAACAGACACAGACAACCTATCATGCACATGACTGTATAAAGAAGTGGACTGAGGGAATGTCATCTCACTCATAGCGTTAAGGTCAAGCCAAATGAACCCAATCAAGGTCAGCAGTTATAGCAGTTCATCTCTAGACGAATTCCATATTTTGAAATCTGAGTGCGCACAGGATAACCAAAAAGCCAATCAGAAGGGAGGTTGTTGAAGGTACTGCCTCTTGACAGGGGACAGGCTTAGTAACGCTGCCAATCAAACTTGTAGCTAACACTAGTGAAATCATGCTGAGCAGGTTAATATGAACATTTTAAGGTCAAAATGACAAGTCTGACAGCAGCAGTTATAGAAAGAGGAGCCACCATTTCTCAATAGAAAATGTATTGGAGTCAGTAGAGCCAAAGATGTTCTGTAGCCGAAGATGTTCACTTCCTACTTGGAACATGGCGATTGGAGGGCTTGTTATGTCCATTTATATATACAGTCTGTGATTGCACCTCACTAATTACTCAGTGTTCATTCAAATCTGCTGGCTGAACTTATTTTTAAATATTCATTATCAACATTGACATTAAGTTATATGTACCCGTTTCTTTAGTTACCGGGGTTATGACTGCCGAAACAACCTGTTCTACACTCAGAGTGGGGAGGTGCTGTACCATGTGGCAGCGGTGGGTGTGGTATATAACAGACAGCTCCACACTCAGCGCTTCTACCTGGGCCATGACGATGATATCCTCAGCCTCAGTATCCACCCAGTCAAAGACTACGCAGCCACGGGACAGGTAAGACAAAGGCACTAGTACAATCTAATGCATTTATTATGCAGGCTTTAACTTACCCACTGGACGCCTTAGCTTATTTCAATTCAAGTTTATATAGCACTATATAGCTGACCAAAGCGCTTCACATAAAAGTAAAAAATATATCCAAATAACATACATAGGAAAAGAACAATAAAGAGCAAGATATCCTGTCCAGCTAGTATTAAATGCCATCTGCAGAGTTTTGACTGTGGTCTGAATGTCATTGGCGTTACTGGCAGATATATTTGAATGTCATCTGCAAAACAATGAAATGTGACATTTGCTTTTTAAAAACATCACCCAGGGAAAGCATGTACAGAGCGAAGAGAGTTGGCCCTAATGTAGAACCCTGGGGCACACCGTATTCTAAGGGAGACACAATACTGTCCTAGGTTCACAGAAAAACTCTTGTTTAACAGATGGGATCACAACCAACAGAGTGCCCACATGTGTCTCCAGGCGGGACAGAAGGATGGTGTGATCCACTGTGATTTGCCTATTGGTTAAAGGGCCTGTAACTAAATTTTTTTCATGTATTTCTGCAAAAATTTTCTTGCCGGTGGAGATATAAGCAGCTCTTGACGTCAAAGTCCTCTGTGTGCTGTCTGCATGTTACTAGAAAGCATTTCATTCTCAGATAATCAGGACGTGTACATTAGCGTTAGTACATTAGCATTAGTACATTAGCATTAGTACATTAGTGTTGTTAGCTTTACCACTAAAAGGTGTGAGGTAAGCGCGTGTATAGTGAGTCTGGTGCATATGACAGGTTAGACTACTAATTTCACTAAAACATAGTTGACATTATTACATTTAAGATCTGACTAAAATTCTTGCCTAGTTTTAAGTTAAGTTTATAATTTTACTTCCTGGTTGGACATGGGCCACAGATGACACACTAAGAGGTCATTTCATAACAGTTACCTAGCAACCATAATGTTATCACAGCTGAAAATCTGTCTAAATTGCACAATAGTTATTATTACAATAACACCTTTATTTGGTTAAGAAACACCAGCCAAATCCCTTGTGTGTAAATTATCCCTGCATTTGGATGGAATTTTCTGCTACGTCCTGTATTTTTGTAAATTTCCTCTCAAATTTTTTTCCACAAACTGCTACTGATCTAAAGCTATGATGCATATTTATCACAGGTACTATCCTACCAACCCAATAATTAGAAAAACATATGCACTTTTAGAATTGCTGGTCATTTGTTCTACTGATTCATAAACATAAAAATACTTTGTGTGCAGTCGAACATTATGAGCGTGTTTCATCTATTTGTTTGTTTATATCATATCAGCGTAATGCTCTTATAAAGTAAGAACACATAACCTCGAGTGTTCCGCAGTATGGCTTTACATTAAGGCTGCGCAATATATCGCCATTATCACAGTAATGGCTGATGCACTTATCGATATCACACCAAACTGAATAGATCACAATAACACCAAAGCTCTGTTTTTTTTTTTGTGTGTGTGTGTTTTAAATGATAAGGGCAGATTTTAGATATTACTTCTAAAATCTGTCTGACTTGCAGTAATATAGTCGGATATTGCAGTAATATAGCTATCACAATATTGGGCAACAGAAGCTCAGCTGGTAGAGTCCTCAGTTGGTACTGATCTGAAGACTGGTTCAAAATCTGCTCTCGACACGAACATCATCGGGAGAGCAGTCAGATCCACTAACCCACAGGTTGGTGGTGCGATTACTGCTCCCACAGATGAGATGCTTCACGACACTTAACCCACCTTGCCCCCAGTGTCTGTGTACACTGGTGTATGAATGTGTCTGTGAATGGGGGAGTGGTTCCTTGATGAAAAGGGCTTTGAGTGCCTTGAAGGTGGAAAAGCTCTATATAAAAATGTGACTATTTACCATTTACTTAACAGTCATATCGCATATCGCAATCGTTTCCAATATTGTGCAGTTCTACATTCTACATTCTTTGAATGTGCTTTGCTTTTCTGTGATTCCAATTACAAATGTTTATTCACTGTAGCCAAATGGGACTCTCAAAAACCCTTTTTACAATCAGGATACTCGTATATGTAAATGAGCTCAATTATGAAAGTGAGACGTGGTAAGTGCAGTGTGTAGCTACAAGTGTGCTTCATGCCATTGAGCTGGATAATAGTATTAGCATAGTACTAATAATCAACTGTGCGTGAGAGCATTCTAGCACATTTTCAATGCTTTCTTTTTATTATTCTTTATATTAAAAATATACTGACATTGAGTTTGTAAAACTTAAGTAGAAAATCATATTTTTTAGGTGGATCTATATGGAGTAGGACTGAAAGATATAGATAGATAGATAGATAGACCTTTATTGTCCCCGAGGGGAAATTTGTTTCCACAAACTCTGTTCATACATGGAAAAACATTACAACATTGATCATACACAAGGACAAAGACAGACAGCACACAGTAAGAAAGTTACACATTAGTGAGAGAAGCAATGGCAGAGGGGACAAAACTTTTGCTGAAGCGTGCCCGCTTCCACCTAAGTGTTCTGTACCTTCGGCCCGAGGGCAACAGAGAAAAGTGGGTGTGGAGCGGGTGGTCCGAGTCCCTGCTGACTGTGCGGGCCATGCGTGTCACAGCCTCATTGTTAAGGAGGGAGAGGTCTGGAGTTGGGAGACAGATAATTTTGGATGCTGTGTGTGACCTTAATGAGCCTATTTCTGTTTGTGATGGAGAGCATGTTAAAGTAACAGGGAGAGCAGTAAAGAAGAATGGGCTGAATGATGCTAGTGTACAACAGTAGCAGAAGACGTGAGCTGACAGAGAGGGCACGGAGCTTACGGAGGATGTGGAGTCTTTGTTGAAAGCGTTTATGGATATCTGTGACATGTTGGTCAAAAGTGAGTTTATTGTCCAGATATGAGAAAAAAAAATCTAATCTAATCTAGTAATAATTTTGAAAAGCATTGTGAATGTGATTAGGTTTGTAATTTATGTTCTAATAATAGATTCTGTTCAGAGTTCACATTTTAAACATGTCCAGAAGAACTGACAAACTAATAAAAGAATCACATTTCACAACATGTTTGTACAGATTTAAACTACAGAATTTACTACTTGCTACTTGGAAGGGGGTGGAAAGCTACTGGTAGGTCCCAAGCTACAGTTTGGAGACCCCTGGTCTAGATGTATTTTGTACAATTTTTAACGGGGGTCTAAACATCTAAACTCGGCTCACAGCCACATTTCAAATATAGCTGCTAAACTGGGCAGTACATGGAGGACCAAAGAAGACAGTGAGGGGAGACGAGGGGCGGGGCTTTGGGCATATGAGGAAGACTATGATTGGTCTAACAAGTATCCACACTTCAAACTCTGCCGCTGCAGCCAGGTGTTTATAATCATAAACATCTGGCTGTAATCAGGGCAGTTCTGCATGATGTCACATAGTACGCAGTGGCCTCTGGAGTCACTTTTCCACTGTTTTTTGGAAACAAAGTTGTCAATTTACCTAATTGCCAAAAAGCACAAGGAAGAGTAGATCATGTTATTAAAACATCCATGTACAGTTAAGTACCTCAAAAAATGTATGTAGTGTTTAATCCTACCTTACTTTTTTTTTTTTGACAAACCACAAAAGACCTACCATTTCTGTCTCTGTCTCTCTCTGTTCTTCTCTCTGTCTCTGTTTTTGTCTCTCGGTCTCTCTTTCTGTCTCCCTCTCTGTCTCTCTCTTTCTCTGTCTCTCTCTGTATTTCTGTTTCTCTCCCTGTCTCTCTGTTATTGGAACTAGTGCATGTGAATGGGTTAAGTTGTCGTTGTGCCCAGCAGAGGTAGAACATTGCTGTATAAAGGTGACAGTTTTACTATTTATTTTGATTTGTTTTTCACATTATGTTTGTTGTTTGTTTCAGGTGGGCCGAGACCCTGGCATCCATGTCTGGGACATCCAGACCCTCAAGTGTCTGTCTCTGCTGAAGGGGTACCACCAGAGAGGGGTGTGTGCCCTCGACTTCTCAGGTACAGTTTTTAAAATACTGGACAGATTAACTGTTCACATTATTCAAATTTAAAGGGGACACATTATGTAAAATCAACTTAGAGATAACCGTGTTAGACCTGTGTTCCATCACCATCAGCTGCATTAGCTGTAAAGGTGTATTTCGATAGATTTATGCATGTTTGAGTAATCTTTTATTGTCTTGCATGTGAGGCTTTAGTGCTCAGAAAAATCTATTTTTATCTACCTTTTATCTCCACCCACTGGTCTGTACTTTCTTGTGATTATTTAAATAATTCAGAGTTCAGGTCATACTCCTGGGGTTCATTATTTTCAACAATAAAACGCATACATGAAAATCTCCTGTTCATATGGTGAAATACCATTAAGTGTCATATCAGATCTGTAGTTTTGACCAAAGAATCACTAGACCCATTTCTACTATTAAGCCATTTTAATTCAATTCTTTTTTTTTATATAGCACATTAAGACAACTTCAGCTCTCCAAAGTGCTTCACAACACAATCAGTAACATTTTAAATTGCACCCGATATGAAATAGTTATAGTAAGACTGCAGTTTACAATGAACAAAATGTAAAATAAGGATCTACATGTGTTAATTGTAATATCAAATGCCTCAAAAAGCATAATATGTCTAACAAAACTATATGGAGAGTTGGTCTGACAGTCTCCTCTCTGTGACATGGGTCCTCAGCTGAAGGGAAGACGTTGGTGTCCGTGGGGCTTGATGACGGACACTCAGTGGTTATTTGGGACTGGAAGAGAGGAGAGAAACTTGCAACTGCCAGGTAACAGAAAATAAACACAGAGATATAGTAAAGTATACAACTTTCTTTTGTATTAAGGTGCGACAGATGGAATTTTAAATATTGCAGGCTGCCATTATTTGGATCATATATGGATTCTGCAGAGCTAAATTCAAACAGTGCAGTAAACAGACCCAAAATGACAAAACAAAAACAAAACATCCTTTTATTTTTGGGCATAAAGTTATGTACTGTGAAAATATCGGTTAAAAAAAAAAGTTGACTCCATGCCGTTTTTTTTTTTCAAAGGGGACAGAAGGATAAGCTGTTTGTGGTGAAGTGTAACCCCCTGCTCATGGACAAACTGGTGACTGTGGGGATCAAACACATCAATTTCTGGCAGCACACAGGTATGTCTGTGTACAGGGCCCTGGGTGCACTCCTCTGCTCTTCTGAGGTCTAAAGCTTTTAACATAGCCTTAAATTCAATAGTTACGACTCAAAATATTAAAAAGTCCAATTTGGTCAAATTTTTATATATATATATATATATATATATATATATATATATATATATATATATATATATATATATATATATATATATATATATATATATATATATATATATATATATATATATATATATATATATATATATATATATATATATATATATACACACACACACACAAAGCAAACAAAACACTACCGTTCAAATGTATGGGGTCATCCAGACAATTTTGTGTTTTCCATGAAAAGTCACACTTATTTACTACATGAGTTATAAAATGAACAGAAAATATAGTTAAGACATTGAGAAGGTTAGAAATAATGATATTTATTTGAAATAATATTTTTTTCCTTCAAACTTTGCTTTAGTCAAAGAATCCTCCATTTGCAGCAATTACAGCATTGCAGACCTTTGGCATTCTGGCTGTTAATTTGTTGAGGTAATGTGGAGAAATTTCACCCCACACTTCTAGAAGCCTCTTCTACAAGTTGGATTGGCTGAATGGGCACTTCTTGCATACCATACGGTCAAGCTGCTCCCACGACAGCTCAATGGGGTTTAGATCTGATGACTGTGCGGGCCACTCCATTACAGATAGAATACCAGCCTCCTGCTTCTTCTCTAATGAGTTCTTGCACAATTTGGAGGTGTGCTTTGGGTCATTGTCCTGTTGTAGAATGAAAGTCCCGGAGTCGCCTCTTCACTGTAGATGTTGACACTGGCGTTTTGCAGGTACTATTTAATGAAGCTGGGTCTACTTCTCAAACTAAAGACTCTAATGTACTTAACTTCTTGCTCAGTTGTGCAGGGGGCCTCCCACTTCCACCACCACCACCACCACCACCAGCTAAACTGTGCTAACATGATTGCACAGGGGTTTTCTAATCACCCATTAGCCTCTGACACAATGAGCAAACACATTGTACCATTAGAACACCAGAGTGATAGTTGCTGGAAATGGGCCTCTATACACCTATGTAGATATTGCACCAAAAACCAGACATTTGCAGCTAGAATAGTCATTTACCAGATTAACAATGTATAGAGTGTATTTCTGATTAGTATTAAAGTTATATTCATTGAAAAAACTGTGCTTTTCTTTCAAAGATAAAAAAATTTTTTTAAGTGACCCCAAACTTTTGAACGGTATTGTATGTCACCTTGGTCCATTTGAATTTTTTTTTTTTTTGTGGGCACAAGAACATAAATATTTGAAATGAATCATCTTAAAATTGAATTAATTAGCTTTAACATATAAGAATTCAATGGAAAAGATGACATAATGTATTTATTTAAAGTGGGACTAAACGCATAAACTCCATTGCCAACCATATTTCAAATAGAGCTGATAAAATGGGCAGTACCTGGAGGACTAAAGGAGAGAGTGAGGGGGGACCAGTCCAGTCCAGACCAGACCTGGTCTGGAGGTATGAGGAACAGTGTGATTGGTATAACAGGTATTTACACTTGATACTCCGCCCAGCCAGGTGTTTGTAATCAAAAACACCTGAATGTAATCAGAGCAGTACTGTGTGATGTCATGTAGTACTTTGCAAAGGCCACTGTCACACACTGCCAAGAACCATATGTAACAGTGGATAATGCTATTAAAACACCATATACACAGTTTAGTAGCAAAAAAGTTGATCCAGTGTTTAGTTCCACTTTGAAGTTATTTTTATATTTTAGCAGTGTATAGTGTCTCAATTAAAGAAGCTCCTCCTCCCCCGTGTCCCCTGTGCTGTCCAGGAGGTGGTTTGACATTCCGGCGTGGTGCGTTCAGGAGCGTGGGGCGTCCGGAGACCATGATGTCTGTGTGCTACGGCCGCACTGATGCCCTGGTCTTCTCTGGAGCAGCCACAGGGGACGTGTACATCTGGAAAGAGCCTCTGCTGCTCAAGACGGTCAAAGCCCACGACGGCCCCGTGTTTGCCATGTTCTCCCTGGACAAAGTGAGGACGCTGAGGGGTTTTACATAAGGAATAAGTAGAACTTTCACTAATTTTGAAGTCTGATTAATTTCTACAGAATAAGTCATAAACAAAAATATTGAAACTGCTTTATGACACTGACAGAGTAATCCGAAAGCAATATACTCCCAGTACTCTGTTCAGTACAACTCTTTCTACTATTCTTTTGAAATTTAAAATGATATGTTAAAAGTCCTATATTACACAAAATTGACTCTTGTGATCTTTAATCCTTATTATGATGCTGTTACCTCATTACAAACATACCTGGAGTTGTGTTTCATTCACACATGTTTGAATAACCCGTTATTATTGAGTAACCCTTTATTATTACGCTGACTACATTGCTGAAGCTCAAAATGCTGTGTTCCACCTTTAAGTTAAGAGCTCCTGTTACCTTTAGTTCAATAGAGATTGGCAACTACAGGGCTGAAATCATCAAAAATGATTCTACTGAAGGTGTATGGAGTTTAAAAATACAATGGACAACTTCTTGTAGCACCACATGACATCACAAGGTGGAACAGAGTGTTTTCTGTTTGAGAGAAGAACTCAGCCTAAATATTCAGGATTTGTGTGTTAAACATGTGTGAATGAAACAAAGCACAACTCCAGGTATGTTTGTGATGAAGAAACATCATTAGAACATGGATCACAATATAGCGTAATGCAGGCTCTTTAATTTTCTAAACCTCAACAGCACTCGTGTTAATATAGGTCTGAAAATAAATAAGACTTTCCCACAAGGTACAAGGGATGTAATGAGATCCAAATCTCACGGTACAATATTTATTGCAATATTTTGTGGAGGCTAACCAAATTGTGAATATGCTACTTTTTCCTCTTAAAATGCCTCCACATTCCTTTGGTTCTGTCATAATCCAAAGAAGTAAGATTTAAGAGAGCTTAATAACAGTAAGCTGTTATTAAGCTCTTCTATATCTGTCTCTCTTCACTGACAGAAAGCAAAGGATTGTTGTCTATGTAGTTTCTTGTGTTTTTTTTTTTTTTTTTTTTTTTTACGTTCTTGTCGCACCAAAACAATGAATTTAAGCAAATAAACTTGTGATTCGATATTTTGTTATGGCCCACTATATTATTGTGAGGCTTTTGACGATATGATATCGCAATATTTCGATTATGTTGCAAGGTACACACTGTTATTTTGTTGAAAATAATATTAACTTCCCATTTAAGAAGCAGTTAGTCGATACTTATCGTGATGCTATTAAGCTTCATTGCTTCAAAATCAAAGCAGTATGGAGAATACCCAAAGTTGGATACACTCCCTGTTCTTGTGTTTTAAATGAAAAAGCAGAATCTTTTTCAATATTCTACAGCCCAAACCCAATATATAGACCAGTGGTGGAAGAAGTCCTCAGTCTAGTTAATTAAGTAAAACTACAGAAAATGCTCAAGTAAAACTATCACATGACAGATTTAATTTCAGATTTTGCTGCTCCAAGATGCCTCTTGTTTGAGGCTCACAGCTCTTCTCTGAGCAGAGCTCTGCGCAGAGGTGACCATAAAGCTTCACATTCACTGTTCTACACATAAAGCACAGCTGTAATCATATGTGATTGTCACATGAAATATACAAATATTTAGGACTCTAAATGTTTTTACATTTCACAGAGGATATCGGCACTTTGTTTGTGTTTAGGACAGTAGCATGCTAACATTGCTAAATGGCACTGGCGATGATTTGCTTGTGCTGCATTGTAACTTATTATAATTGACAAACAATTTAGCGACTGAATAGAGTGGTTCAGGGCTTTTAAAAGAGGTATAACATGTCCTTATGAGTGCAAGTGTGGCCGTGGTAAACGTAACACAATAGTCACTGTTATGCTAACAGTGGCTCGTTAGCAGCGCGCTAGCAGTTAGCGAGTTAGCAGTTAGCGTGTTAGCAGTTAGCAAGTTAGTAGTTAGCGTGTTAGCAGTTAGCGTGTTAGCAGTTAGCAGTTAGCGAGTTAGCAGTTAGCGCAGAGGGCAGTCTGCAGAGGAAGTGTAAATATTAAAGTCAGATGCTTATCTAAATAAATTAAATTAGAAAACGTTTCTACTGAAATCACTGTAGTTAGGTATAATTCTAAGATGAAAAAGTGGCTATACTATAAAAATCCTATGAAATGAATTAGATTTACCTCTATAATCAAACACCAGTAAGATGTCTGTGTAAATTTCATCTTTTGCAACAAACACCAGTAAAAAATAATGTCTGGTATCGGAATCTTTACTCAGTATCGGCGAGTACTCAAAATGAAGTACTCGTGTAGCAAAAAGTGGTATCGGTTCATCCCTATACGACCACTCACAACATTCAGAAGTTGTTCACAGGTCGTTCTTTCATTCAGCAGATGTAACAGAGGTCTCTGTCATAATCAGCGTTGTTAATCTGACACAGGAGTAGTGACCTGCTTTAACTTCACTCACATCATCTGATGTTTAGAAACAAAAGGATCAGGCATAACCAAAAACAGCCTAAGTAATAAACAGACTCACCTGCTGTCCTCTGTCCCTCTGAGGTGTGTCCTCTGTCCCTCTGAGGTGTGTCCTCTGTCCCTCTGAGGTGTGTCCTGCAGAATTACACACGTACAGCCTCTGTTTTATCTGCAAATCCACTGATGTAAAGTGGTGGCATATTTCGAGTCCTCTCTGAAAAGTCAGTCCCTCTTTCCCCAAATCGATCTTCCTCTGGGCTCTTCATGCTTTGTCCTGTTCTTTAGATAAACTGAACTCCACTAACTGTCAGTCTTTTAGTTTGTAAAACACCCAGTCAAATGTTCTCTGCTGCCTCAGTGCTCCCAGACTGCACCTGGAGGGGAGGGGTCCTTCACACCGGTGTAAAAACAGAGCTGTCCACATCACTGCCTGACTCAAAACGTGTAGGCAGAACATAATTTGGAAATAAAACACATCTAATCGTTTAAGAGGGATATGTAGACTAGTATAAACACCTGAGTGCCATTTAGTTTTCAGAAAAAAAAACTTTCCAATCATTATTTCCAATATAAACATATGGGCTCTTGGGGATCCTCCGGTGGCCTCGGGGCCCTAAGCAGCTGCTTAGTCTATGTATCGGCTGGGCTGGCCCTGCTTCAAATGTAGTGATTTTGATAAAGATTTATGCTGAACTTATTAACCAACCAGAAAAAACAATTAACTGATTTAATTGTTGTTTCTGGTTGGTTTAATTTCTAAATTTGTGTTTCCTGAAATTATAAATTTATTAAAAATAAACCCTCAGACTTTTCGTCAGGTCTCAGACATTCATAAAAAAATTTAAAAAAACTTTTACTTTTCAATCCAGTCCAAAAATGTAGTGGAGTAGAAAGTACAGTAGTAGTGATAAGGTAAAGTAGTAGTAAAAATGAAGAAGAAAAACATTGAATGAGAGGGTGTGTCTAAACTTTTGACTGGTGTTGTTGAAACATATACTACCATTTTATATACATAGAAAAGAAATAACTACTGAATAAAAAATGAAAGGGTGGCTACTTTGAGAATGTGAATATAAAATGTAAACACATTTAAAAAAAATTGTAAAAAAAAAAAAAAAAAAAAAGTGGTGATAAACTCCCTCTCATAGCCATTCTTGACTTGCACCAACCACAACAATCATACAATAAAACTTGTATAAAAATAGACTCGTGAACATAAAAAAACAACCAGGAGCTGTCAGGAAATGCTGTTAAGAAACGGCTGATCAGACAGTGAGAGGAAAGCACCGGTGACAGGGGAATGATGAACAAGACTCCACTTTCTTGTAGTTTTCATATCTCTGTGATGCTGTTCTGTCAGGGCTTTGTGACCGGAGGAAAGGATGGAGTGGTGGAGCTGTGGGACGACATGTTTGATCGCTGTCTGAAAACTTACGCCATCAAAAGAGCCGCCCTGTCTCCTGGATCCAAAGGTATACAGAATATACAACACTGTATCTGATTTTTACTGTATCAAAAACGTGAAAAACAAAACTAGTTCATTTTAAATGGATCGCCAAGGTCCAAAGTTATTCCTCATTTAACTTATGCAATCCAACCATCCTAATTATTCACCATGATGAGTTTATAAGCACTTTTCACAACTCTCAGAGACCAGAGTGGAGTTTTGTTGTTGCGGTAAAGCTAACAACGAGCATGCTAACACACACTTCCTGATTATCGAACAGTAAAACGCTTTCTAATCACATGCAGGCAGGACACAGCAGACTTATTGTGACCCCAAGAGCTGCTTATACAATATATCTGTACTGGGGCAAGAAAAATTTAGTTCAAATACATGGGGAAAAAATTGGTTAGAAAATTTGTTAATCTAAAAATATTGTATGGATAGTTTTGAATTTGAAGTGTGTGCGTGAGTCTGTGACACAGGAACAGGGAGAGTGTTCCAGAGCTGAGGAGCAGAGCAGATGAAGGATCTCTTCCCCATGGCGTCGAGGAGGGCAGAGGGAACAAAGAGCTGGAGAGGGGAGGAGGAGCGGAGGGAGAGAGGACGAGGAGCAGAGTGAACAGAGATCTGGAGAAAGGAGGGGCAGAGGGAGAGAGGAGTTGGAGAAGAAGAGAGACGAGACGAGGCAGCCTGGAGGGAAGAGAGAGCCGATGAGAGGAGGTAGAATGGAGGCAGAGAGCTGAATCGGGGAGAAGGAGGATTGGAGGGAGAGAGTAGGAGGGGCTGAGGAAACAGATAACTTGAGAGAGGAGGAGGAGCGGAAGAAGAGAAGAGGAGGAGCAAAAGGAACAGAAAGGTGGAGAGAGGAGCGGAGGGAGCAGACAGGTGTGGTAATGTGGAGGAGCTCAGAGAGATATGGAGGTGCGAGGCTGTGGAGGGCTTTGAACGTGAGGAGCAGGAGTTTGTATTGAATGTAGTGTCTGATGTGGAGCCAGTGGAGCTGTTGTAAGAGCAGTGTGATGTAGTTAATGATGTAAACTTTGTCTTTTGCTATGGATCAGACCTGGATGACTGAGGGATTACACAGACAAGGAAGGAAGTGTGATGTAGTTGATGGAGGAGGTGTGATGTAGTTGATAGAGTGGGTGTGTGATGTAGTTGATGAAGGGGGTGTGGAGGGGGGTGTGATGTAGTTGATCGTGTGATGCAGTTGATGGAACATTTTGTATTAAATTGTTAATCGCTATGGCAATGGTTGTATTTTTTATTTTTTTTTAATCATACTCATGGGTGCTCAAAACCCATAGGTAGATAGTTTTTTTAATTTGAAAATCTGTGACTTTGGTGAATTCCTTCACTGTACTAGACCACAGCAGATTAAATTGTGTAACACTGCCCTCTGGTGGCTAATTTCTCCACTTGCAGTCACTGTATGTCTTATTAAAGATACAGTTTGTAGCTTTCTGGAGGTGGTGTGTCACCTACTTGATTCCTTGGAAATAGAAAATTAAAACCATACTTCGGAGCATTCTCCATGGAGATAGATATGAGCCAGAGTCAGGTTTGTGGAGATGCAAGCCCACTCACCAGATGGAAAAAAGGAAAAAAATAAGTAATTGGCTATAAAGTTACATACTATGACTTTAATCAGGGTGTGTTACACTCTAATGCTAACAGTGTACTTCCTGTGTGTACTTGTGATTCCAGGGCTGCTGCTGGAGGACAACCCCTCGATCAGAGCCATCACTTTGGGTCATGGCCACATTCTCGTCGGGACCAAAAATGGAGAGGTTCTGGAGATCGACAAGACGGGGCCCATGACGCTGCTGGTTCAGGTAAAGACCAGCAGATCCACATGTCCAGTCTCCATATGTCACAACATTTGAGTGACAGAAGTGACAAATTAAACCTCTACATAAGTAACTAATAGAAAAAGGCAACTTGACGGCCTGCAAACCAAATAATTAAAATAAAAACTTTTTTGTGATTGAAAACATTGTATGGGTCATTCCACAAAATCAGTGCCTTTTCACCCCTGAAAAATGTTTTTAAAAAAAAAATAGGAATTTCTTTTTTCTGTACATATCTGAAATTAGGCCCACCTCAAGCTTAGTTTATTTTTAATGGTATTGTCCTATTAAAAATGGTCAGTTTGATAACAGAAATTACATTTTAAACAATTTTGCCAATTACTAGTTGGCTAATACAGAGTCAGATGCTGGATGTACTGAAGTACATTAGTTATAGATACATATTAATAAAATAAATGTGTTGATTTATGCATTAAATTTGGTAACAGGAACGACGTCACAAAAATGTAATATTATGGAATAATCCACATTCAACTGACTTTTAAATGTGCACTATTCATAAAAGTGTATTTTTTAAATGCTCAAATTACCAAAAGAAAGAAATGAATGTTGGTCAGTGATGGTGGTCTGGTCCACACCTTGTTGCCATGGTGACGTCTGCTGCGGATCAATGACCTCTGGGACACACTGTCCGGACGCACCCATTACACAGGGTTTATAGTGCCTTTAACATGGCAGTTTTGTAGACTTAATATTAGAATTGAAGATGGTGGACATGGCCCTTAATAGATATACATACTGAGGATAAAAATATGTAAACTTATATCTTGGAAAAATGTAATGTGCTTGAAACAGGAACATTGGCTTCTGCTCTGTCCCATCTTGAGATCACAGCGGTACAGTCTGTAGACAATCAATATAACTTAAAGACAGTTTCATTGGACTTTCCAGTGCAAACTTTTATTTTGTTTTTGCTTATAGTTTGAATTAGAAGAATAAGTGCATGAAATGGTATACATAAATAGACTTAAGCCTCAACACTGGTCCATCGTATGACTGGTCAGGCTCATGTTCTTGTTAATTGGTCAGTGGGGCTTTAGTCAATCAAACATTCTTTAACTGGTTGAAAATATATCATAAATCAGGTTGATATGGCATGGTTTAAGTTAAATGGAGTTTAGGGAGCAAGTGAATAGTGTGTTTACTCTACCTTTTTAGACATAAATATGCTGGTTACTGATATTTCTCTCTATATCTCTATAAGTGCTTGTTGTTGGGTGAACTTCTGTGGTCTTGTGAATGTGATTTTGGTCAGATATATAGCTAGATCATAGAGTAAATACATAATTCATGAATTTACTTTGTCAGTGCACCCTTTTAGTCCACTAATCTCTACACAGGGCATGTCTTAAAAATGTGAAAATCAAAAACAAGTTCATTCTAAACGGTTTGCAGTAATCCAAACTTATTCCTCAATTACTTTAATCCAAGCATCCTAATTATTCAACGATGAGTTTCTAAGTGCTTTTCATAACTTCCAGAGACCAGAGTGGAGTTCTGCCATCAGCAACTAGCCCTTCCTGATAATCCAACAATAAAACGCTAAAATTTAATGCAGACAGCACACAGCAGACTTATTTTGACTTAAAGATCTATTTTTTTATAATTGTACTGCTCAAAAACATGGGATTAAATCAGGCATAGGGCTTTTGCGTTGTCCCAGAATGTCTTTATTCTTAATTCTGATGGTGTCTGTGTGTGCAGGGTCACATGGAGGGGGAGGTGTGGGGTCTGGCAGCTCACCCTCTGCTGCCCATCTGTGCCACAGTCAGCGACGACAAGACCCTCCGACTGTGGGAGACCTCCGCCAACCACCGTATGGTCGCTGTGCGCAAGCTCAAGAGAGGTCAGTGCCCATGTGTGGAGACCAAATACACACAAGGAATACGTTTGTTTGTACTTATATTGTGCTTTGTTGTAGTATTTAGTATTAAAGGTCCTATATTACACAAAACTGACTTTTGTTAGCTTTAAGTTAAGTTATAATGTTGTTAGCTCATCAAAAACATACCTGGGGTTGTGTTTTGTTTCATTCCCACATGTTTGAGTACCCTTAATAATTAGTCTGTGTACATCTCCAAAGCTCAAAATGCTCTGGTCCACCTTATGATGTCATGAAGTGATAATATTCAAGTTTACCTTTAGTTCAATGGAGGCAATTCCAGGGCTGAAATTATTCAAATAATTCTAGTGAAGCCATCGTATGGAGTTTAAAAAGACACAGTCTTCCTGTAGTGTCATATGACATCACAAGGTGGAACAGAGTGTTTTCAGTTTGAGACAAGAACTCAGGCTAAATATGCAGTGTTTGTGTGTTAAATGTGAATGAAACAAAACACAACTTCAGGTCTGTTTGTGATGAAGAAACAACTTTATAACAGATCAGAAATTAGTGTAATATAGGCCCTTTAAGCTAAAACATATGGAAAACATTATTTATTTATTTTTTCATTGTAAACCGAAATATTTGCTTAATAATAGAAACTGGTCAATTGACTTTCTATTTAAACTGCACAACTGATGGGCCACAGCTCCTCACTGTGGCAGTTCAACGCAGAAAGCGTTGGATTTTCTTTCTTTTTTATGTCTATGTGACATTTTTAAACTTATGTGTTTTACCTGGAGTCTGACCTTTTCTTTTTTAAATAATCGCAATAATTACTGAGAAATGGGTGGGCATAGAGGGTGAAAACAGAACTTTTACAGGATTCCTCAAACATGTAGGAATAGAATTACAACACTGTTATTAAATTGTAAGCTTATACAAGTCTGTTTTACTTAAAGGGGGTATTATGCAAAATCTTCTTTTCTTTTAGCCGTCTGCTGTTATAATGTTGTTCCCTCATCAAAAATATGCCTGAAGAGGTTTTAGATGTCATTCATGCATGTTTAAGTATTTTAGTGATCTTTCCCAGGCACTATTTGAACTCTCCTTATGGTTAGCTGTAAGATTCTGTGCAATGCTCCGCCCACAAGCCTACATCACCCATGCTCTCACACGTCAATTCTCCATAAATATACAAAAACACGATACCAAATTGTTCACAGCAATTTGACCAACCTGATTTGACATGCAGTAGCTTCATTAGCGGAATGTCAAAAATGAAAGTGAAACTTATAAAACATGTTAATAAATATATATGCAAATATAGCATTTTCAAAAAGTGAACATGATCTAAAGATGTTACATGTTAGCAGTTAATACCCCATAGAAGTAAAATACCCCCTCTTAAAATGAATATGGTCAATAATTTGGTTTAGTTCTTGGTATCAAAAGTCTCTATAAATTATAATTGTTTGGTCTGTACATTGGTGCCCCCTGCTGTTTGCATGAGGCATAATCTAGTTCGCTCATTTACAGTAGGCACTGGTAAATAAAGAGTTTGCGTTGTGTGCAGGCGGCCGTTGCTGTGCCTTCTCGCCCGATGGGAAGGCCTTGGCCGTGGGGCTGAATGATGGAGGGGTCCTGGTGGTAAATGCAGACACTCTGGAAGATCTGATCAGCTTCCACCACAGACGAGACGCCATTTCTGACATCCGCTTCAGCCCAGGTACAAGCTCATTAGTATTAATCTGTGTAAACAACACATTTAATAGTAAAGTATAACATATGTAGAGAGCCATATCAGCTTGTCAACATCATTGTGTCCTTAGGCAAGACACTTCACCCACATTATCTAGTATGAATGTAGTGTGAGTGTTGGTGGTGGTCAGAGGGGCCAATGGCACAGATTGGCATTCTTGTTTCTATCACTCTACCCCAGGGCACCTGTGGCTACAATAGTATCTTACCACCACTGAGTGTGGAGTGAATGTAAAGCACTTTGGGAATCTTGAAAGGTGCTCTATAAATCCAATGGTTAATTTTAAAAAAGAAAATTTGATCAGATTATGACATTGCATTGTGTACATTGTTATCTGCAATATTGATCTAAAAACGCTTGATAATAGAAACTTGGCTGTTGATTTTCTTCGAAACATTTTGGAAGTCCACATGTATGACCAGGAGTTTTACATTTTTCAGCAGTTACAAGAAAGTACAGAGGGCAGGTGAAAACACAAAGTCTCAAATGCATGACAATGCAGAATTACTCAAACATGCAGGAATCAGTCAAAATACAACTCCAGGTTAATAAGGGAAAACAGTTAAAAGCAAAAAATATGTTCCTCTGAAGATTTTTGCAAAGTTATGTGATTAAAATGTGCACCGTATGTTTTACGTTCCTTATTAATATTTTGTGTGCAGACTCGGGGAAATACCTGGCAGTGGCTTCACACGACAGTTTTGTGGACATCTATAATGTCCTGAGCAGTAAACGAGTGGGCACGTGCAAAGGAGCGTCCAGCTACATCACACACGTGGACTGGGATGTCCGAGGTACAACTCTGCACTCTCATTGCACATCGGTCAGACTGGTGTATTGTATTGTGAACAATATTATAATATTATATAATATATAATACAATATTATTTAGCTCAGGGTTGACACCTTTTTTGTTCTTTGCTGGTCTGTTTATGTGTTGTTAATAAAATTACTTTTGTATGTGACACTTGGTTTCTGTGTTGACAAGTTGATGTGGATGTTACATTGTCAGTTAATGTTCAGTTAGAAGACTGGCTTCAGTGTGTTTCCTCACACCAGAACGCTACAATATAATACTGTTTATTCTGTGTTCAGATTGTGGTCTCAGAATCGTGCCACACGCCTGTAGGTTGACGATTTCGCATTTGAGGGCAGATGCTTGAAACTCATTGACACGTGTTGAATTTCTGCAAAATGTTCAGATTTTTTTTATCTTTGTGCTGCATGAACGCTCAAGACACACTGCATGAATGTTTGAAACGTGCCATGGAAATGTAGAACCAGCTTAGAGCATGTAAGGTTTTGTTTCAGAAAAATTTTAGGTCATAATGTTAACTACCACCCATCCATCAATTTTCTTCTGCTTATCCGGGGGCCGGGTCGTGGGGGCAGCAGTCTAAGCAGGGACTCCCAGACTTCCCTCACCCCAGACATGTCCTCCAGCTCCTCCGGTGGGACCCCAAGGCGTTCCCAGGCCAGCCGAGAGACATAGTCCCTCCAGCGTGTCCTGGGTCTTCCTCGGGGCCTCTTCCCGGTGGGACATCCCCGGAGCACCTCAGTAGGGAGGTGTCCAGGAGGCATTCTGAGCAGATGCCCGAGTCACCTATGCTAGCTCCTCTCGACGTGAAGACACAGCGGCTCTACTCCAAGCTCCTCCCGTGTAACTGAGCCCTATCTCACCCTATCTCTAAGGGAGCTAGGGTGAGGAGCTCAGTTACGCAGGAGGAGCTCGGAGTTAACTGCCACATTGTTGTTACATTTTTTTTAAAGTAATAGGATAGAGTATTCGTCCACTGACCCAACAGTTCGATTCCCACCGACATAAACATCAGGTGGTTGATCGGCTCAGATCCACTGACCCACAGGTTGGCAGTGCAATTCCAGCTCCCACGAATTAATGCTGTTGTTGTGTCCTTGGGCAAGACACTTAACCCACCTCGCCCAAAGTGTCTGTGTACAATGGTGTATGAATGTGTGTGAATGGGTGAGTGGTTCCTTAATGTAAAGTGCTTTGAGCCTTGAAGGTGGAAAAGCGCTATATAAAAATGTGACCATTTGCCATTTAAAAATTTACCTGATTGGTCTCCACATGACATTTTTAAGAATACACAATAAATGTGAACCTACAAATGAGAATGTGCAACTAAAAACATGTTTTGTTAGGTAAACTGCTACAGGTTAACTCCGGAGCCAAAGAGCAGCTTTTCTTTGAAGCACCGAGAGGGAAGAGGCAGACCATCCGGAACGCGGAGGTGGGTGTATGAGGTTATTATGTGATAAACTGCACACACCAAAGAGAGAGATTACAGCTGCCCATATAACTCACCCAGGATGAAATTAATTAAGCCTTATTCAAACTTTTATGACTACTTTTGGATACCGTAATATTGGTATTTTCATTCATTTTGTAGTTTGGAAATCAGGCTATTCAAAAGTGCCACTCCTCCAGGCCAGATAAGAGTCAGGTTTACGGAGATGCAAGCCCGGTCAGTGTAAGGACACATGTTTTTCAGTGCAAGAAACACAACCAAAATGGAAAAAAATAGAAAAAAGATGCCACATACTTTGGCTTTAAAGGCAAAATCTTTCCTTATGAAATCTTAGTATCTTTAATATGTAGTTTAGTTTCATGCATGTTTAGCTTGTCTTGTTTGCTGAAATTATCTCCTTTTCAGCAGTTTACCCTATTTTGTTTGTAAAGTGCTTTTAAAGGGCCCATATTGCAGTATTTTCTAATCTGTTATAATGTTGTTTCCTCGTCACAAACGGACCTGGAACTGTGTTTTGTTTCTTTCATACATGTTTAACACACAAACCCTGCATATTTAGGCTGAGTTCTTCTCTCAAACTGAAAATACTCTGTTCCACCGAGTGATGTCATGTGGTAATACAGGAAGTGCTCCACTGTGTTTTTAAAGTTCATATGTCTTCACTAGAATCATTGGGATAATTTCAGTCCTGGAATTGCCAGTCTTTTCTGAACAAAAGGTAAAAGGTAACTGTTAACTTGAAAACTACCACTTAAAGTCATTAAAAAAGAGCATTTTTAGCTTTGGAGATGTAGACAGACTAATAATAAAGGGTTACACAAACATGTGTAAATGAAACAAAACACAACTCCAGGTATGTTTTTGAGGCCCATTAACATTATAACATGGCTTAAATCTTACAAAATCAATTTTGCGTATTATTAGACCTTTAAAGTAACTAACTGGTTCTTAATTAGTCTGTGATTGTTTGTGTGTGCAGCTGGAGAGGATGGAGTGGGCCAGCTGGACGTGTGTGCTGGGTGCGAGCTGTGAGGGAATATGGCCGACGCACAGTGACATCACCGACATCAACGCGGCCTCCCTCACCAGAGACAGAACACTGCTCGCCACAGGGGACGACTTCGGCTTCCTCAAACTCTTCAGCTACCCCGTCAGAGTAGGACAACTACCAGCCTTTCTTATAGACCTTTTAAAAGTTTGGAAAGAAAAAAGTACAGTACAAATAAATGTTCATCCTACAGTGGCTTTTTATTTTATTTACGGATATTATTTACATACTTTATTATACTTACTGTGAACCTCAAATTTCATTTTTGAGGCTTGAAACATAATTGTTCAGTCTCTTATAGTAGAAAAGAAAGTAAACTCAAATTTGTAGCTTATTTTCGTGAGTATACTTAAAATTCTTACCATTTAGTCCTAATGTCAGTTAATCATTGATCATGATGTATTAAGAAGTACTAAGAACTACTTCACTTTTGCTTCCAGTTTTCTCCATTATGTAATTTTTCACTTTTTGAAAATCCTAACTCTAACCTCTAGAGCCCCATCCGTGAATGACATGCTTAGAACATTCATCATCATCATCATCATCATCATCATCATCATGTTTGACTTTGTTTGCTTCTTGTAACTAATTTAACATCTTCACAAAATAAAAATGATTAATGAGCCTGTTTTACGTATTTACAACTTAATATGATGTTGCTCCAGCCATTTTTTCTTTATTTTTAAGTTTCAGAACAACATTTCTTCAAGTGTTATTAAATGAGAATACAACGGGTTGGCAGTAGCGCGCCCCCAAATATACAAATCGTCTATCAAAATATCTTTTTCTTTTTAAATCAAACATATAATCATGTACATATTGACATTTATAGAATGCCTTTTAAACCAAAATACAAATGAATTATTATAAATTTTTCATTATTTATGTAATTGTGTAAACCTTATGAAGTGGCGTTTACATCTTACTTACAAGTCAAGTTCCTAAAGTTCACTAGTATTTGCAGAGTTTGTGGTGCTTGATAAAATAAAACTACAATTAAATTATCCAAGTGTTGTGGCCCGTTATATTTTTGTGCACATTTATCCAGCGCAACGTTAGATTTAAGAAGTCTTTCTTATGTGTTTGTGAGCTAACTGCTAATGTTAATAATCTACACAAAACAGTGCTACGTGTGGTAGTGTTTTCTGTCAAGGCTCTGGTGTTACTTGTGTGAGGTCGAGTGGTTGCCAGTCGCCAAAACAGCCCTGGTTTTTCATACTTTTTAATGTCCGAAAGCTAGAGCTAACTCTCCCATTGAAAATGCAGTGGAGCTAACATTTGGAAGGGTACCAACTAATGAAAAGCAGATAATCTGAAAGGGTCTATAGAGCTGCCACATTTATCACTAGCATTGTTAGCTTTTATGGTGCTAATGGTGGCACTAACAATAAAAGGAAATGAAAGAGAGAATTAGCCCATATAATCATAATGGTAATCTCTTTGTCTTATGTTGTTTTTGCGTCTCCTCCAGGGCCAGTTTGCTCGCTTTAAGAGATATGTGGGCCACAGTGCTCAGGTGACCAATGTCCGCTGGGCTCAGGACGACTCCGCCCTCCTCACTCTGGGAGGGGCCGACACTGCCCTCATGATCTGGACCAGGGAGCGAGGGAGCGTGGTCACAGGAGAGGGGGAGATGCCTCTGTTTCGGGACAATAGGCCTCTGGTGGACAGCGAGGAGTCTGACGATGACACAGAGGAGGATGGAGGTCAGTGTACAGTACAGCTATAGTCGACTAAAAACTAAAAGGTGGGCATGGCAAAAGCTCTCAAAACTATTTTGTATCTCTACCCAAACTGCACTCACAAAACCACACTTGCAGGGGGAGTTCATGGAAAAAACTATTTATGCAGAAAAAAGTACTATGAAACAAAGTATATGTATAAAGACAGATTAAACTTAACTCACTCATTAACCTCCTTTGTGCTGTTGTCACATAGAAATCCTTATTAATCGACTAGTACACATTTTGATCGACTAAGACTCCATTGACCGATTAATCGACTAAAGAACTGTAGGTCCACAGCCCTAGTGCACAGGACTATTCTCACTATTACACCTGTATTTCATTATCTGTGAATGTTTGGCCCAGAGTCGGGACCATCTCTTTAAAACCAAAGTAACAAATAGAGTTTGGTTTCATATGGTTTTAAATGAAACCTACTACTTAAAAAAGTTATGGTAACAAATAGAGATGTAACAATATCCAAATCTCATGTTACAATATTTATTGTGATATTTTTGAGAGGCTAACAGAACTGTAGATATGTTACTTTATAAATGCCTTGACAAGACCTTAGTGTGAAGAATTAAGATTTAAAAGTGCTTAATTACATTTTTTTGTGAGGTAGTCTACACTGAAATGGAGTAAAGGATCATGGTCTCTGTAGTTCCCTCTGTATTAAGCTGTTGCTGTGTTAGACCTATGCTTCATTCTATGTATGTTAGACCTGTGCTACATGTCCCTTTGCTCTTGTGTAGGCTATGACAGTGACGTGGCCCGAGAGAAGACGGTGGATTACAGTACTAAGATGTACGCTGGCAGCATTCGGGAAATGAGAGGCACCAAACCCCAGCACCAGCAGAAGGAGCTGTGTGCAGAGGAGAGGTATGTCCCCACGCCCTGCTGTGCCCGGGTTAGAGCTAAGACATCAGCACAGCCATGGATAACTCTCATGTGGTACAGTGATTAACAATGAAGGCTTTCATTGACTCCTCTCTCCTTGTGCTCTATTTTAGTATATGTTGACTACTAATGCTTGTTATATTTCTATACTTTTAAATGTTACAGGTTAAACATAATTATACGTTTATTTAATTTTATCTTTGGTTGGGTGCGTGTGTGTTTCTGTTTTATCAAACTAAATCATTTGATGCATGCCCTCCAGCCATCCAGCATGCCCAGTGCATCTTTAGACTTGTCTCCTTTTGTTGTTTTTTGAAGAATAAATTTGTTAACTCCTTCTATCAGTGATTGCTGAAATGGATTGTGGCATTTCAAAAAGCTTTATCTAAAATACAGAAGGAAAAAAGTTGCATGGTTGCTATTTCATAAGAGCCAATAGCTTAAACGCTCAATAAGAAATGGCACACCAAAGGGTACACAGATTTTTTTTACAAGGACAGATGAGTAAAATTAAACTGCACATGTCCCATTGGGGTACCCTTACTTGTTGAGTGTTGATTTTGCCTGTGGAAACTCTTAATATCTGTGTTGTGTTTTAACTTGCATTCCCCTGGAGGCAGGGCATTGTCAAGTAAGTATGACAGGATTAATAGAGCTGTTAGCATTAGCATCAGGCTAGCTCTACAACACAGGCCAGGATCGTGACCGCTGACACGACACTCCAATGTTAGAGTTGTCATTATTAGTGTTGTTACAATACTAACATTTCAAACTCAATTTCAACACTAAGGAAAATGCTTGATACTTCATACAAATTACGATACCACAATGATGAAAAAAAAAAAGTAATTTAAAGAACAGCATGTAATTTTCAGCACAAAATAATAGTGCGTTCTTTAAGATATCATGTGTTTTTTTTCTTGATAAAGTGCATTACTTAAGATGCTCGAACAGTTTGTCATGTTTTTCAGTGCTGATACTAGTTAAATTGAGTATATATTTTCAGTAGTGCTTTTAGTATCGATTAGTATCAGACTTTCAATACTTCTGACAACCCTAGAAAGCATATGCATAAATGTTTTCATTTCATTTTTTCACTTATGAAGGCAAGGCAAGGCAAGTTTATTTGTTTAGCACAATTCGTACACAAGGTAATTCAAAGTGCTTTACAGAATAAGAAAGACATTAAAATCACACAAATCAAAACATAAATAATCACAAATAATCATCATAAAATTGACATTAAAACATTAAAAAAAAAGAGTGCAGAATAAAAACCTTTCAGTCATATGCACAGATAAACAGAACTATGAAAGTACCAGAGTCTCTTTTTCATGGGCGTTCTGTTAAAATACAGAATACAAACAAACAAAACACATACATACGTCATTTTAAAACATTAAAAACAGGTGTATTATTAGTGGCACCAATCTATCCAGTTTTGCATGTCCTTGAAATGGACCAACAGCTTTTTTTCCCATTTCAGTTCTAGTACAGTTTTTAGATGTAGACCATTATGAGATCTTGTATTTAAAAAATTCAGCATCATCTTCATATAAACGTATGAGGCTTTCTCTTAAAATGCAACCAATGGAATTAATAAATATAATAAAAAATTGTGGGCCCAAAATTGAGCCTTGGGGTGCTCCTTTAATTAAAGTTTAAACATTTATTTAAACTACTGCTTCCTGGGTTCAGTTTGAAAGATAATTTTGGAACCAACTGCATGTAGCCTAGACAAATTTATGATCCAGTGAATCAAAAGCTGAAGTTAAATCAGTAAACAGAGCTACACAATCTTGTTTGTCATCAAAGGCTGTGAAAATGTCACTAAAAACTTACGGTTGTAATGACAGTACTATGCCCTTTTCTGAAACTTTTCTGACTGATAAGTCTTCAAAATGGAGCATTTATTTAAATGACTTGTAACTTCATTTGCAACTAACATTTCTATAACTTTTGCAAGAAAAGGTAATTTATATGCTGGCCAGAAATTATTTACATTTTTAGCTATCCCCTCTTTATGTAAAGGCAAAACATGTGCCATTTTCCCCTCATTCTGGTATAACTGGCATTTGAATTGACAAATTAAAAATATGTAATAGAGATTGAATTAAATATGGGGCAATAGAAGTTTTGGATCAATGATCTTGGGTTATAAAATATCTTTTAGAAGATGTTTTTAAAAGAAAAAAACGTTGTGATTTCTTGTTGACCATTCGCTGCCTAAAGACTGGAGCTGTTACATGCCGCCTGCAGATTACAGATGTGGATGAAGAATCAGATTGTGTATATGTCTTGACTGTGCATGTTAGCATCAGCGGCCTGGGGTGATGGAGCATTAGCATGGGAGTATTGTGCTAGCATGTAACATTAGCCGCCGCCACGCTCTCTCAAAACGCCGTGCGTGTCTATGTTCTCTGTGGTTGTGAAACTGGTGGATGGTAACAGGTGGAAGACATTGAAACAAACAAATATTTCACCAATTTATTTAGCTGAAAAAGTTTGCTGTGCTATGTATTATTTCAATTTTTTTGTGTTTTTGTAATGTTTTGCTTTTTGGCATACAGTTCTCAGATTACCACTGACACGATCACATATTTTCTATTATCCTAAATAACTAAATATAATTTATGAATAAATAAATAGTTAAACTTAAAAAAAAATACAATTTAATAAAAGTTTAAATAAATAAATACAAAAATATTAAAAACCTTGTGTTGTGAGTGGTGTGGTGTTGTGCGTCCGTGTGTCTTTCTAAAGCTCTTTACTTGGTTCTGTCCCTCTGCTCTCCAGGGGATCCAGGTAACTCTGTCTACCTGTCCACTGTCCCTTCATGCTACTGTATTTGTGCTCTATTAGCATTAGCCACATTAGCCACATTAGCGTCAGACCTTACCTAAATCTACTCCTGGAACTTAAGAAATCTTGCCAATGTTTTAACAGCTTTATTTTGGTGCATTTTTCCCATGGATCAAAATCTTTCCAAACTCACTCCAAGTTTGCATTCTCTTCCTCATGACAGTGGTAATAAAGGCTCACTGAAAGGGTGGGTGACTTGTACGTGCGATGGTTGTGATGTCATCGGTTCCTCCACCTGTCTGTTTGTCTGAATTTATCTTCAGAATAAAATAAAACTTTTAAACCTGTTAAAAAAAAAAAATCTATAAATGTATTGTTTTGTAGACCTCCAGTGAGTCGAGCAACTCCACAGCCCGAAAAGCTCCAGAAGAACAATGTCTCCAAGAAGAAGCGAGTGGTAGAGGTGTGTGTTGTATAAATGTGATATAATTGTGATATTATTTTTTGGTACAATAAGTTCAGTTAAATTTGAACATTTAAAGTATGGCTTTATTTAGTAGTCAAACTGTGTCTGTGTAATTTCTTGTTTCATTGAGGTTTGATCCATAGAAAAAGAAAAATTAAGTTCTGTCTACTGGACAAAAGTTTTTCTTTTGCTATATTCAAACTGTGTCAAAATAAAAAACTTGACAGATACTACACCAAGTCCAGCCCAAGACTTAATAAGAAAAATCATGAATAAAATCGGTTCTTTCAAAAACCAGGAGATTTATGTGAACTCTTGTGATATCGACATTATTGCACTATATAATATAATTCTTCTCTGAATGTGTTTGTAGGATCTGGAGCTGGAGCACGTGTTTGGCTTCAGGGGCTACGACTGTCGGAACAACCTGCACTACCTCAATGACGGCACGGAGATCGTCTACCACACCGCCGCAACCGCCATTGTGCACAGCTTCAGCAACGGTAACCATAGCAACACTATGGCCATACATTGCATCAGAATGTTGTACATTTCTGATTAATTAATTTAAAAAAATCAACTACAGCTCCACAGTCAAAAATCTATAAAAATGTATTAATTGCAGAGTCCTAATCAAAGTTCAACCTCACCCTTGCCTGTGTAAATGTGGTGTTTGTTGGTGACACATGAGGGCAGCCAGGCTTTCAGCAATCAGCCCAAGGGCCACTGTGACCCCAAATCTGCCTTATGTCTTACTTGTAGCCAATCTGTATGTTGTGCAGGGACGCAGAGCTTCTACCAGGAGCACACAGACGACATCCTGTGTCTGACTGTGAACCAGCACCCCAAGTACAAGAACACCATCGCAACGGGACAGATCGGTACTGTCACTATTACACTGTGTAATGTGTGTACGTGTATACTATAGTCTGTGTGAGAGACTCACTAATGTGCACTCAGGGCCCTGCTTTACTCCTGCTTCTCTTTAACCTGCCTGCTTGTTTTGCACTGACCCCAGCTCACTAACACTGTTAGAGACCTGGTATTATTAACACAATGATGTAATATATGCCACATTTTAAAGGAACCTTCTCTGAGTCCATTTGAAATCATTTTATGGTAGTGTTACTGTTAAACTGTTTTATTTCCATAGTATTTCATTTTCAGGAGTGTACTTTATTTTATTTCAAAACCAGAGCAAACTGGATTAGATCTTTTATTTATATAGGTACATTTGTTTTTCCATATGATATAGTTTATAGTCATTTGGCAGTTGCTTTGATAAATGGCAGGAACACATATTGGTTACATATTTTGATCCACAAGTTTAACTGAATAAGCTGGAATGTGTTTTCTCATTGCTGAACTCTCGACTTTAAATGTAATGTGGTTAAAACAAGAGCATTTTTAACATGTAAAGATACAACAGTGAAGCTGAATTACATAATACATGTATTATACAAGAGAAACATTCCTAGGTTTAGAAATTCTACAATGAGTTTTATTCAGAGGAAGTGGTCAATTATAATTTTTTAATCTTGCCACCAAATTTTTGTATGTGGTGGTATGAGAAGCTGTGCGCCCTTACAGTTTTGAAAACATAACAATGACAACTGAACCTGTGTTGCCAGAGCCTTAACCTGCAGACAGAGGACAAATACAAAAATACTAAATACTGCAGCATCAGAGGCTGCAGTAGGACTGATTACTGATCAGAGAGGATTTAAGGTTTAAACCAACTGGATTTCAGCATTGAAGCTAGCAACCCAAATGAGACTCATGTGAGGCTCATTCTGCTTTATTATTGTATAATCGTCTTGACAACCAAAACACCAAATTATAGCGTAAACAACTTTTCCTTCGTGTCCAATATTTTTGTAATGAAGAATACATCAGCATTAGAATTGTTATCAGTAAAAGCTATATTTGATTTGAACATGTTTACCATATATTTGGGAACAGGTCGTGGGATTTAAATGGCTCATATTGTGCTGTTTTCTGAACTGTTATAATATTGTTTCCTCGTCAAAAACATGTCTGGAGTTGTGTTGTTTCATTCACACGTTTAACACACAAACTCTGCATATTTAGGAGTTCTTCTCTCAAACTAAAAGCACTCCGTTCCACCTTATGATGTAATGTGGTAATACAGGAAGTGCTCGACTGTGTTTTCAAATACACTCACTCACTATAACCAGAATCATTTGGATAATTTCAGCTCAAGAATTGCAAATCTCTACTGAAAAAGGGAACAGGTAGATGTTAACTTGAAAACTACTGCTTAATGACATCACAAGGTGGAACAGAGCATTTTGAGCTTTGGAGATGTAGACAGACTAATAGTAAAGGATTACTCAAACATGTGTGAATGAAACAAAACACAACTCCAGGTATGTTTTTGAGGAAGTAACATGACTTAAAGCTCACAAGAGTCTATTTTGTAATATAGGACCTTTAAAGTAAAAATCTTACATATAGTTCCTTTAACTGCAGCCCAGACGAAAAGACATTTTAGCCGTAATGATCAGAGAAAACAATAAGTCGAGTTGCTGTTACAGTTGAACCCTCTTGTACACATTTGCATGAGCCTCAGGTCAGGTTTTCATGTTTTGGTTTTGTTCTTTTGTTTTTCTGTGTTTGGCTGGCCTCATTTCCACCATCGCTCCCTCACTCTTCAGGTGACTGCAGCGAGTTTCCAGGTAACAACCGCAACCCCTCCCCATCGCAGAGGTCCCCAGGAGCCGGAGCCCAGTGTCCTCTGTACACAGAGGAATTCAACCAGGAGAGACAAAATAGACAGACTTGTGAGGGAGGGGGGAGAAAAAAGTAGTTATGTCGGCAATATGGTGAACTTGAAGATGGAAAAAAAGCTTACTTTAGATAAAGCCAAAAACATATACCTTTAAACATCCAATTTGAATGCAGATATTTTTAGAAAGAGTCTGGTGATGATTTATGGACTTGCACAGGATTTCTACCTAATGCGACGATCCGGGTAAAAGTGAAGTAATGCATTTTCTGAGGCTGAGAGCCACACAGCATTGTTTGTGCCCTCAGGGTAGATTGTGATTAATTGGACGTAGCTAACCTTCTAGCCGCCACGTTCCAAATAAGAAGCGAGCGTGGCCGGACTTCCGGCTCCATCAACTCCAATTCACTTTCTATTGAAAAACTGTCACCCCTTTCTCCGTAACTGCTGCTGTCAGGCTCATCATTTTGGTCTTAAAAACAGAAGGATCATGTAGTGCGGGTTAATAAAAGCATTTTATTTTGCTATTTTGTCCATAAATCAAGATATGAACATTAATAACAGACAAATCAGGTGCCTTCTTTCCCCGAAGTCGCTTCCGGCGAGCCTTAGCACCAAATTTGATGACACAGTGTTGCTAAGCGGTGTTACCTTCAACAGCCTCTCTCCAGACTGACTCTCTGGTTGTTATAATACTTACGGAATTCCAAATATGGAACTCTGCTCCAAATTTGCCTCTATAGCCTCGATGAGCTTCATTTGGCTGGAGCCGGACGTTATGACATCACACTCACTTATGCAATTTTGCATAATATGTGTCTTTTAAATTCACATACAATATATAGCTAGTTAGATATAACATACTTGATTTGCTTGGGTTTACAAAGAGTATATGGTGGTGGAGAGGCTGAGGAGGCTTATGACTCTACTGGTGCAGCACAGAAGGGATAGAAGTAGGCTGTAAAGAAAATAATAGTTGTAGTAGTGGTCTTCAGTCAGTAATGTAAATAGGTTAATCCCTAACTGTAGTAACACCAAAAGTTAAACAGTTAAACTGTGATTGGCTGACAGTGACAAACAGGTGAAAAGAGGGAAAGACATGGACTCTTTCTGGTTGAATAGATTTTTCAAGCTCATAAACATAAATCATAAATGACAAAATTAATCTTGAACTAGTGCTTAAGATGCTAACGCTGCTCTCTGGCTCCTGGGGCGTCTGCAGGCTGCTTGCCTCCCTGACTGCTCTGTTTGTCCTGGTCGTCCCCTCTCTTCTTCTCTCACACTTTGGTTCTCTCTCTGATTCAGACTAAATCATGTTTTCTCTCTTCCCCTCCCCTCAGGCAGCACGCCGTCCATCCACATCTGGGACGCTCTGAGTAAGCAGACCCTGTCCATCCTGCGCTGCCCCCACAGTAAAGGAGTGGGATACGTCAACTTCAGCGCAACGGGGAAACTGCTGTTGTCTGTGGGAGTGGAGCCGGAGCATACCATCACTGTGTGGAGGTGGCAGGAAGGTCTGAAATGTCTGGAAAAGTTGTAGATATTAATATTATTCATGTTTATCAAATATTGGCTTTAAGGCGCAGCAGTAGGCCAGCAGGTAGAGACCCCTGTGTCTGACTGGCCACAAGAATTTCAAACCATTAGAAGTAATGAAAGGAGCTTAGACAGTCCTCAGACAATCGTTACTTGATTTCCAGTATATTTCTATTTTTTTTTATAAATGGACATAGCTAACCTGCTAGCTGCTGTGTTCTGAATAGGAAGTGAACATGGGCATGTTTCCGGCTTTATCAACTCTGGCTCCAATTTACTTTCTACTGAAAAATGATACCCCTCTCTCTGTAACTGCTTCTGCCAGGCTCGTCATTTTGGTGTTATTGCATGTTATTGTTAGGGCTCCAAAATTTTGGACTAAAATGTAATTGTGATTTTTGACAAATATTGTGATTGCGAATTGATTTACAATATATTTTATATATAAGTAGAATTTTCTTTTGCTTCCACATTTTAGACAACTGCAAGAGCATTCAAACGTGAGAGCAGACGGAAATATTTACTAACAAACTAATTCAAGGACCCCATGCATTTCAGAACATGTTCTAGAGGTCTAAAATACAGGGATATAAAAAGGACAGGATATTTTGTTCTTTGCAAAGGACATTCAGTTATCTAAATAATTACAGCCTAACATGTGTTGCACTGGGAAATTAACTCTAGTATGAGATTAAACCTTCATGGGCTCAAAAAAATTAGAGGAACACTTTGAAAACACATTAGATCTAAATGAAGAAAAAAATAATCAAGAATTTCTTAACTGATGATGAGAAAGTAATTTATTAGTAACAAAAGGATGCCACATGATTTTATGTAAATGAAAATGATCTCCCTACAGAGGGGTTAAACCAAAGACACTCCAAAAATGAAACTGAAAAAATGATGCAGTAGATGGGTCTATTTTGCCAAAATGTCAAAATGTCATTATAGTGCAGTTAGCTCCTCCCTTTAGGTAGATATCAGCCAGAGTCCACCAGCAATCCGACTAGAACTGATGAAGCGTTTTGGATGAGCAATGAGAATTGAATTTTTCTTTACTGTGGATCATACCTGGATGACTGAGGGATTATACAGACATCTTTGATCTAGAACACAATGCTGCTGACAGTGTATGCTGTTATTATGTCATTGGGCTGGATTGATCGCCTGTGAATGTGGTTCTCAAAGTGGCAAGGCCTTGAGCTCGGGGTTGAGACATAATTTCAAGCTATAATAAGAAATCTTTTTTCTTTTTTTTTTTTACTCAATAAAAAATGTTTATAATTCTGAATCTGAACATTAATTAGACAAGTGTATAAAATGTATCTATCGGTAATTGTAATCTGTCTGTCTGACCTGTTTTTGTTTGTTTTTCCTCATCAAAAAGAGCCACTTTGCTATAGGGACCCGTCTCCAGATGTAGAGCCAGGAGCTTGGTGATCTATGCCTAATACATGTTGTGGGTTGCTCCTGGACAATCTGAGGATTGTCCAGGAGCAACCTGACCGCGCCGGATGGATTGAAACATGATGTCCCAGAGGTGTTCTATTGGGTTTAGGTCAGGGGAAGGTGAGGGCCAGTCAGTGGTATCAATACCTTCATCCTCCAGGAACTGCCTGCAGACTCTGGCCACATGAGGTCGGGCATTGTCGGGTATCAGGAGGAGCCCAGGTCCTACTGCACCAGCAAAGGGTCTGACAATTGGCCCAAGGATTTCATCCCTATACCTAATGGCAGTCAGGGTGCCATTATCTAACCTGTAGAGGTCTGTGCGTCCTTCCAGAGATATTCCTCCCCAGACCATCACTGACCCACTACCAAACCGGTCATGCTCATGACGTTGTCCGCGGCGCCTCCAGACCCTTTCACGTCTGTCTCATATGTTCAGGTTGAACCTGCTCTCATCGGTGGAGAGCACAGGACGCCAGTGGCGCACTTGCCAATTCTGGTGGTCTATGGCAAATGCTAATCGAGCTCTACGGTGCTGGGCAATGAGCACAGGGACCACTACAGGACGTCGGGCCCTCAGGCCACCCTCGTGAATGTTTCTGATTGTTTGGTCAAAAACATTCACACTAGTGGCCCGCTGGAGGTCATTCTGTAGGGCTCTGGCAATGCTCATCCTGTTCCCCCTTGCACAAAGGAGCGGATACCGATCCTGCCGAGGGTTTTAGGACCTTCTACGACCCTGCCCAGCTCTCTTGGAGTAATTACCTGTCTCTTGGAATCTAGTCCATGCTCTTGAGATTGTGCTGGGAGACACAGCAAACCTTCTTGCAACGGCACATATTGATGTGCCATCCTGGAGGAGTTGTACCACTTGTGCAACCTCTGCAGTGTCCAGATATCGCACCATGCTATCAATAATGTTGATCCAAGCCAAAGGAAAAAGTGAGTCAGTAAAAAAATCTGCCGGAAGAGATGAGGAGGGAAAAATACCAGTGGCATCAACCTGGAAACCATTCCTGTTTTGGGGCTATCTTACTGTTGCTGAAACTGATTAACAACCCCCTTCTTCACCGACCATATCAATATCCCAGAAGTTTGATTTATAGGTTGCTATACTCTGATAAAAGAGTGTTCCTCTAATTTTTTTGAGCAGTGTATTTAACGCTAACTATAACCACGAACCCCTGCTGTGTGTGTGACAGGGACACGCGTGTGCTGCCGGGCGGGGCATCCAGACCGGATCTTTGTGGTGGAATTCAGACCAGACTCAGACACTCAGTTTGTGTCTGTGGGCATCAAACATGTGAAGTTCTGGACTCTGGCCGGAGGAGCGCTCATGTACAAGAAGGGCGTGGTGGGCACAGTGGAGGATGGGCGCCTGCAGACCATGCTCTCCGTGGCATTTGGGGCTGTGAGTATCAGCTCTCACAATACAAAAGCATTATGTCAAGTAGGGCTTGGCTATGTGAAAAAAGTCAGTCAATTCATTTTCAATTCATTTTTCTTATTAAAGGTACACAGTGCAATATTTCTGTGCTCTATCTGCTTCTCTGCACAGATATGTTAGTGATTGGCCTTGAATGTTCCACAGTTTGTCATAAGGTTGTCAAAAGTATCGAAATTCAGTTCCCTACCTGTACAACTGAGGGATTACACACTGGAATATAAAATAAAGTACTATGATTTAAGAGGTTTTTGTTTTTTTTATGATAATCGTTGTATCAGAATTGGTATTGAGTATCAAGTCTGTTCCTTAGTATTGAAATCGAGTTTGAAATTTTAGTATTGTGACAACACTAGTATAGCATTAGCTAACTCATTCAATTAAACGTTAAAAATACCTTGAAAAAACATGAATTCTTATGAGTGAGGTCTGCTCTGCACAGATCTGACCTGTAACTTGCCCGATGGCATCACCTGTTTGCCCCCATGAAGTTAAATAAGTGTAATGCCATACTGTGGAACATGCAAGGCAAATTAATAACACCTCCATGTAAAAAAGAAGACCCTCCGCCAGAAAAGTTTCATATTGCACGTTTAAAAACAAATAATTATGTTTTTTTCAAATCCTAGTTTGAATAATTTTTTTAATTAAATGCCTAGTCATGACAATACAATATTCTGCTTCACCCACAAGCCTGCGTCACCTATGCTCCCACATGACAATTCTCCATAAATATACAAAAGCAGGAGATAAAATAATATACTACAACCTCACAAACCTGATGCAACGTGCAGTAGTTTCATTAACAGGATGCACCCTGATCGTGTAGTGATAGCGCTGTGAAGGGGGAGTGACTTAGCTCAGAGAGCAAAGGCAGGGGAGACTCAGAGCATCAAAAAAGTAAAACATATTAATACATTGTTTAACAGTACCAGGTAACATGGTGATCTAAATATGTAGGACGAAGCTCCGAACCTGGGGGGACAGAGCCTTCTCCATCGCTGCCCCCACCCTCTGGAACTCACTGCCCAAACCCCTCCGTGACTGCTCTGACCTCCCCAGAACTCAAAACTCGTTCAAAATTGCTTTTAATGTTTGATTTTACGTTGTAAATTTTGTGATATTTTATTCTTTTATGAATTGTGAAGCGTCTTTGAGTGTCTTGAAAAGTGCTATATAAATAAATTTAATACAGATTGCACACATTTTATCAGTTTTTTTTATCACATTTTTTTCAAATGATTTAAAATTAAGCTTTTAATAATCTCAATTAGTGCACTGAAACATAGAAAGAACTCAAGATCTTTATATAGTTTATGTCTGATAATGTCAGAATGTGCTATTTGGTTTGGTGTTGGGGAAAAAATGCTTGTGTGTGTTGTAGAACAACTTGACGTTCACGGGGGGCATAAACGGTGACGTGTACGTGTGGAGGGAGCATTTCCTGCTGAGGGTGGTGGCTAAAGCTCACACCGGCCCTGTATTCACCATGTACACCACTCTGAGGGACGGGCTGATCGTTACAGGGGGCAAGGAGAGGCCGTAAGTTGGAGATTACTATCCTAAACACATACATCTATACTCACAATACTACTACAATTGTGCAGTGCAGAACATAGGACACAACCAACCTGTTTTGTACTGCGAAGAATTTGTATCATTGTACTAGTGACATAGAATGAATGTGTCTTCTGGTTTTAAAATAAAAAATGTTACATGATGAACTCATTTTAAATTTGCTTCATGTTGTAGTAAACCATATTGTCTAGAGGGGAAGGGGGCAGTAGAGAGTCGTATAACCACAAAATTAAAATTTTACATTTTAAGAAATGTTATGTTTTAATTCTACTTTTTGTATTTAATAAATTAGAAAAGAAAGAATATTGGTTACCATTTCAGACAGCATGTAAAGATGTTGACTGTATGTTCAAAAGGAACAAGCAATATCTATACCGTTATGAAAGACATGAAATAAAGATTTTGTCAAAAAGATTTTATTAACAAATTAACTAATAAATATTTTTTTTAAAGAAACATTTTTGTAGATTTGTTGGCTGGTCCTGGTAGTGACGTGGCTAAAGCCATATTGATATGTGTAGCCCTCTGATTTGAGTTCTACCCATGATCAATCTTGAATGGCTCAAACAGTAACAGCGGGCCATGAAATGCAAACAACTAAACTAACTAAATCAATTAATTAATCAATCAATAAATCAATAAATGTGTAGCATAATCAGACTTAGCGTTTCAGACACTTGCTACTATGTCAAAAAATCTACACCACGCCAGTTGTGTGGATTCTGGTCAGCAGGAGCCGTACAAGATGGATTCTTGAGATGATGGGATCTATGCGGAAGGCTTGTTCACTGTAGACCTTCTTCTTAAACATTTTGGCATTTTGGCCCACTTTGGTTTTCTGAAAACTGGTTTGTCTGTTGTGGGCTTGAACAGCCTGGACCATAATCTCTGGAGCGGGCGTGGAATAAGCCTGCTCCACCTGGAGGCTGTTTCTGTCTCATGAAGCTGGGGATCATCTCCCTCCTCAAACAGGTTCTGGATGTCTTCTAGGATTTCAGTGTTGTCCCATGACAGTTCCTCCTTCACCTGCTCCATAGCTGCTGTGATCATCACATCCTTGTCCTCATGCTCCTGGATATCAGTCTCAGCTTCTTCCTGGAGGATGGTCTCAGCAGCCTCTCCGTTGTCCTCATGTCCAGTTGTTTTTTCAGATGAAAGCACAGTCTTTGCAGCAGAGGACGTGGTCTCTGCTCCCTGATAAAGGTCGAGGCTGCAACTGCAGGGTGTAGCCTCTGTCTCCTGATAAAGCTCCAGGGAGTCATCACTCATTTCTGGATCTGATGGTTGGATTACAAGAGGGAAGGGCTTAGGGTTGGCTTGTTTCCTTGTTGCTAATCTTTTAGCTCTCTCCTCCTGTTCAGACTGTACAACCCTTTCCAGATACTGTCTTCGCAGTAAGAAGTAGTCTGTCTCAGCCACATGCATTAAGGCCTCGGCCACTTGAGAGTAGCCGTCACCATGAGGAAGATGCTCCATGGTGATAAATGGATGGAGTAGAGCTTCTGCTGGTGTAATCCTTTTGTATGGATCCAGCTCAAACATCTTCTTGAGAAGGTCACAAAAAGCTTCTCTGTCCTTAAGCTCTGGACCGGTCTCAAACACTTTGTGGTTTTTGATGATGTCCTCCAGGTGGCGTGGAAGCTCATGACTAGCAGACATTTGGGGGTACACTCCAGTGGTCCTGAAGTACTCCTGCGCTGTCTTCAACCTCCACTTTGAGTCCTCCTTGACGAAGTACTTGTGGGTGAACAGCCCCTCGTTCAGTATTTCTTCCGCCGGTGTTCCCAGGAAGGAAACTAACCTGGTGATCTGATCAAACCGGGAGTAACATCTGAAACCCTTGTCTTTCCAATACCAGAAGATGAGGCAGCAGGCCAGACTCCACATGTCCACCGCCTCCCACAGCGGCAGTCCTAGGACCACCTCAGGGGAGCGGAAGGCCATAGGCTGTATCTCCATTCCCTGGTTCACATTAATACGCTCTATGGCCACACCAAAGTCTATGAGTTTGACTTTTAAAGGTTGTTTCTTCTGGTCCACCAGCATGATGTTGTCCGATTTGATGTCTGTGTGCATCACTCCGATGGTTTTCAGGCCGAGTAAAGCCACCAGGAGCTGCTTGGTCATAGGCCGGATTTCGTTCAGAGAAAACTGGGACTGCTTTTTCATCTGGGCCTCAACACTCAGATCCAGTATCTGGAACGCCATGCACTGACGGCCGGCATATTCAAAATGTTCAATGAATTTGATGAGGTTGAAAGTGTCTGGGTCCAGCTGGTTTATGCGATGTAACATCTTCAGCTCTGCTCTGAAGAAGTAATCCGTATTCTGGTTCTTTTTCATGACTTTCAAAGCCACAAGTTCTTTAGTCACTTGATTTTCGCACTTGGCCACTTGGCCAAAACACCCCTCTCCAAGGAACTGGAGCATCTTGTATTTAGTGTGGCTTTTGATCTCAGGGTTAGACATGTTGGACCTAATAGTTCACACGAGTAACACAACAGTAATAGTAACACGAGTAAAGGCTGCTTTCTGTGAGAGTAACGTCTGCTTTCTGTGAGCGTCTGAAAGGAAATGATGTGATTGTGAACTGTGCACCGTATAAACCACCTTCACTCTCCTGATGACATCATAACGCACATCAGGTTCTAGATTGTGATGTCATATAGTCAGATGGTATCCATGGATACAGGGTTTCAGAATGACAAGAATATAGGACTGTTGCCATAGCGATGTAATATTTTAAAACTAAGTATTATATTTTGTTGAATGGTAAAAAAAAATCCTTAAAATAGTGTTTATAACAGGATACTGAAACCCATGATTTTTTTTAATTACCAATATTATGTAAAAATCCCTGTTCATTACATTGTATTTTTAGTTGAAGTATTCAAAAGGTGCATTCACAAATCTTGAACCTGATCATTTCTATTAGGGACTGGAACCTTGAAGTTGATGTATTTCAACAAAACCCTGAATTTTAACAATATTGAGTTTAGCTGCCCCCACTTGTATTATTGGCACTATATTACTGGCCTATAGAATGTTGTGATTTCTTCTGAAAAACAACCCTGTGTAGTTTGACTGTATTAATTCTCTTCATTATAACACCATAGGTGGAATATAGTGTTAGAGATATATTTATGTTGTATAAATATATCTCTATATATCTTATATAAATATATAAGTATTAACTGTGTAGTACTGCATGTTTTTTTTCTTAAATCATAGATTTCTTTCTGTCATAACTGTTGTGTTTAAGTAGATGTTGTCAATTATTAATTATTGCAATAAAATAAAGGCATAACATAAAATAAATACTAATTAAATATGTGTACATCTTTATCAAAAATTCTGTGTTAGTGACTTGAAATCAGCTGAAATCTAGGTTTTGTATTTTATTATTTTAATTTTCCTCTAAAAACAAAAACATTTTTTTATTACAGTGTTTCAGCAGGTTATGTCCCAGAGGATCTGTCTGTGCTTTTTTGAAGACATTTTGTTTGTTTTGATTGTCTGTGTGTACTGTGTGTTTCCAGGACTAAAGAGGGTGGAGCGGTGAAGCTGTGGGACCAGGAGATGAAACGCTGCAGAGCCTTTCAGTTAGAGACCGGCCAGCAGGTGGAGTGTGTGCGCTCTGTCTGCAGAGGGAAGGTACTCTTAAACTCTCACAGATCTAACCTTTGTAATAGTAAGACTGAGAAAATATGCACTACCAGTCAAGTCTGGACAAACTCTCCCATTCAGTCTTTTAAAATTTTTACCACTACTACACTGAAGATATCAAATATGAAGCAAAATATATGGAATTGTGTAATACAGAAAAAAGGTCAGTTCAAATCCTCTGTGTCCTCCCTTTGCTTTGTCAAAAATATTTAGTAGACTTATTTAACTTTTTTTCTTTTCTTCATAATTCCATACATCTTACTTCATATATTTGATGTCTTCTGTGTGTATATATAAAATGTAGAAAGTACCGTAATTTCGGACTATTGAGTGCATCTGAATAAAAGCTAAAATTTAGCACAAGCTAAATTTTATAAGAAAATCAATTTTGTACATGTATAAGTCGCACCTGAATATAAGTCGCAGGTTTTCATATCACAGATATTTACACAGAAAGACGGTACAGTGTGCCCTCGCTATAGCGCGGTTCACTTTTCGCGGTCTCACTATTTTGCAATTTTTTTTTGGGTGCAATTTTGCATGCTTTTTTTTTACAGTGTATGAAGTTCTGCGTCCTGATTGGCTAAAGGACGCACCGCAATACAGAATGCTTCAGCCAAATTTAGCAAAATGTTCGATGCTGCAGTGTGACTCTGAAACACCGGGGCGTCAAGAACGCGCTGGATGCCTTTGCATTTGAGGACAAACGCTCCCGACACGTGCTGTGGACACGCGTCCAGAGCGTCCATTTCAGTCTTTGGATGTTTAATTTTCTCTGTGTCTTTGTGAACACTGCAGACCAGGTTGAGAGAGTGACTTTAGTGTATTTATTACATAAAACCCATCAACGGAGGTGATTGGCTCTCCAGCGTTTCTGACACTTGAAAATGCGCCACAGAAACGCAAGACGCACATCCACAGAGACTTTACATGTGAAACAACATAAAGAAGGAGGAAAATAACATGAGGGCAACAGCAGCAGTAACAAGGATGTAAGAAGGGCTGTAACCATCGTGCAGATGGAGTCTGGAGTTCTTTCTATCGAGAGATTCTTAATGTATAATACTGCATTTTTATCAGTGACGTGCGTTCAGGTGAGGCAGGTGAGGCCATGCCTTACCTGTCATCACAGAGAAAAAAAAAAAAATTAATTAAATGGTTATATTTATCCAATGATTTCTACTATAAAGTTATCTTTCTATTTAACTTTGCAATTTTATTTTATTTTTTTTCAAAATTGCTGAATTTTTATGTTTACTAGTCTCTGTGTACACTGGTTCATGAATGTGTGTGTGAATGGGTTAGTGGTTCCTTGATGTCATTTACCATATGGATGTTCTCCAGGTAGAGTAGCTTTCAATGAACCGCTGCTATGAATAAAAAAAAAAAACATCCTTCCCATTGTGATGTCTGTGCTGAGCCCCAGTGTGGTGGTTGTGTGTGCTCAGGGTAAGATTCTGGTGGGGACCAAAGATGGCGAGATCATCGAGGTGGGGGAGAAGAACGCCGCGTCAAACATCCTGCTGGACAGTCACGGCCGCGGGCCCGTGTGGGGTCTGGCCACTCACCCCAACAAAGATCTGTGCATCACCGCCTCTGACGACTGCAGTATCAGGCTGTGGGACCTCTGTGACAAGGTGCTGCTCCATCATTCACTCTACACATGTCCCTGAAAATCCATTTAAACACAGTAAAGCTGCAAAGACCAACTCGTATAGTCCAGTGTGTTCAACTCAGTCTAGTTTGATGTCAATTCTGTATATTTTTATACAATGATAACACTTATCAGTGGTGGAAGAAGTACTTAATTTTGTTACTTACTTTTTTTTTTAACTAAAAGTACAGATACCAGAGCAAAAAAAATAGTATCACCTGAAAAAATCTACTTAAATAAAAGTATTAAAGTACCTGTTTAAAAATGTACTTAAAGAGTAAAAACTAGAAGTTTTTCACGCAGATTTTGAAATCTAATGCAGCTTCAATTGTAGTGATTTGATAAAGATTTGTGCTGAATTTTGTTCAACAGAAACAATAGAATCAGTCATTTTTTTCTAGCTGTTTTTATTGGTTTATTTGTTTGCTCGAATTATGAATGTGTTAAAAATAAACCATGAGCCTTTTCAACTGGTCTCAAACAATAATAAAAATACTTTTACTTTTCCAGTTAAGTAAATTTTAAAGTAGTTACTTTTTACTTTCACAAAATTTTAGTATAAACGTTAGGTATCTGTACTTTACTTAAGTACAGTACTTCAGCACTTTTACGTTCCACCACTGATACTAACACAATGAATACACTCATTCACGGCCTAAACAAATAATCACAAATACATAGAATTTTTCATCAAAATCACTCAGCTGATGTCATGAGTTCTTCTTGTGTCGTTTGAACTTAATCACATGATGTGTGTGTACTTTATGCAGCACTTTCTTACAGTGTGTCTTTATTTTGTGTGCACAGAAGCTGTTGAACAAAGTGTGTGTGGGCCATGCGGCGCGCTGTGTGAGCTACAGCGCAGATGGGGACATGCTCGCCGTGGGAATGAAGAACGGGGAGTTCTTGGTGCTCCTGTCCATCTCCCTCAAGATGTGGGCCAAGAAACGCGACCGCAGCGCCCCCATCCAAGACATACGGTACTACACTGCACTGCTACTGTGTGTTCAGAGGTTCAGTCAGGAAAGTTTAGGACTGTTAACATAGCTATAAAACATCCAAACTAAATATTCTATCTTTTCAAAGTTCAAACTAAAACTATTTTCAAAAGATCTGAGGGAAAAATATATTTTAAAAAAGTCCCCCTCCCTGTAGATGTGTGAATACTACAGAGGGACACTGTCTCATGAGTCTCCTGGTGCTTTGTGCTGTGCAGGTTTAGTCCAGAGCGCCGCCTGCTGGCCGTGGCAGTGGATAACACTGTAGATGTGTACGACATGACGGCCGGCCCCAGTCTGAGCCGTCTGCTTTACTGCAGCGATATCCCAGCATGCATCCTGCAGCTGGACTTCTCTGCAGACAGCGCCTACATACAGGTCTGGTCATTATGATCATTGATGTGTTTGTAGGCCACATGCTCACTGTCCCAAACCACTGCTCTGTGTGTGCAGGTTTCCACTGGAGCGTACAAGCGCCTGGTGTTTGAGGCTCTCACAGGCAAACTGGTGACAGACCAGAACATCATCGACAGGATCACCTGGGCCTCATGGACCAGGTACAGTGTAATCAATGTTATAACACATGTACAGTGCCATTATTTATCCTGTGTGTGCCCTCAGTATCCTAGGAGACGAGGTGCTGGGGATCTGGCCTCGCAGCGCAGACAAAGCAGATGTGATCTGTGCCAGTGTGTCCCACGCTGGGGCCAACATCGCCACGGGAGACGACTTTGGACTGGTCAAACTCTTCGACTTTCCCTGCACAGAAAAGTTTGTGAGTACCTCCTCAGCACTAATGACTCAGTTTGGAGTTTATAACGTCACTGCAGACAGTGGCCCCTAGAGGGGGTGACGGGAGATCATGAGATCCTCCTCAGTAAGTGGGTGAAGCAGTAGACCACAATGGTGCTCCCCCGTTGTACAACCTCTGTGTGTGTTTCACAGTCCTCTTGTTGATGACGGCTCTTTGTGTCCTCAGGCCAAACACAAGCGCTACCTCGGCCACTCGGCTCATGTGACCAACATCCGCTTCTCCAGCGAGGACAAGTTTGTGGTCAGCACAGGAGCAGATGACTGCAGGTACTGGCCTACAGGTTTTCCATGACCCTACGTGTGTTTTTGTCTCGTGACAGCTACGAGGAAGGCTAACGTGGCCACACACATTCACTGTAAACACTACACTGTAGATGAGGAGTGATCGCTGAACAGTGTGGTCTCCATCTCACTATAAAACATATATATTTTGTCCGTCTAACATGTTCTCATATATCTGCTCTGTTCCAGTGTGTTTCTGTGGAAATGCCTGTGATGAAGACGAGGCACCGCTTTAGACGAGACACGCCTTAAACAAAGCACCACAAGTGATCAGAAGAACATCTCATCTGCCACACGCTTCACACAGGTCGGGACCAGGAGGACCACGAGGCTCTGCTGGTGCTGCAGTTTGCCAAATGAACGCCACAGTTTAGTATAGTTTAGGCAGATAGGTGGAGGGGACTATTGACAATATACTGAAAAGAGCAATGCTTTTACCTGAGGAAGGCTTCATTCACATTAAGTTTAAAATATTTATTCAAAGAAACATATATGCAGCGCACTCCTGATTGTTTTTATCAGTAACATGCATTTTCAGCCTTTACGTGCCTCCATATGTTTTATTTTAATACATTGTCCATACTGTATTTGATTTTAAAGGGAAATAGATCTACCAGTTAAAATGACGTATGCAGTGTGCGAGGAGACAGGTGATTCGAGAAAATACCTGGATATTTGACATTCCAGTTTGTACGGGAGCTCTAGAGGGACATTTTGAGGAGCTGAATCGTGACAGATGCCCTTCCATCCCAGAGCCTTGGCAGTGGGACGCGCTCACACTGAAGTGCCTTTGTGGAATTTTCTGCCTGCGTTGATTTTTGATTTTGAATATGATTTCTAATTCATGATTTTGTACTCTGTCTGGTGCTACACTGGGAATGTTGGGTTGTTGATTTGGGAATTTGCTGCAGTATTCCGGTTTTCTGCATCCGAAGCACCGCGGTCGTGAACATGAGGCTGAAAATGCAGATATATATGTTAGAGGAGAAATGTCTGCACTGTTTCATATCTATAAATGTTGAAAAAATGTCTGTCCTAGGATTATGAATTATGACAAATCTAATGCAAAAGGCCAAGGGTTGTGTTGCATAGAAACATTATCAGAAGAATTTTATTTTGAAATTTAAATTTTAATATTGTGAAAATATTTTGGTACCATTTCACAATACATAAATTCAAAGGCTAATATTAACTGTTATACATTCATACTTGCTTGAATTACATCCCAAACAAAAATTCTACAGTTACACCAAAGGAGTTTTAATTTTAAAGTATAATTTATAACATATCAAATGGTTTACAGAAGTTTATGAAAGTATTTCTATAATTATCAAATGTAAAATGGTACCAATGTGACTATGGAGGTTTTCTTCCTTTGCTGAAAAAAGACACTACTGTTGCATTATGGGAACTGTAGTTTACTCCATCCATACTGTATATTTATCTGCAATACATAATATTAGCATGATACTGCCGGTTAAATCTCTTTTTTACGTTCTGGTGCCTGTTAAAAGTGGGACAGTTGGTAGACATGCATTATGTCAGAGTTGGAATTGTCCGTAACGAGTCATTCCTGGTCAGAGTTGATGCTTTGCAGTGACATCGCGCTGGGGGGAGTGGGCTCGCTTGTGGCTGTAATGTTACTTGAGAAGCACTTGGTCAGTTCTAAGTCAGTTACTTCTAAACTCTGTATATGATGTTTTAATAGTATTCACTACTGTTCCTAGTCATTTTCTAGGTAAACTAAAAAAAAACGCACAAAAACTGCAGTTTCAAGTACTATGTGACATCACATAGGACTGCCCTGATTACAGCCAGGTGTTTCTGATTCCAAACACGTGGCTGCAGGGGCGGAGTTTGAAGTGTGTTAGAATTGTTAGACCAATCACACTGTTTAGTCCTCCAGGTACTGCCCAGTTTACCGGCTCGAGTTGAAATATGGTTGCGGACGGCGTTTAGGTGTTTAATCGCACTTTAAGATAAGAAATTGAAAATAAAGCTCAGATTAAAGACTAAATTGAGTTACAGCTTCGGACAGAGCAGTGCTTCTAGTTAGCTTCACCCCCTCAGCTGCAAGATATCAATACTGACTACAATGAAAACAACAATAGATTTATAATAATGTTTTATGAGATCAGTAAGAAGGAAAGTAGTCATTTATGGAATCTATACATTTTCCCAATTGGTTGTTTAACACTGTATCACCAGTTTAATCCTGCAGGCGCCACTAGAGCCTCCAGTAATGCCACAGAATATATGTGAGTTCTTCCTAATTGCCTCTAAAATGGCTGCATCTCTCTTGTTAAGTTACCACTGCACTATGAAAAGAATCTATTTATTTTACAGAGACACTTTGACTGTGCGAGAATATAGACGTAGAACTATTTTAGCAAGCTATTCTGAGTCGTATACGAACCCACTTTAATGCATTCTACGACAGCAGGGAGAGGGGCTCGTCGAGGGATAGAAAAATGAGAAATTATTTAAGTTTATCACAAAAGACTCTACTACGTGTGTGTTTAGTGAAAGTCAGGTCTCACTGTGCTGTGTTTGTGTGATGGCTGCAGATAAAAGAGTAAACAAAAAGCCAAGAATATAATGAAATAAATATTAAAATGTAATGTTGAACTAGAAAAAATGCTGCTCACGAACCGTTTTCTTTGGCAGTGAATATGTGATTTGTATTATTCTGTACATGGAATATAAATGATGCATGAGTTTATTTTTTAACCAAAACTTGTTTGTGGATGATTTTTTATAAAGAATGACTGTATTCACAAATGTGTGTGTGAAACATATAAACGATATTGAACTTTACACACGTGTCTGTCTTTTTTAAATGTAGAAGATGAGCTCTGTCTGATCTGTTACTCCAGGCATCATCGTCATATGAACATGGACTGAGTCTCTGCTGCAAACCCCAGGGCAGCTGTGTCCAGGCTGCAGTGGCTCAGTTGGTAGAGTCAATGGTTTGATCTTAGCTTCAATTAGACCTGCATGACGTCAACCTGTCCTTGGGCAAGACACTTCACCCACGTTGCCGAGCATGTTTGTACATCAACGTAGAGAGGCACTGATCTGATATAGGTGTCGGATATCGGCGCCGATACTGAAACATTGGATATCGCCTTTCAAATATCGGTTCAGTCGATATCCTGGTTAGACATTGATGTAATATGATTATTTCTTGGGCTGTAATTGGCCCTAAACGTCTCATAATGTTTGAACTTTTATTCATACAAAGCTGTTCTGTAGTTATTTGTGCGGTAAATAACAGCTACATAACACATTTGGATCAATTTTGTCTTATTTTATTTTAGTTTTAAAGGAAATAAATGCTGCTTTCAGTTTCTGCACTGTATCGGTCGATATCAGGTATCAGCAGATATTTAAAGCTGTAGTATAGAAAAGATATAACATCAAAGTCTATTTTTCTTTAACTTGTATCATAGTTTATATTTACTATTAACATCATCCATGTTTTTATGTCACACCACACTGCCAAAGCAAAGTTTTAGTTTGTGAATTTTGTTCACTGACAGTGGGAATAACTTGTTCTGATGAATGCAGACTGTGTGATTGGTAGTCAGAGGGGCCAGGGGCACAGATCATCAGCCTCATTCCTGTTAGTCTGCCCCAACTCAGCAGCCATTATCAGGTGTGGAGAGAATAAATAACGAAATGAGAGGCATTTGATTGAGTGTTCAAGAAATGCTATATCAAACACATTAACTAAGTGTCTGGAGTCAACACTATTGCTACAGCTGTTGAAAACCAGAACCCAACACCAGTAGAAAGAACTCCATGTACCAGTGGAGTCTAGTTTATGGTCAGCATGTAGGACATATTTTCCACTCCCCTGTGACCATGTTCTTACAGAGAGTACGTAACACCCAGAGAAAAGAATGAGGAGGCGGCGCTCTTCGTCTAGAAGCTTTATTGATAATTGTTTACATCTCACAATGCATTCCACAAACACGGCTCCGCGGGGAGCATTTATAGTCACAATTGAAGTATGAAGTTCATTCACAATTATACTTGCATAACAAACAAACGCTTGAAGATTCTCAAAGTCACATCGAGTTGCAACTTGATGAAGATATCAGCTTCACAGACAGTATGAGAACGTCTTGTTTAAACCCACTGCTTTTTTTTTTTTTACAATTTTTCCTAACCTTTTATGACATGGGTGAATGTAAACGTGTTCCAGCTGCTATGACATGGAAAGAACTTGATGCAATTTGTGTTTCATTTATCTGCCAAAAGTTTTCTAGGTGTCTAGCTAAAGTTACTCAGAAGCAATGAAAGTTTATTAATTAAACGGTAGTAGGACCCCACCCCCCCCTCCCTCTTGCCCCGCACCCCGCCTGGAGTCACAGACCTGGTGTATGGCATCGCTCTTCACACGGAGGTCCCACCTACATAACGCGGCACTGACCCAGGACACAAGCTGAAGCCTGAGGGACACGACAGGTAAAAGCACACAACCAGAACTAAAGACAAGGCAGCTCCAGAGGCCACTACGCCTCCACCGAACCCCAGGAGAGAGTAGAGGCTTTGGGCTGACGGTCACGCAGGGAGACGGGTCAATCGCACAGGGCCCGACAAAATAAAATAAAAAATAAAAACTATTACACTATGACGGGGGGGTTGTCGTGAACCTCGGCTTCACTTCTTTAGAAAACACAAAAAAAGGAATTCACCTGGAAAAAGTGTTTATTATTAAATTGACAAATAAAGTTAGAAGGGCTGCGTCTGCGCCAGTCCCCTCTCCTCCGGCTTCCTTCATTTTACACCCCCTCTTCTCCCCCCATCTCTGCCCACGCGCTCTGTTCAGGACGTCCTCCGGCCAACTGCCAACCTGCCGCAACTTCATTCGGATTTACGCTTCATCCCGGGAACCTTCGCTTGGATCCTGGAAAAGAAAACAAATACAGGTTTAAAGTCCTACATTACACGAAATGGACTTTTATGAGCTTTACGCCATGTTATAATGTTGTTACCTCATTAAAAACATGTCCGAACTTGTTTTGTTTCATTCACACGTTCGATTAATCTTGGTGTATTAGTCTGTCTCTCCAAAGCTCAAAATGCTCTGTTCTACCTTGTGATGTCATAAAGTGATAGTTTTCAAGTCAATAGCTACATTTTATGCAGTAGCGATTGGTCATTCCAGAGCTAAAATTATCCAAATGATTCTAGTGAAGGTGTGTGGAGTTTACAAACACAATGGAGCACTTGGAGGTTTGTGCGTTAAACATTTATGAATGAAACAAAACACAGCTCCAGGTATGTTTTTGGTGAGGAAAGAACATTATAACATAGATCAGAAAATAGTGAGTTAGTTTATTCTTTTAAAGAAATGTTTAAATAAATAAAAAATTTAAAAAGCTAGCAAATTAAGGTTAAAATTGTAAGATTTTTTTGTACAAAACATAACCAAATCCTTGCGAGAAGAGCCAAACTGAAGTCCATACAAGTATAGTCCAACTTACTTTCCAACAATGTCCTTAATCTGGTTGTTCACCAATGCCAGGTAATGGTCAATTTGATCCTGAAACAACACGCAACACATTTACTTTTACAGCAGACAAACAGGCTGTGAACAAGTGCCCACAATGCAACTGTTACACTCATTATTTCACATGTGTTTTACCTGGTGCTTCTCGTAGATGATTGGGCAACTGAATGCTGCGACCACGGCTATAACAGAAAGAAAAATGTTTAGAGACTATATCCTTCTAACAGCAGTAATGTTGCTAATGAGAGCAGTTTTACCGAGAATGACCAGGGTGAGCCCGTTGAACAAGGCTCCAACATAGGTCAGGATCCACATCAAAACAGCAAACTGCAACAGAAAAGATTAAGTTACTCCAAATGTGTAATACTGCGTTCAGACGGGGACGTCAGGGGGCGTCAGGGGGCACATGCAAAGTCTATGAGGGACGTGCTTCTAGGCTGGTGCAATGTTTCCATAGCGCGTTTCAAGCACTTGGGTTTGAGTGATGACATCACAGTTGAAAATTTTGAACTTTTGGTGAAATTCTAGTTTCCACTAGATGGATAGGGCAGCAGCAGATAACTAAAAATCACAGTTATAGTTCTTCCGCTGTGCTATTCTATTGTCAAGTTGTGTGAAGTTGTGAAATTACTATACTGATCTAAAAAGGGCTTAAACTAGTCCACTTACTTCCTGTGTGCAACATCACTGTAAATCTTCACTATTAAAGTGCTTCCAACCCACCAATAGCTGCAGGTCATGCTAGTCAGCAGAAAATTTGTTTGTATACATGAATTCGAAGAGCTATGACCAGAGCAGTAGGTGTGTATGAGAGTCTGTTGAAATGGGAAGAGCACAGCATTTACGCCTTACAGGGCGCATGTTATGCCGTTTTCTGATCTGTTATAATGCTGTTTCCTCATTACAAGCAGACCTGGAGTTGTGTTTTGTTTCATTCATGTTTAACAAACCCTGCATATATAAGCTGAGTTCTTCTCTCAAACTGAAAACACTCTGTTCCACCTTGTGATGTCATGTGGTAATACAGGACTTGTTCCTCTGTGTTTTTAAACTCCATACACCTTCACTAGAATCAGTTGGATCATTTCAACCCTGTAACTGTCAATCTCTACTGAATAAAAATTAAAAGGTACTGCTTCATGACATCACCAGAGCATTTTGAGCTTTGGAGATGTAGACAGACTAATAATAAAGTGTTACTTAAATGTGTGAATGAAACAAAACATGACTTTTGGTTTGATTTTGATGAGGTAACAGCATTATAACATAGCTTAAAGCTCACAGGTGCAATTGTTTTATAATTTTCAACTTCAACTGCAGGAGAATAAAGATTACAAACATGTATGCTCAATTCTGCATGTCTCCTTTAAATAAAATTGGTAAAATGAATGCCACAGTGATCAAATAATGACTAGGACAGATGAGCAAATCTTTTTTTCTTTATTGTCATTAAACCGTCATAACAGATAAAGTTCACTGAACAGATCCTTCGGGGTTATAGCTCAGTTTTCATGTCAGACTTGGGCCCTTAAGCACTTCCTTTTGTAAATATAGTTTGATGCAACACGACAGTCCAACAGTTCAGGCCTGGAGCTAGCCAAATCCAATGAGCCCCAACACTTTAACCACTGGGGGAACTGGTGTGGGTGTGGAAAACTTGAGGGGGAGGAGGGCATTATGATGGCAGATAAGCTTTTAAATAAGATAAAGGCCAGGTTCAATATTCTTATGGATCAGAGAATTATAAATCAGTTGTAAATGGTCAATGTTACCCTCTAAGGACATGTAAAGTGGGGTATTTTGGTGAGTGTGAGTGAGGGAGGGGTCAAGGAGGGGTGAGAGCCAGCGACGACAGTCTGAGGACAGCTGCACGGCTCAGTGTTCACATAGGGAGACTCTGCGATTAACTGCTTTATTATAGTGAGACGGCTCTCACTCAGTGTCTATGAGGAGACCTCATGTGATCCTACAGGTTTATGAAGGAGTTATGACTGACACCGGTGGTAGTGCTGCGAGATTAATTGCAATTGAAACTAAATTTTAATGGATGCACTTGGCAAACCGCAAAGGCTAAAATTTAAAGTACCATAATTTCCTCCACAAACAACAAAATATCCAGTTTTTTTCTGCATAAAACAGCTAACTGCTGTAGTTTAGATCTGTGCAAACATACTCTGAAATGTGATTCTTGTATTAGTTTGTACGCTCACATTTCAGTCTTCTCACTTCTCCTGAAGGTGTTTAAAATATGAACCTTGACCAGAATTGATTATTAAAACATAAACCGCAAATCTAACGGCAGACGCAGTTCAAAAATAAATAAATGCATAAATAAATTCACATCTAGACATTTTTCCCACAGCATGCAGCTCTAAGGGGGTACAAAGAAATCCACTGGGTGAATATTTCTCTCCATGTTTTTAATCAGACTTTTGACGTCACATTCTTGTTATATATTCCAGGGGTCTGTTGAATTGTAACAGATGCCCCGTTGACATCATCAACAGGAAGCACGCGCTGAATAATATCCTGACAACTGTCCATATATTTAGGAGCTAATTTGCGGAAGGAAGGGAGGGTCTGTCCCAAGTTCAGCAGGAGAAAAATGTTGATCAAACCCAATCACTAATTTTATAGTCATAAAATAATAAAAAAAATAATCAAAAGGAGTTGTACCTGAAATGTTTCATGTAATAAAATTACTTTTCACAGTACAGATATTGTAAAAGAAGCTCTTATGGTCAAAATGAGCACGCCATGTGCTCTAATGATTAAGCATTTTTATCGTTTGCAAACCAGAAAGTAAGGCATTAATAGCATACTAGTTGTTGTTAGCATATTAGTAGCCCAATTATGAGGAGTTTTTAAATCATCTGCAAACAAGGAAGTAAGGCTGATTCACTGTTAGCATACTGGCAAAATCTGTTCTGGCCTGTTTTAATCACCTACGAACCACGACGTAAGGCTAGTGCTCCCTTGGCATGCTATTTGTCGTTAGCATAATGGTAACCCAATTACGACATGTTTTTATCCGCGAACCAGGAAGTAAAGCTAATTCACTAGTTAGCACACTAGTTGGCCATGACAGAATTTGCCAGTACACTGTGTGCGGTTTGAATCCAACTATAAAGCACTGGTGAACCTGGAGGCAAAGCTGTTCACCGTTAGCATGCTAGTTCTTATTAGCATGACGGCAAAACTCCGCTCTGCCCTCTGTGTGCTGTCTGTATCTAATTATAAACTGTTTTTAGCATCCGGGAATGAGGAAGTAAGGTTGGAGCACTGTTAGCATGCTAGTTATTGTTAGATGCAGACAACACACAGTGGCGGTGGAGCTTTGCCCTTATGGCAATTATAAAGCATTTTCATAATCTGTGAACGAGGAAGCAAGGCTGGTGCACTGTTAGAAAGCTAGTTATTGTTAAAGGCAAATCTCCTTTGCTTCTGAAAGTTGTGAAAAATACTTATAGACTCACTGCATAAGTGAGAAATAACTTTAGATCACTATAATGAGTTTAAAATAAACTAGCACTGTTTTTAAGAGTAAAAATCAGGTACAGCTCCTTTAATGCTCTGTGCTCCCATAACAGTCCACATGTTCTGCGGACTCACCTTGATGGAGTCGACCAGGTCCTCTACGAGAAACAGGCGCCTCAAGTCTGCGATGCTCTTGTTGATCTTGTTCAGGGTCAGGTCGCTGTATTTGTGTACCATGTCTTCAGATAGCGCCACCTCCTGGTCAAGGTACTGCCTACAATAAGACAACAGGACAACAGTTAGATTGGATGTAGCACAATCTACCTATACAAGTTTCACTAGACAAAATCAGTTTTAAACCTCAACAGTGCACTATTCCTAGGGCTTTTCAAGTGTAAAAGTGAGAGAAATGAGCTTCTGCAGATTATGAAAAGCCCTGTTAATAAGTCTCATTATGGTCATTAACAGGTTTGTACTAAACCTAAAGCCAGCAGCACAATAAACTGGCTTTCAGAATAGGCCCTTTCAAAACTTCTTTTCTTAAAAGTAGAAGAATCTTCTTATTGCCCAAAAATAAAGGCTAATCATAACATGCAATATTCAGTTCATATAATTATTCCGATATAGATCTAAGAACTAACACTGGCTCTGTTCATTTGCACCAAAATCTATTATCTTCATTAGCTTCATGAAGTTCTATCATCCTAAACCAGTTTTAAAAGGGAAACATTCGGGTATAGCCAATTTATTTTTCTGAAATTTCTGAACTACAGCACTTGTCACAAGAAATAAGGTTGTCATAGCAACAAGTCTCAGCAGATATGATTTATTGTATATCCTGCATAGATCCAGCCTTGTGTTACCAAATGGAATATAACCTGTTCCAAAGGGTTTGGGAGAGTTAGGAACATCACTAGTATTCACATGCATGATTTTTTTTGGCCAATAGCTTTAAAACAGACTTAAGACAGACGTGATAAAATGTGATGACGTCATGGTCCCAGATGAGGGACAAGAGCCAGATTTCCAAATAACACCATTGTACTTTGCCATGACAAATTCAAAACGTAAACTCAGAAATGTTGCATATGATCATGATAGTGATGCTGAATAGACCCAGGATTAGGGTTCGATTAATCCTAAATTAACCCTAACTCTCCAAAATAAAAAACCTGCATTTAAACAGCATTTTACTTCTATGAGGTAAAAACTGCTAACACAGAACTTTTTTAGATCACCAAGTTACTTTTATTGTTTTGAAAAATGCTAAATTTGCTGAAAATATTCATTTCAGCTGCTCCCTGTCTGCAGAAAGAGGTTTTATAATTAGATGACAGCGTGCAGTGATCTGATTTTTGTTACAAACTGATGTTTTTATAATACACTTTCAGTTGCCTGGCAAATCCAGAACGATATCTCTATTTTTTATACAGATGATATCAGTCTGGTGCCCACGCCCTCTGTTGCATCTCAAGCCGGGTCGAACATGATGGTGCAATCAGATACGCTTTTTTCAGTGACGCATGTGAAAGAAAGCGCTCATTGTTCTATCATTTACAAATAAAATGACATTCATCTCCCCTCAGATCAACAGTTTAGTGCCACGCTCATTATAAAGATGTAACCAGACTCACATCTACGTAAAGTATTAAATAAGTGTGTATTCTGGATCTCAGGCAAAACTTTTGGAAGGCCTTTTGGAAACTTAATTTGCAAGAGAAAAGTTGGGGAATTCAGGTTTAATTTTAAAGTATTTTGCATTGGGATCTTGTCTGGGTGTGTCATCTGAGCCGACTCACTTGAATGGGTGCCCTTCGTCGGACTTCTGGATGGCCTGCAGGATGCCCTTGTATATCCTGAAGCAGATGGTGACAGAGAGTAGGGCCAGGCCGATGTAGGAGCACACGCTGACGATGCTGCACATGGTGAGGGACAGCAACAGGAGCAGGATGGCCCCGAACACCGCCCCCGTGCTCTTAACATCACGCCAATAGAGGAGATCCACCACTGAGGACAGCAGAGCTCAGGTCAGACAAAGGGCATGGGGGGACGTGAATACATATGACTTTACAAATAAATAGATAGCAAAGGTTTATAAATGTTGTTGAAATCAGAAATCATGCTCAGAGGTTTTGAGGTTGATTTGCGGTAGAGTACCATTTAACAGATTAACAGTGTTTCCAGCGGCATTTCCTTCAGTCATCTCAACAGAGCAGCCTCCATTATGAAGAACCCACCCAGAAGCAACATTTCAACTTCCTCACTATGCACTGGCAGACCCTCAGAAGCATACTGATACTTTGCAGCTGATGGTGTCAGTGCTCTGTTGGGGTGAGGCTAACTAGAGGCACTGTTCTGTCTGAAGCTCTGTTACTCAAGTTAAACAAAGGTTAAAGTCTAACACAATCTGGATGGAAGATGATTTTGTACTGTTAAACAAGTTCCTCTCAAATGACATCACAGTCGCATGCTACCTAGCATTAGCCAAGAGTTTTTCCAGTTAGTTACTCTTATCCTTTTTGTTGCTGAAAATCACACTCCAAAACAGGACTATGAACACTCATATTGATCAGACTCCTGAAAATTAACTGTTAAAATCCATTTTAAAATTAATTTCTTGTTTTTTTGAGTATTTTTTTATATTGTTTAAAGACAATCTAAAAACATATCAGATTGTGTTTGCTAATGTGAACACTGTGTCACCATGTAACTGCTGAACATACATGTCTATGGAGCACAGTGTAACTGCAAAGTATCAATATGATCAAAATAAATTTATATTTCTTGTAGTTGTGTTTCTTCCTGACTGGAGCACTGACCTCATGCTGCATAGTGACTCAGCTCTTGTGTCGAGACTACATCATGTGTCCCTCCAGGACTTTGGTCACATCTGACCCAGCAGACCTCCTCATGATGACATCACTCTGATGTCACCAGCTTTCCTCTAAACCCAGAGGACAGGTCACTGAACAATCATTACATCTGCAAATCTAGCCTGCCAAGTCTGGATAGACCAGCACCCAGCTCAATCTATTTTAATGAGAAGATTCTGCCAACAAACTCCATGAACCACTCGCTGTATTTACAACATTCTAGAGACACTTCAGTTTAAACTGAGCTGGAGACAGGCCAGGACTCTATGGTGGAATTTGCTGTTTAACTGTCAGACTGCAAATTTGTTGACCTGGTTTATGGTTAATATCTCTAATTACTGGGCATAATCACTTGAAACAAAAACTGGCTCAAAGTTCAAAGTGTTCTATGTCAGTAGAGAGAAACAACAGTGATTTGTTTTCAGATTAGCTTCAGAAAGTAGTGCCATTATTCAACAGAGGATGTGATTGTTGTCAGCTGAAAGGACTTAAAGCCATAAGATTAATATGATAAATTTGTGGATCCAATCCCAAACACATAAGGTGCAACATGTGTGTGGATATTTCTAGTAAAAACAGTAAATCTCCTATAGAGTTTTATAGACCGCTGCCCTCCATCTGAAATTATGACCTCATCAAATTCTAGATAGTGAATATAACCTATTGTGTAAAGCAATGACAAAAGACTGTGGCAATCTAGTCTCTAGATGGGAAACTGTCCACCAGAGCCCTGCGCTCATTGGTGCAGTCTGAAAATAGTAACTGCTTTATATAGAATATATAGATAGAATGTGTAATTTAAAAAACTTTACACGTTTCATTCACACAGGGATTCACACACTATTAGGCCCATTATTCTGAGGCAAAAATCAAGGTTAATTGCCATGCCCGGAGACATGTGGATGGGAGGAGCCGCCTTATTCCTAACGGTGAGATTACGTGCCGTGTCTCCTGAGATATCTGCCACAAATTATACTTTTACTTAGACGCCTGTATGTTCTGATGGAGTAGAAACTAAATATCAATCCTGTCCCCTGCTTGACCTGGATAACAGCAGATCTGGGTCATTTATAAAAATCTACCCATTACCCAGCGCTGGCAACACAATGGTGCTCACATGAAACACCCTTGTCACAGGTGTCGCGGGTCCTCACATGCCCAGGAGCAGTGAGTGTCTCAGGGGAAAGTAAAGAAGCACAGGGTGGCAGACAGCTGGAGGTCCCGCACGAACCATACTTCGGTTTCACCAGAGAATTCCAGGCAGGTCAGTGGTTAATATTAGAAGTCCTGGGGTCTCCTACAATCTCACGCGCCATTGGAAACCGGCTCTTGTACAGTCAGTGACACCAAGGCCAGTTAACCAGTTACATAAGGAGTTTATTCACACACTATCCAAAGCAACATTTACCCATTCACCTGTAAACTAGACAGACACATTTTGATGGAAATGCCATATGCATGTGGACAGTAAGACAAATAAACTGTTATGATCATCAACTCAACAAGTTAAACGTTATACCATTTAAATTTATTTTATTTAATGGTTAATGGTTTTATTTGATGGGCTGTCCACACAATTGTGGTTTAAACAATGTCAGGGGAAGCTGCAGCAGATAAAGCATCCTCCATTAGCACTGTGAAGACAGGCTGTTGTCCAATAAATAAGGCGCGTGCAGAGAGCAGATTTGTGAGGTGAACAGCTCGTTTGAGATCAAATATGTGGCTGGTTAAACAGGCACACTGGCCTGTCGCCCTGGGACATAACAATGGGGTTTAAATGTGGGCGTTGACTGTTCACTCTCCATTATGAGACAGTAGCATGCTAAGCGCACGTTAGCAGCTCGTCAGCTCTAGCAGCAGCTGTGTGGTGACAGTGAGCCTTTGTCTGCATGTACAGACCGCTACCAGTGTCGCAGACTGCGATAGAGGGCTGGACCACGGGCCAAATGTGGCCGCCGGGCTACATATGGTAGCAGCGTGTTAGCATCGCGGAACCTCGCTAAAAATAGACCAGAATCACTGCTAGCTCTTGTAGCCGATCCCATTTCACTGTGAGCTATATTTTAATTCGCCGCTTAATCCTCTCTCACTCTCATGGTGTATGATGGGAAACGTGAAGCCCCACAGGCTGCACACAGAAGCGGTCAGCCCCAGCACCTCTCAGCCGCGGGACGAAACGTCAAACTGTCCGCCGTGACCTCCGCGCGCGGCCCTGCGGCTCCGGGCCTCCCGCCCAGCCCACACACTCATGCAAATACTTAACCGAGTATTCACACAAAGTAGCGGAATGCAAATGTGTCATGTAAAGAGGGTGACGGTGGTGAACAAAAGATTATGGCTGGACTAACCCTGTTTGGCGTCCATCTTGAACCTCCGCTAAGCAGCAGCTCCGCCTGGCTCCAGAGAGAGGCAGAGAGACACCGGGCCACAATGGACCCACACAGAGAGAGGGCGCATGCGCACTCACTACTCACACCTCTATACATTTTGTTCTCAAAAACTACAAAAGGCAATCTCTCCATCTTTGATCATTTACAGACGTGATGGTCTTTTACACACAGGAGCGAGGTCTTAAAAGCTCTTGTCTAGTTATACTTAGAAAACAAAATGTAGTAATAACAATCTACTCAACATTTTCTGATGTACAAGTTAGAAGTATTACAACTTGTGCAATGAGCCAAGGAACATGTTGCATAATCAGACTGTAAAAACTGGCGCGAGAAATGCCCAGATAAAGTGAGTTCAGCCCAACCAAGTTAAACATGGATTTCATCAGACTGAACTATTTCTCAAAATGTCATATACATTTTTAAATAACTTTGTCAGATAATTTGAACTTGAATACAAGAATACACAAGAAAAATAAAGAAATGTGCCTTGCTACCAAGACAAGAAAATGGCTATGGCTAGAAAATGTAACCCTTTGGTTAAAAATATATCTATGCTCCTTCCTGTGCTATATGCACACATGTTTCAAGTCCTCCAGCAGCAGTGTTGCTAGTCACATGTTTTGTACCTTATACTCTTGTAGTATTGTTGGCCATCAGATTGAAGATTTTAAATCGCTCATGTGTGGTTCAAGTGTGGGATTACCCAGAGGTAGAGCTGTGATTTATATGACATTCAACTCCCAACCCAAAGAAAAACTAGGCCATTAATAATGGGAACATTGACTTTTAAAATGTGCACACTGCACTTTTTAAACTAACCACATCATGTGTTGGAGGAATTTGCAAAACTGCTGTTTAAATGGTTTCAGAGGTAAATGTGCAGCTCATTATTGACATGTTCTAGTCACCGCCCAGAACAGCTCAGCACTCACCACGTCCAGGACAAAGGTGACTGCTCTGAGTGACAGGTCAATATGACTTGTGTACGAATATTCACCTTGTATCCACTGTCTGCACCGTGCTATGGTGTCTGTCTAATGCTTCATGTCCAGTTTACCCATTATCATCAGCCACTTCAGTAGTACACTTCTCTATGCAGTTTGAGCGACATAAACAAACTTATCTATTTTTGATGCACAGAGTAAATAACGTCCCTTAATGCTTAGTCACCATGCACTCACACCCCTGCAACACACTCGCAGACAACACCGTGCTCTGCATTCACTACACACTACTAGTCATTTCATGGCTGTCCTCATTACAGGCTCTATTAATGGCATTTCCCAACACAAACCAACCATCAGTGCACAAAAGCTTCAGTGTTCAGACGCTAGGCAACAGACACAGTCCGGTCTCTGATAATTAGACAGCAGAACACATGACCATCATCAGCCCAAAAAACACAAATCTGGGAGGATTTGGTTTTAAGAGCTGAAATTGAGAATGTGAGCCAACCATCTTTACCATTTATTCTAGACAATCAAGTAAACCTATTGATACTGTTATTTAATTCACCACCAGCAGATCAACCCTGACTACAGTTACAACGCCATGTTTGTTCTATTTGTGAAGTCCAATAAAACATTACAGTTTGCATTTTGTACTTAAACAGAAAGTGTCCAAATGTCTGTACAAGTGCTGGGGGCTACAAGGGCTGTACACAACTTACTTCACACCAGTGCATATGATTAAGCTCCATTCAAAAAGCCAGAATAAAGTGCCCACAGCAGAGCCTGGTGAGTCTGACCATCCATGGTAATGGTAAACAAAAGGCTGCCCCAGAACCAAAACCCTTTTTTTTTCCATCTCTTCCCTGTATTAGCATATCTGTGACTCAGAGACCAATCAGCATAGAGCCAGCTGACATCTCCATGCTCTCAGATCCTGTCTACCTTTGGCCACAGTGGCTGACTACCCAGCTGTCCAAAGGTCCTTTTTAACTACCAACCAGCCAGAGATTGCAGCATTTAGCAGAACCACAGTCTATTGAAAAAATAAAGTTCCAGCATGACCAAAAAGAGCTTCATCATCACTGAAATTCATTTTGACTCAATGCACCTCACATTCTTTTTACAGAACACCCCTTACATCATTATCTGCCAAATCTGTCATGCACATAAGACAAACAACAGCCAAGTCATTCTAAAACCCATGTAATGCACAAAGAGAAAATGAGACGAAGGAATACCCTGCTCTTTCCAGCACTTAGGAGCCAGTGCAGACTCCTTCTCCACTGAGTTGTTCTCCATGCCGTCAGATCAGCAGGCTAACATTCCAGAGAGACAGCGACCGGCAGAGGCAGTGAATGCAAATCAGTGCCTGAATGTTTGTAGTCGGCCCCAGGAGGAAGAGGAGGAGGAAGAGGAGGAGAAGGAGGAGGGCAGAGTGAGGCGAGTCTTCCTCTGCAGCGAGCAAATGCACTGCTGTCAGCTGACGGTCTGCTGCCAGCCCTCTGACGCAGCAACTATAAACGGCCTGGCTCTGCTCCTCCGACAGCTTTGGCTCTCATTCATCCTGCTCCTTCCCTTTCCCCTTCAGTTCTTACACTGTCTACATTGGCTTTGTCATCCTCCAACCGCACTGCTCACACTTCTGCTGCATGGTGTGGCAAAGAGACACAGGGGAATGCATGAACTCTGCCACTACAACAATCATGCAAACTTTCAGTCAGTTACTCTCAAATCTCTATAAAAGACTCTAAAGCATTAAATTTAGACAAGTACTGTATGACTCTTAAAGTTCTATTCAAAACATATTCCCTAGATAAAGATTTGCTCTCAGGTTTTAATTTTTATATTTTGCAACATAAAGTGAGAAATATTTGTATATGTATATTTTTTGTTGTTGCTAGATGACTACTTACTGTAAAAATTCTTACTAATCACAATTGCTTTTCTACCACTTGATTACACATTGTGATTGTTACAGCTATTAAATATTAAATGATATGAGAACTTAAAATACAAAAAATAACACACTATCTGCGCAGTTAAGAAATGAAAAAAAAAAAAAAAAAAAAAAAAAAAAAAACGCAATATGAACGTCCCTTTATTGTACTAGGATCATTCCACTAGAGGGCGCCATCTTCATTTAGAAATCTGAATACACGCCCACACTGAAGGGCTGTAACGTTTTAATGTGCAAAGGTAATGTTTAAACTGCTGTTCTAAGATGTATCATAAAATCTTGGCCGTAGGTACAGCCACTCAGATTTCATTTGACAAACAAACTTGGAGAGAATCAGAACTGGTACAACGGGTTTAAACCTATGAAGTCATGTGTGTGGTTTCACATTGCATCATTTGTTGGTCAAGTTAATTGTAGTAGTACACATAGAGCTGTGCAATTAATCACATTTTAATAGAGCTTAAGATTCAATCAGTCTAATCCTTAAGTATACGCTTGGTGCTTTTTAGTTGAGTTTGGGGGGAGAAATTTGACTGTTTTCTCTGTTTAATGGCAGTAAATAAATGGCCCATATTACACTCTTTTCTGATCTATGTTATAATGTTGTTTCCACATCACAAACATACCTGAAGTTGTGTTTTGTTTCATTCACACATGTTTTAACTCACAAACCTTGCATATTTAGTTCTTCTCTCAAACAGAAACACTGTGTTCCACCTTGTGATGTCATGAGGTAATACAGGAAGAGCTCAACTGTGTTTTTAAACTCCACACACCTTCACTAGAATCATTTGGATAATTTCAGTCCTGGAATACCAAATCTCTACTGAGCTAAAAAGCGTCTGAACTAAAAGTAAAATTATCGCTTCATGACATCACCAGGTGGAAAAGAGCATTTTGAGCTTTTGAGATGAAGCCAGACTAATAATACAGGATTACTCAAACATGTGTGAATGAAACAAAACACAGATCCAAGTGTGTTTTTGATGTACATTATAACACGGCTTAAAGCTTACAAGAGTCAATTTTCAATTTTGCATAATATAGGACATTTAATAGTTTGTTTATGTTCAGGAAATTGTTTTAATTAGATAAAATCAAATCTATACTCATGATTAAGCAATATGAAAACAATTAAATAAAAAATAACAAAACGAGACCAATTTTGTTTTGTAATATCACTCAGCCTCAAACAAGACGAGAACAGACAACTGTGTCAAAATAGCCTATCTTAGTTGGCTGAACAATGAGGTAGTTACGTAAAGGAGAAGTCCAAAGTTTGTCTCTAAAGGAGGAGCAGTGAAAATAACCCTTCACCTGCTTTTGAATATTTGCCTTTTCCGGCGACATGCTGTAATGTGGATTGGCACAGAGCAGAGGGTGCATAATAAGCAAACAACCCTATCATTCTGGACAGTGAGAAAGTTCACTTCAATCATTTACCTTCAAAAAGTTGCAAAATAATGTTTACAAGTTATTAAGTAAATATGACAGGTCAGACTGCTCATCTCATTTTTTGGTCTTCATTTTGATTGTGTTTACTACACTAAAAAATGTATTTTAAAAAATTAAAAAAATTGTCCTTACTATGAACACTCTTGCATCTCCACAAGCCTGACTCTTATTTGTCCTGGAAGAGGCCCCCTTCAGCTTGTTTTCATGGAAATGTTCTTCTTTTAGCTATAATCTTCCACAGTATGACATAAAAATATTTATCTTGATAGTCTATATTCCAGAATATAGCTTTAACTTTCTGATTCCATGGAATAATGCAGGTGGTGTGCCACCTCCAGAAAGTTTCATGAGGTAGAATCTTGCATAGTTTTGTCTATTTTTTTTTACTGGTGAAGTTTACAATTTCACGTCCTAGTTGGACACGGGCAGCATGACATAAGTAATAAGAGATGATTCCATAACTGTTACCAAGCAACCATAATGTCAACACGGGTCAAACTTGTAAATTGCACAACAGTTATGCTTAACCTAACCTAATAAAAAATAGTCATTGGTGTGTGTGGTGTGTGCGTGAAGGATCGGTGGTGGTTGGAGGGGCCGATGGCACAAACTGACAGCCTCGCTTCCGTCAGTCTACCCCAGGGCAGCTGTGGCTACAATAGTAGTTTACCATCACCAAGTGTGGAGTGAATGAATAATGATTTCAGTGTAGCGCATTACAAGTGTAAGGCATTACTATTATTATTAAACTGCCAGAAAATTGTGTTGAGTGCATGTAAATTGTTTCAGCATTTTGGATGGGATTTCCACTGTTGATGACATAAAGTAAGTAGAGGATTCTGTTTTAGAACTATGCTGTATTTTTCTTTTCAACAATCTGTTAAAATATAAATATATAAATATTGCTTATAGCTGTTATCCCACCAAACCAAGTCATAAATAGAAAAACATAAAAATCTGTCATTTGCACTTTTCAGTTTAGTTACCCTGGTGTTACGTTGGTATTGTGAGTGATCTGTTAAGTCAGCCCACCCTCCAGTCAGCTGTCAGAATCGCGGCGTTGCATTCGGAGTTGTATAATGGGGAAGCGATGGGTCTTTTCTGGGTCGGAGAACCCTTTGTGGGCCTGCCAGTGTCGCAATGCAGGGAGTAGGAGGTATTAATTAACAAGAGATCCCCCCAGCGTACAGGCATTTACAGCTCAAAAGCAAGTCCTACTGCTCCAATTTAGCTGTACATGCGTATATCTCTGCATGTCTAAGCGGAGACTGACTGTGCATTTCTGTGACTGATCAATAACAACTTAATCCGAGCCGATAGCACTTAAGGCAGACTAATTTAAGAGCTGTAAAAAGAAACTTGCAAAAGAAACGTATATATTACATCAGTCGCTGTCTCCACCAAAAGAATAGCCTCAGGAGCATAAAAAAAGCACACTATGACTTAATACTGGGTGTGGTAGGAGATTTCATATGTAATACCTTTGGCAGGCTCATGAAGTTCTTAATACTACTTGGGGAATGAAAGGGTTAAATGCAGTTTTACCTTTAAAGGGGTCATAGTACAAAAGGACAACGTGTACTGTCAAGCGGTTTGGGTTTCTATTCAGGAAGTAGTATAATGCCCCTTCGACACGTAGTACAGTTTGTATGCGCTTGCAGAAACATGCAGGGTGGGAGCTGGGGTCTGTCAGAAGGGATTGAATTTCACATTGGCATCTCAGGTTATTTCTAGGCCTTACAGCAGCTAAAACCAGACTAGGAGGTAACTCAACGCTGGAGGAAAAATGCATAGTGGGCAACCAGAATTGATCATTTACATAGGTGTTTGAGTGAGACTTTAGATTTCCGATAACAACAGACATATTTTATTTTCGGCTGATAAAAATTAGCAGGACTTGCAAGTGTACTTACCACTGAAACAGAACAATAACATAACAGGGCATGAAATAGGATTGATAGTTATGTTAATGATGCAAAATGAACAAGAAGAAATAAAACACAAATTAAAATGTCACAAAATGCAAGGGTTGATGTCAAAAGAAAATGCAGGACAATGCAAGGCGGAGAAAGGTGACTGTAGGGATAAAGTGATGGGGTCTATAAAGCAGAACATCTGCTGGCTCTTTGACTGGGAAATAACTGAACAAAAATGTAATGGGCAAAAGTATGACGATGAGCATGGAGGTGCCAGGAGCAACTGAAGAGGGTGTAGGGAGAAGGTCCATGCCTGAAGAAACGTTTTACCTGTTTTTATGTTCACGTTAGGCATCTTAAACAGACTCTTCTTTGCAGTCGTTCCTTCTGTCTTTTGCACTGGGGAATGGGTGACGGGAGCTTTGGGTGGGGGTTGCTGAATGTCAAGCTTCTCCAGTTCGGCCTTACTCTTCTGGGGGGATGACTGGGTCAAGAGGAGGTAAGAGCTCTGACTCGAAATCTCCTCGTCCATCAGAAGGGATGGAGTTACCTTGGATGAAGGTGCAGCTGAAACAGAAGTCTCCTCCTTCCTCCCAAAGGTTAGATCATCATCCAAGGGGATTTCTGGTGCTTTTGAGGAGGCAAATTTGGAAGTATCGAGTGCTTCCAGAAACTCATCAATAACACCCCTGGGGGGTCTTTCAATGAATTCAAACTCCTCTGAAGAAACCTCATGCTCAGAGACCTCCTCTGCCACATCAGGCTCCTCTATTTTTAAATCTTGCTTATCAGTTTCCACCTGAAAACTAGCTGGATTTTTAGCCATGGCTTCAAGGACAGGAGAGAGCGAATCTGCAGTTGGAGATTCAGAATCGGAATCCTCACCAGTATGTTTTTTGATCTTGAAATCAAATGGCTCCAAGTTGTCTGGCTTTTTTGGAGTGTCAAAGCCTGCAAACCAGTCCTTCTGTTCTATCTTCACTGGTTCCTCATCTTTGCCTTTTGTAGGTGTGGTTTCTTCTGCCTCTTTCACAAGGTCAAAAGCGCCAAAGGCATTGTCATCCACCAGTTTAGAATGATCAGCCGATTTGACCTCCATTTCCTCAGCCATCTCCTTCAGCAGAGACACTTTGCCTTCAAAAGCGAAGGGGTTGCTGGAAAGGTTGATTGGAGGATTGGGGGACTCCATCATTTTGCGTTCAAGGATAGGACTCTGGTCTTCAGGGGTGCCCTCAGAAGAGCCAGAGTCCATTTTGTCAGGATTAAGTGGAGAAGACTTCAGAATGTCTGGCAGAGAGCGAGGTGGCACAGCATCATCCTCTTTCTTGTCCTCCTTCTCATCCTTCAGTTCCGAGATGTCTTTCACACCTGATGAGAATTGACTCATCGACTGCATGAAGGAGTCAGTGGCCTTCTTTCCAGTGTCAAACTTTTCCTCCTCATCAAGAAAAGATGGAGGGCTGTCAAGGGTCTCACCCGCCTGCCCATACTGGACCAGATCTGGAGTAGGACTTTCTGACATTTTGGTGGTTCTGCTCTCAGACTTGGACTCGCCAAAATGGGAGTAGCCACTGTCAGCCAGTGGTGAAAAGCCGTCAAATGGGTTATTATTCTTTTTCATGTCAAACATCAAGTCGTCATCTTCATCTGAGTTGTTGCCTTGAAGGTCAGACTCGTACTTGGAGCCAATTGCAGTGGTTTCTTTTGAGAATGGATCCATGGAGATTTTGGTGTTGTCTTGAGATGTTAGAAAATGTGAATCCCAGTGCTCTGTTGGGTTAGAGGAAGTAAGGTCAGACTCGGGAAGCATCATCTGAGGGGTCACAGGGGAGGGGCCAGTGGAGGACCTGTCTGAGCTAGCCATCTTCTCCTCTGGTGAGAAGGATACGCCGCTGTCTTCACATGGATTATGAGCAACCGGGTCTTTCCCTAGACTCAGGTAAGGGCCAGCTAACGGATCTAGAAGGTCGTTCTTATTCTGACTATGGCCATGTCCAGGAGTACCCTCTTCACCCTCCCAAGGCATGTTCTTGGAATGAGTAGTAGGGGGTTCAGTGGAGAAGCAGCCCAAAGGTGCAGCAGATCCAGAAGTAGGGGGTTGGTTGGGACTCTCCGTCAGAGAGAGCTCTTCCAGAGAGTCAGGGGAGTGTAGAGGGGAGAGAGGAGAGATGGGAGCAGGGGAGTCACCCTTCTGCCCAAGTGCTTGAGTAGAGAGGGAGGAGGGAGAATGCAATACAGCACATATCAAATACATACATTCCTTAAAGTGCACACCACACCTGGGTACAGCAGTTCATTAAAACATTTCTATCATAACAGATAAATCCTACAAACTAGTTGCATGAATGTAGTGAACTAAACTAATAAATGTTTAATGAATATTAGTATCATGTGAATTACTTGTTCAGCTGGCTGTACTTATTCACTTGTATAATTATCTATTGCACATTTGAACCGAAAACACAGAATTCAATTGGTCTTAAACTTAAAAGTGATTTGAAATTAGAATTCTTAGTCTTAGTGCTAACTTGGTTCATTTTTTTGAGATGAATGTCAATACTACTGAAGTGTGTTGCATGTCTGTCTGACTCTGTCTATGTCTTGAAAAAGAATAAGTGTGGCCAGCCAAGCAAGATCACCCAATTTGAACTTAATCACAGACACAAGACTAAAGAAAAGTCCTGGTCTTCACAGAATTATTTTGCAGTTTGCTGATAAATTCAGCATACCCCTTTTATTCTACAAGTACATCCGTTTGGACACATGCTAAATATTCTACCCCAGGTTTGGCGCCAACAAACCATGCTTTTGTGTGTTAACGATTTAAGTGATTTAAGATAATGATTCTGCTCACAGACTACAAATGATGTCTTTTATGAGAAGAATCTTTATTCTTCTGAAATGCCCGTGTTAGTTGTGGCTTGTCTACTCTACAAGAGTAAGGCAACACACGGCATGTAAACACAAGCATGGTACTAGTGCTGTAAGCAGTTAGGCTAATTATGCAGGCAAACAGACAGAACTACAGGTGACAAATACTCTATCCACACTATTAGCATGCACTGTGCTATTATCTGAAGACACAAACAATGTCAAGTGAAAAAAGTAAAAGACTGAATGTATGAAGAGAAAGTTCAAGCAAAGAGGACTTGCCTGTGGGGAATTGCATCAGAGGCTGAAGTTGAGCTTTAGGAGGAGAAGGTACATCTGTGGAAGAAGAGAGACAGGAGCGAAGAGGGAAATCAGTTTGAAAAGGCCAGAACCAGGATCACAGGTTAAATGACAGACAACAGATCAGAAGTTATAGAACCCGTCATCCAACTCACATGCAGTAGAAAATATGAATTTGATTGTGTTATAATAACTAGAGCCAACTATTACATTTTTGTTACACTTAAAGGGCCCACATTATGCTACTTTCTGATCCATGTTATAATGTTGTTTCCTCATTAAAAAACCCCATACCCATTTCATTCACCATTCACACATATTTAACACACAAATCCTGCATATTTAGGCTTCTCTCAAACAGAAGACACTGTTCCACCTTGTGATGTCATGTGTTAAGACAGGAAGTGCTCCACTCCATACACCTTCACTAGAATCATCTGGATGATTTCAGCCCTGAAATTGCCAATCTCTACTGAACAAAAGGTGAAAGGTAGCTGTTAATTTGAAAACTACCACTTCCTAACATCACAAGGTGGAACAGAGCATTTTGAGCTTTGGAGATATAGTTTGGAGATATAGACAATGTGGACAGACTAATAATAAAGGGTTACTCAAACATGTGTGAATCAAACAAAACACAATTCCAGGTATATTTTTGATGATGGTAATAACATTATAACATGGCTTAAAGCTCACAAGAGTCAATTTTGCATAATATAGTACCTTTAACTGTCACTGTCAATTATTAAAGTACTATTAAATGCAAGATAGTTCTCCTCCCCAAAGTGGATTTTCTATTTGACTTTTTGTTTTTGACTTTAAGAGTACTCTCGCCTCTGAGCATACAGCAAGCAAATATATTTAAATTTGTATTGACAGACTGATGGTACTTAAACTGTTTGCATTAAAGTGGTGTCCTAAGTGATGAAAGACTTGCTGTCAGTCAGGTAACTGTGGTATGTGAACATGAGGTAGAAGTTAAGAGTTTTCTTTAAAGACAGGTGAGGCCAGAACACAATGACATATGTGTCAGTGGCATGGCACAGCAGACCACATACTTCACAGGGGCAGAAAGAATTCAAAACTCTTAATTAATGAAGAAATATGCAGCTCATTAATGAAGAAATATGTAGCTCTTTGCAAAAAATGTAAGTGAGGTCACAGACATTTGCTTGGGTCAGGCTGCTGTTACACAACACAGCTTTAACACACAAATGTACAGTTGAACACACTGTACCTGAAGATAAGAAAATACTTTCCACCTATACTACAAACACAAGAAGAAAACCTGTAGAATAACTCATTGTGAATACTATTTAAGCTGGTAAGCTGGTAAAACGCTTACAAATTCAAAAGGCTTTCCAAGTTATTAAGCCTTGAGAAGTCAAACGCACCACTACAGGAGGCGCGGCCAGGAAAACAGCACCTCAGTTATGTTGAGGTAGAAGGAATGAAATGAATGAAAAGCAGCGTTCAGATATTGTACAGTTGCAATTATTGCCAATGTAGTTATGCCAAAGTTATGAAATTAACTAGACCACACATTTGCAAACTTACAGTTCATTCTTAATGTTTTAATCATAATCTTCATTCTTAATCTTTTGATGATAAAAACAATTGATTTAAAAATTGGATGTCGAAGCAGAAAAAAAAAAAAAAAAAAAAAAAAAAAAAAAAAAACACACACCAAGAAGCAATGAATCAACTAAAGATCAACGTTAATGATTTGATTTTCAGTATGTCAAGAATTTGATTTTGATTGGTAGTAGATGGGATCCATTTGTGGTTACCTCTGCTGTCAAGGTTTACTTTCCAGCGCTGAAGCAGACCTAAACCGATAAGACACATTAGCCATCTGAAATGCTTATACTTATTGAATTAGGACACTCTTGTTCAGTAGCGGGTTCCTCACTCTTTGCCCGGTGCTTGCATTAAAGACAAGCACTGCTCTTCTGCTTATAGACCAGCTCCTCTGTGGGGCAAATACATCTTTAACCCTTGATCCTGAACTGTGGCTCTACATGTGCCCTATCCATATCTCCCAAGGGCTAAAAGTGTCTTGAGACACTCAACAACTTAACTGTGATATATGACTTTGGGTCAGGCCCTCACCTGCTGGCTCTAGCCTCCTCTTGTAAAAACGAAAATGAACTGCTCTGACTAGTGTTAGAAGAAATGAAGCATAACCTCAAAGCAATAGTTCAGTTACTTTCGAGTAACTGCTTAGTATGCTCACGATGGGCCTGCGCTAGTGGGGCACTTGTGCATAATTTATACTTCCCCTAAAGAAAGACGACTGTCAGTGCACTTTGGGTATGGAGAAGCTGCAGACTCAAGACTGTAAATGGAACCAATCAAATAAAACAAACATGTTACACTTCCATCACCTGTCACATTAGGGGAGAGCAAATAATGGAAGTTAATGTTCAAATCATTTGCATCATTTAAGGGCACTTGTTTAAAGGCTCTTGTTTTATGCATACAGCTTAAATTAAAAAAATATATATATTTATTTATTTATTTGTAGCAACAAATATATCATTTAATTTAAAAACTGCTCAACACACAGGAAGGAAATTGCCTTATGGTTCCTGGTTCCTGAACGCACCAGATTTTGCAATAATAGAGAAGTATTAAACACATATTTGATGCATAATGGCCACACAGGGAGGATAGTTTATATTAGACCCTGCGCTCTAACAGACTGAGCAGAACCACAATATAAACACACTATGTACAATACATGCACCACTCAATACATGGCTCGGAAAGCCCCATAGTAGTTTCTGCTAGAGGAGGTGAGCTCTGCAGATTAACACAACGACCTCATATCTTCCCTTTTAGAAATTCAACAACTGGGAGGTGTGTCGGCTCTACTAATAAAAGCTCTTAACCCCACTCACACGTGCCCTCCTCCAGGATACCACAACACACAAAGGGCACAACAATAACAATGGACTGGTTAAGCTTCGGTGAGTGTGCCTGACATCACTGTTGTTCCTCTAATCCACCTGACCACATCACATGCTCTCTATAAACACGCCCTGATGGATGTAGGTGACCCGAAAGGAGATGTAGGCCAGCAGTGGAGAGGGCAGAGTGTCTGGCTATTAGGCATCCTGTCAGTTAGCTGGTGAGATGGGAATAACACTGGTCGACAGGAAAATTTTGGGCTGACGATAAGAAACTAAGAGATGAATACATGTTGCTGACTGGTGTTGTGAGGTTGTCGCCACACAGAAATAGTAATCAAATTGTACTTTACTGTACCTATTTAACCTAGCAGACTAGTGATAAAACAAACACTTTTCTCCAAGCAAATTACACCATAATAAAGCCTCATGTTTGTCACCCATGCATTCATTGGTATCTTGTTACTTCTCATCCTGCTTCACCAGGGGCCTTGCCAAGCAGCCCCACCCTGCCTCTCCTGTCCCTGAAGCAGTGCAAGAGGCCTGTTTACTCGGGATCTAACACGTATTACAACTACATTAATCGCTGGATAATCTCCAAAACGACAAAATTTGTTTCCACCTGTTTAGACATGAAAAATGTGTCACTTGGGCAGAGCCAGATTAGACATGGCAGCGCAAAGCAGCCGTATCAGAGCGCACGGGCCTCTCCTCGCTGAGATTGTGGCCGGATTTGGGATGCTGTTTTGGGTAGGGGCGTGGGGGATGAGAGGCTGCTGGGACAGTGCGCTAACAGGGAAATATGTGGCCGGTTTTAAAGCGTTGCCACTTGTCCGATAATGTTGTGGAAAGACTTGGGAGGCGACAGGGAGTGGACGCGGCGCAGATTCCTTTGTTGTGACTAATCTCTGGGTTACGGCTTTGGTACACACAGGGAGCTAGCGGCCCCTGGTTCAATAATCGGACACGCTCTTCTCTCCTCCTCTCTTCTTAAGTGCGGGGAATTTGTTAGGCGTTCCCCGTAGACTCGTTCGTTAAGTGGTATTACAGATTATTAATGCATTTTATTTTCAGCTGTCTCGTCAGCCATTCCAAAAGGACAGTCACGTAAATTATGATGGAACTCTTGAATAACGCACAGTAACAACACATTTACAGCAGTATATTCAGCAGTATATTTCCATCTGGTACATCTACTTACCCTGGCCAGCTCCCTAATGCAACTATATAGGTTATAACACCCCGTGTCCGATAATGGAACCACGCTACCAACTCCCGTTAGCAACAGCGGGCACAGCGGGGACACGCACACAGCAGATGGGCGCCGCTACTGCTGCCTCATTCTGACCGCATTTGCTATAAATAACATTGAAATGCATCAGTAACGTATGGAAAATGCGCAAATACAGTGGGTAATAGATTAACTAAACCCAGAAGCAGTCTGTACATATGCCAGATCCTAATGATGCAGCATTCCGTCCGTTGGATGTTCAAAACGTCCAAACAGGTGGGCCGCATCACAACACAAAACGCAAAAATGACACGTAAATGTCCACTTAAATCTACAATAAACCCGCCTGAGACATATTTATTAGATATCATTTAAGGTTTAAGTCAAAAGTCATCCCATTCAAAGTGTGTTTAATGTGTCAAACAGCCGGTTGGTGTCGTGGTAATGGACAGTTAGCATCACTGAGTCGCGGCTAACGTTGCTAGCACGGCCCTGCAAAATGCGCATAAACTCACGCATGCACGTTTAAAATCATAACAGGGAGAACGAGCGTCAGTTTGAATAACGTTTTCAGGTTAACAACGCTTTTTGTTTTGAACTGTTAGTAGAAGTTATCATGGATGCTATGGAAAGTAGTGCAAAAATAACCGGTACAGAAATGCGAACTCACGTAAATAAGGTCTACGTTGTAAACACTAAATCAAACCAATAGGAAATGTGCTGAAATAAGAGCAGAGACTCACACGATGCTGGAGCCGGTGGTTCCTCTGTCACTGCAGGCTGATCTGCTGCCTCTGCGGGGGCTGGGGCTTCTTTGTGGGGTTCAGCCACAGGGAGGGCGTCGCTCACGGGGACTGGGGCAGGCGCAGGCTCTGGCTGCGGCTCTGGCTCTGGGGCAGGCTCCGGTACAAACGTCGTAATCTCCGGTTCGGCTTTAGGTGCAACCACTACGGGCTCCTCGACTACAGGCAGGACCTCAGAGACAATGGAGGGGGTCGTGGAGTCTGGGAGCGCCGCCTCTACTGCCGATACGGGTTCTGGCACTACCACGGGCTCTGGCACTGGAGCGACCACGGGTTCGGGCTCTGGTGCGGCCGGTTCTGGTTCGGGCTCACTTATTGTCGTTTGCACAACAGGTGCGGGCTCCGGGACAATGACCTCCGGTTCGGGCTCTTTTACGGGGGCTGGTTCTTCTAACGTTACCGGATGTTCCTCCAAAGTTTCTATGAGCTCATGTGGCGCACTGTCTTCAGCTATGTGTCTCTCTAAAGCGTCCCGAGCACCACCGACCAGGTCCACAATATCATCCACACTGAAGTGGTCGGCTTTGGGCTGCTCCAGCTCCGGCTCTGGCTCGTAGTGATGCACCACATCGTTCAGTAAAGAAGTGGTTGAAGTAACTTGCTGCTCCTCACTGTCTGCCATTTTACCTTCTTAAGAACCTTTTTCTAAAGCGAGAAAAAAGTTTTGACTCCAACTAGTCCCCCGTCCACAACCCCGTTTCACACGTCCACAGGGAACGACTAGAGAGCGGCGACCCCCTCTGTAAGCCCGCTTTAGAGACCGGACAAAGTTGGACAAGTGCGCCACAGAGACAAACCCGAGGCTCAGATGGCCACAGTAAATTTGAGAAAGAGATGTGGGGAACTTCACTGACCAATTAGCCACGGATGAACTTTTGATGGACGTAACCCTCGACCAATGATAGCGCAGAAATGAGCGCTAACCCCGCCCACCCTGGACGTAGGCGTAACGGGACACCTCCTCTGTGAAAGCCCCTGCTAGAGTTTAGGAGGAGCAGAAAGTTGAGTCCTTTTCTGACATAAGTGAGGCTCCAACAGGGCACTTATTACATAACAACTTATTCGTGCTACTGTAGGCTATGGAAAGAGATATGCGCAATACATAGCCCTGTACATGCATGAGAAAAAGACAAAAAACAAGTCCTGGCTCAAACATACTGCTAAAATGATCAAATAAAACTGGAAAGTCATTTTAGGAGCTGAAACTAAAATATCAAGCTATTCATATTACAATAATTTTATGGGAAAACAGCTTCAACATATAACTTTTTATGTTTTCATAGGTAGGTCCACTAATGTGACTGCTCCATGTAGGCCCTGTTCTATATGCAAGAGGAAAGCTGGGCCTTAGTTCTGAGAGACTATAGATAGAGATATAGAGTTTCATAGCAGTTTGACAAGCTGTAGTCTATATATAACATGAATATTTATGTGTATGTGTCTAAGGCTCATGGTGTACTGTACATATGATAATGTGTGGGAGTGAAGGATAGGAAGAACAGGGCAAAGGGGGAGTGTCAACATTTCCAAACAGCATTGCTCACTGTTAACACTACACATAAAGAGCAAAAGTGTTGTGTGTCAGCAGAATGCAATATTTGAAGTATTTCAGAATTATATAGGCGAGTTACTGTTTAGAAAGAAGTTAAATCTACTACTGTAGAACCTTATAATTTTTTGTTGGGTCCACATAGGTTATTTAAAATCATGTCTGTGTTTTTGAACAATTCCACTACTTTTGAGAAGCTGCTGCTTGGGTCCTGACCAGAACCAGGGAGTCAGAGCTCATAAGTCTTGTGCTCAAGTCTCTGCATAGGCTTCCTGTTGAGAGTAGACTTTAAAGCATGCTGAAGTAGCCCTAGTCCAGTTCTGGTTTAGTCCCGGTCCACTGCTGGTGCCCAGAGTCAGGACTAAATATCAGCGTTTCAATTTTTTTTTCCAAACAGCTGTTGTTTGTTGCTTTTATTGTGATGTGTTTTTTTAAATGTGTCTACGTGTCTATATCTATCTATTTAGACAGGCCTCTACTCTGACAATGATCAAATCCAGGCTCATAACAGCTCCATTTAGCTGTGCATATGACTGTAAGGTTTTTATATTCAATATTTGTGATGCTTTGTGCTCTTCCATTGCTGCAGCACTGGTGGTGCTGCAGGAATGGAAGAGCACCCTCAAGGGGGGCCTGACATCAGCTTAGTCATCCAGAAGGCCCAGCAGAGGATGTACTACAGTCCTACATGGGCATCATTGTGTCCATCTTCACCTCCTCCATCACTCTGTGGTACTCTGGGGCCACAGGGACAGACACAAACTGCAGCAGAGCATTGTGCTCTCCAAAGAGGAGGTGATCGGCTGCAGCCTTCCATCTCTCCAGGACCTGCACATCTCCAGAACTCATGAACACTCTATAACACCTGTCGCTCTATAACATCTGTTGCCTTATAATACCAGTCACTTTATAACACCTGTTGCCTTATAATACCAGTCACTTTATAACACCTGTTGCCTTATAATACCAGTCACTTTATAACACCTGTTGCCTTATAATACCAGTCACTTTATAACACCTGTTGCTCTATAACATCTGTCGTCTTATAATACCAGTCACTTTATAACAAGAGTCACTCTATAACACTTAATGTCACTTAATAATATGTTTCACCTAATAACTCCTGTCACATTATATCACCTGCCATTTTATAAGACCAGTTACTGTCACTTTAAACAGCTGTAATTAACTTGCACTGATCACTTTTGCATTGTGATTCTGCCCTCACTGTATATTTTGTATTGTTAAGCAAAGTCTATTTTTTACCTTATTTTGTTGCATGCTCTTATTTTGATTTGATCTTTGCTGAATGTTGCACCATAATACCAAAGTAGGTTCATAGTCTGTGAATTTTTGTTTTGTTTTTGTTTCCTGTGATCCAGTAATTACAGGGATATTAACCATAAACCAGACCAAAAGTGGACATTCTAACAGCTTGAAGGAAAATTCTTCAACAAAATTCAGACCAGCTAGATTTGAAACTATAGACAGGTTATAATCTATGAAGATAAGTGTTAAACTGTATTACTCATGGTTGCATGTGACACCAACTCAAGGTCACTCTGACTCATTTACAAGTTCTAAAAATGTACCTCAAACCAACATTTTATCCCTGCCTTCTGTGAACAAAGGGTGGAGCTAGTTATATGAGTCAGCTTCCACTTCTCAAAACATTTCCTCACCTCTGCATGGACCTCCGGTTCTATCAAGTAATGAAGACCTGAGACCATTGTCTACAGGCAAAAAAACAAATTAATGTCACACCAAAAGTAACTACAGCATGCTGCCATAGTAATTGTGTCAGGAGGCAAGGTCACAAAACTGCACTACATCACATTTTGCAACAGTGGTATTACAATAGTTGTCAGTCAGTTTTCCAAGGATTCATATTAAATTATAAGAAGTACAAAGTGGTCCAAGAAAGTACAAGTAAAAATGTATTTGTGTGAGATACTACACATGTAACCCTAGACATAACATCTACAACACAAATATAATTGGAAGGATAAACCACAAGAATTAGAACAAAAAAATCAGATCTGAATAATAGACACATTGCAGTTCTGGGCTGTGCCAATCTCACACTGCCATCTCAGTGCTTGGTATCTTGACCTACATTATCAGAGGTATAATACTCCCTACAACACAAGTATAGCCAGTCTGGACTGCACTAGACTGCACGCGTTTGTCCAGTGATCTTAAAGTTGGCGGTGCAAATCCTGCTCTCGACACAAAAATCATCAGTTGAGCAGTCAGATCCACTGACTCACAGATTGGTGTCTTGCCCAAGGACACAATGACAACATTCATCTATGGAATAGTATGATATGACATATGAATGCTGTCATTGTGTCCTTGGGAAAGACATCTTGGGTAACCCATCTTGTCCCCAGTGTCTGCATTCAGTGGTGTATGAATGTGTGTGAATGGGTGAGTGGTTCCTTGATGCAAAGCGCTTGAAGGTGGAAAAGTGCTATATAAAAATGGGACCATGTGACCATATCTCTGGGTGCTGGGTCCTGTACTGATGTTAATAAACTTCTCCAGTGTCATGCCTCTTCTTCCCACTCTACTACTTTACTACTATTTCTTCTGAAACACAGAAGGAGCAATGCAAGAAACACATACTGCACTAGTATTGATACTACATTTCATAATGGCCAACAAACAAACAAAAACAGTGTACTTTATTACATCCTCATAGCCACCATAATCATTAAACTAATCTACAATTTGCTTGCACAGTACAGCACAAGTAGAGACAAGTCGAAAGATCAGTCTCTAACCCGTAAAACCACCCAGTCTTTTATCACTAGATGTATTGAAGGGCATGAGTTGATATTAGACTGTGATTGGGATCAGATTAGCAGACAGCAGAGGGTCAGACAGCACAGAGCCTGCAGAACACAGTCAGACACTTGTTGCCTCAGACTACGGCCTCTTTATGGAGCTGTGGGAGTGTGTTTGTTCAGCGAGATACGGCGCAGAATGGAGCCCACACTGGCCCGTCTGTCTGCTGCTTCTGTCTGATCCTGTCAATGGGCAGTTATTTATTGGAAAGAGCCATTTGTCAAGCGTATAGATTGAGTGGGCAGTATGAAGATAAATGGGAAAATGAGGTAGGCCCTCTAGTGGACAAGATAGACAATATGTCAGTCCAACAGAAATGTGTTAAAATGTTTGTTATATAAGTACCACATCACATCAGAATGTTTGTCATTTAAGTTATAATAGTAGAATATTTCAAATTTTGCTGTATACAGTACTACTTTTGATTATTTGAACCAATTCAACAAAAAATGGTCTGAGGGTCACATTTGGTCCCTGGATCATAGTTTAGACAGTCCTGTGTTAAAACATGTCATTCAATATTTTTGTTGAGGTTTACAGCCACTGTTTGTAACTTTTAGACAAAAACAGACAAAAAAGCTTGTTTTTTAATTGCATTTATTGTACTGAAAAGCACACATCTTTACTGCGAGCAGGCTTGCAACTCCACAAACTTGACTCTGACTAATATGATATTACACAGTATGGCATAAAACCTGTCTCGGTGGAAAACGTTCTGAAGTATGTTTAAACTTCCTGTTTCTATGGAATCAGAAAAGTTACATACTGTATCTTTAAGAATCAGACAAATGTGAAATGACTGAAAATTGCCCACTAAAGCGCAGAAATAAAATTGTATTCTTATTTGGAAGTTTACAACATACCTTTTTTTATTAGTTTTATATATAAACAACATACCCGACATTCATATTTTGCATATCTTTAAAACAACTTTCAGTTTTATCTATATTTCAATAATCTGCCCACCTCTACCAGCTAATATAAAATAATAAATAGTAAACACAGCAGTTTACCTTTATAACTATGTAACATATAGTAAAAGTCCTGTGATTTGTCCTGTGTACCTGAGAGTCACATGTAGATGTGCTGGGTGAGCAGGGCTCCCTCTGGGTCTGGGGACAGGACTCCGGTCCCGCTCTGGCTCAGCAGCACAGACGTGATGGTGTGAGACAGGTCAGAGCGCTGTAATGTGGAGCATACAGCTGCGATCTCACTCCAGTCCTCCACTGTACTGACACTGTCCTGCAATATGGCTGCCTCCAGGGCACCTGACAGAGCACAGAATTTAAACAGCAACTGATACAAACCTCTGTGTGAACTCAGCAGTGTTGGATTTACTAAATGTTCTTCTACTGTTTTTTATGAGAACATGGTCAGCATTGTGTTTTTGTTGGCTGTGTTTTTTAAATGGCTAATGTCTAAGATTCCTGGTACCTGGTCCTGTCCTGTCTAAACTATCCAGCAGCTGCACAGAAAACTCCTGAAGCTGAGGGTCAGAGAGCAGAGCCACACAGACCACACCCACAGACAACATGGCCCCGCCCCCCTCAGGCCTGGTGAGTAGCTTCAGCAGACACAGGCTGGGCTGCTGTCTGAACACCCACAGGAAGTCCTCTGACACAAACACATCAGTTAGTATAGTGTGATGATATTATATGTGTTATTGTATACACACATATAGACTGACCTGGTGTGAGGTCCTCAGAGCGTCTCATTCGCTCCACTGCGCTGTGGGTTAGTCCTCTTTTGCACATGCTCAGACACAGCTTTCTGTGGGCCCCAGACGCTCTGTAGTTTTCAGAGGCCAGAGCCAGTAACATGTCTGAGAGATAAACAGAAGGATTCTTCTGAGCATACTCAGTGAGGACGTCGCCCAACCTCTCAGAGCTCATCAGTCTGTGAAGAGAAGAGTGTACATGACATAAGAGCTAACATGGTTTAACAGTGTTTATGTTACAGCTAGAGTGTTTACTTCTCAAAGTTGTGTGCATGGGTTAGAAGCTGCCAGTGGCCTTGCTCCAGAGCACAGAGGACGCCCTCATAGGAGACAGACTCTGGTAGTCTCTGTCCCACTGGAGTAGTAGTAACAAGAGAGTGGAAGAAGAGCAGGAGGGGAGGGGGCGAGTGTGGGGGCCCTGTCACAGCTGTGAGAGGAGGAGAGCATGGACAGGTCTTTAACATGATGGTACAACACTGGAGTATAAGGAGGCGCTGCATGATGGCACAACACTACAGTATAAGGAGGTACTACATGTTGGTACAGCAGTGGAGTATGAGGTACTGCACATGTTCTTACAGGGACATTAAACAAAATGAGTAAGAAGTTAACTGTTCACCTTTAAACATGTTGAGGGTGTGGAGATTCCTCAGAAGTCCTTTGGGACAGTGAGCTGCCTGCTGAGCTGCTTCTTCATACTGGGCAGAGTCAAACAGCTCAACAAACCTGTGGAGAGGGTCAGAAAGAATTACAACCTTGATCCTCTTCACTGATTTTGATCTTAGCAAACATATGGTTAGGTCTACACAATTTAACCAAACCATGCCATCTAGTGTTCAATGCGTGTACTGTTTGGTGGGAACAAGGAGTAAGTGTGATAAGTGTAACACAGGACAGACGTGGAAGTGTGTGCACCTGTCCAGGTACTCTGTGAGGTACTCGGACTCGTTCACCCCAGTCGGCTCCTCACTCTCCAGCAGCTCTGTGTCTATGCTCAGAAGGTCGTCCTCTGTAACTGAAACATGATGTAGAATGTTTTATGTTCATCTTTGATACAAAAATAATGAAAAAGACCAACAATAGAAATAGGGTAATAGGTTGTGTTCTTGTTTAGAATTTGGTGCCCTAATTTCAGATGGAGGGCAGGGGCCTATATAAGTCCGCAAATGTCGAACCTTATTATTATTTGGTTGAGATTGAGTCCACAAATTTGTTCTATTAATCTTATGGTTTTAAATTCTGTCTGCTGACAACAATCACATCTTTAGGGTTGAATAATGGCACCACTTTCTGAAGCGACTGTGAAAAAATAAAATCACTTGTTTATTAATACTGACAGAGAAGACAAAGTTGAACTGTGCACTTGTTTCATGGTTAAATATAGAGAAATATTAGCCATAAACCAAGTCAACAAATCTGCAATCTCACAATTAAACAGCAAATTCTACCAAAGAATTTTGACTTGTCTCCAGCTTACACGAACACCGAAAACAACAAAAACATAATATCACTTCTTTAAGATGGTATTAGTGTAGTAGTGAGTAGAAGTTTGTGTATATTGTGTAACATTTAATAACCTTTAAGAACCCAAGTCCTAACAGTGTAAATACCTGTGGTGTGTGTGACTTCTTCTGTCACTGCCTGTAGCAGCTCTTCCAGTGGAGGGCGCTGTCCCCCCTCTCTCCAGCTGCACAGGTGGTCGTACACACACCTGAGACGCTTGTATCTGCAAACACACATCTAACTATCATACCAACTATTATCAAGTATGTATTTTTATTTTAAATGCATTTTATTTTTCAAGTGCCTGTGATTACGGTGTAAAGCAGTGTTTCTCAAGCTGGTAGATGTATCACTGGTGGTGGTACATGAGCGCCATCAGGTGGTTAATGGATTCTTCTGCAGTACTAGTATTTGCTGAATTAAAGTCAATTTAATTCATGTCAGTCCTTGTTTAGAATGCATATACCAAAAGTATAGTGCTATTTTAGCCCTAGTCTGACCTGGAATAGTCCTGTTAAAGATCTGATTTACACCTGGTGGTACTCAGAAAACCCAATCCTTGATGTAAAATGTGTAAGAACCACTGTAGTAAATATGTTTATGGTGTTCTTACTGTTGTCACAATACTAACATTTCAAACTCAATTCTGATACTGAGGGATAGACTTGATATTTGACACTGATTCTCATACAACAATGACAATAAACAAGAATGTGTTGTTCATTACATCATAGTACTTTCTTTTATATTACCACGTGGCCTTATATCTGTGTAATCCCTCAGTCGTCCAGTTAGGTTCCATAGTGCTCCATGGGCGTATAATAGTCTATGTGTCTTACACTTATTCTGATACAGCTCAAGATCATTCTAAAGCTCTTCAGGAAAGGTTCATTTCTGTCCTGTGAATGTGACTTTTTTAGTATCAATACCTGCTCAAATGAGTATCTAGTATTGGTATTTAGTATCGATTAGTATCTGATTTTCGATACTTTTGTCAACCCTAGTTCTTACAGTAGTTTAAGCTTTGTGTTGTCGTTCTTCATGCTATCTCTCCACGTCTCCTTGGTCTCCAGCTCTGTGCTCAGCCTGGTCCTGACTTCGACACGCACACACTGGCTCCTCCTCTCCAGCAGCGCCTGTCTCGTGGTCTGCAGATGGGCCAGATGTTTCTCCAGGAGCTCCGGATCCTCTGACTCAGCCGCTGTCAGCCCTGAGAAGGCAGAATGTGAACATAACACAAATCTTTAGCATATGAATATAAAAATACCTGCAGTGAAAGCAAACTTTGCGTTACCTTGTATCCACATGCTCTGCTCTCTCAGTGACTTTCGTCTGTCGATCTCTTGCTGAAGTTGGCTATTTTCTTTGTGTAATACTGAGATTCTGTGTAGAAAAAATATGATGAGTTTCATTTTCATCAATATTTAAAGCTACGTTACGTAATCTTCTAGAGGTGACACATTACCTGCACGATTCCATGGAAACAGAAAGTTTAAAACATTCTCCATGGAGTTAGATGCATTTTATGTAATACTCTGAAACATTGTTGCCAAGGGAACAAGATTTCAAGCAGTTAGAGGTCCTCATCCAAGCCAAATAAGAGTCAAGTTTGTGGAGATGCAAGCCCGCTCAGAGTAAGAATGTGCTCACTGTGTCTCAAAGCTAACAGTCACTTTTATAAAATTTGGGAAATATAAAATAAACAACCTAATAAAATTGAAATTAATTAAAAAAAAGACAACCCAATTATTTTTTATATGTAGAATACTTCAGTTTGTGCTGTTTTTATATTTATTATGCCTTAAAATTTGACTTAGTACTGACATGCAAACACATAAGTGTCTCTAGTGAAATATTCATTTTATTTGTGTAGTGTTCAGCATGTTGTCACTGACATCCACCTGCAGCTCCCTGTCCACTCCTTTATTTAATTATTTATTCATTTCAGCGTGACTCTGCAAAAACCTCATAGAGATTAAACTGGACAGGATGTAGTGACGCAAACAGGTTCCTGGGCATTTCTGTGCACAGAGCCAATTTGGTTTCCAACTGGTTGTTGATAGTCACTGTGTTCAAGACTAAAGGTATGTGAAGCCCCACTAAAAGAACCCATGTAAACTACAGCGGCAACTGGCCCTTCAGTTTTAATGAATACACATCTTTTGGCATATGTTTTAGAGTCTGTATAGTTCAAATAATGACTGTGAATATCAAAATAGTTTTTGTTGTTTAGTTTTGAATACTCTCATTAATCGTGTTAAATAAAGTGAATCTATTCAATGTAAAAGCTACATATACTAATACTGAAATTTCTGCTACAACACATATAGTAAGTCGTCTCAGAAATGACGAAAGAGGGCTGGAGGGGAGGGGCTGGAACACTTAAGACAGTGGAGACAGATCATTGATACTTTGCAGCTGATGTCATCAACATTCCCTGGAGGTGCGAAGCTAACTGTAGACACTGCTCTGTCCGAAGCTCTGTTACTCAAGTTAGACTTTAATCTAAGATTTGTTTTACGCTTAAGGAGTGTGGGTTGTGCTGAGATGTACCCACCTGTCTCTCAGGCTGGCTGCTCGGCTCTCACAGGCGTCTATGGAACGGGGCTGGAGACGTGAGGCCTTCAATGTGTCCTGGGAAATTCTGTTCTCCTCCAGCTTCTGACCGATTGCCCTAATAACACTGTCATACTCTGTCTTTATACTCAGCAGGATTCTCTTATAGGAGGTGGACCGTGCAATCAGCTGAAAGACAGAAAGAGATTGCTGCCTTAAGATAGCTGTACCTGTAATACTCTCTCAAGATTAAGGATGGTAGATGTATCAGTTCCAGTAACAGTATCAGTGATAATGCTTCCCAGATAAAGATATTTGCATATTTATCGTTCAGTATATGAAAGTTGAAACAATATTTTTTGGGAGTCAATATTTATCAGGTGCACTTTTTCTTCGGACTACTGTAAAATTTTTGGTTATTTTTTGGCTATAAGATAAAATGTAAGGCGTTATGACTTAATAACTTATTACAGATGCAAACCAAGCACTAAAGTGTTTTTTTCTGCTATTTATATATTGCAGCTCATGGTTTTTAGTAATATTGTACATTTAGAATAGTTTTTGTGGTTCTGCTCTTGGGTTATTGTGTCAGTGGCATAAATTAGTTTCAATATGATCATTTATTGTCAATATTTACTTCAGCAATGTATCGAATTTCAAAATATGTTACCGTGACAAACCTAGACTAAAATTAAACTAAACTTAGACTAGATATATGGCTGTAATTCACACAATCATGATGCACCAAATTATTTTCATGCCAAATAAATACATTATGTTTTTATTTGAATAAGTTTGTAAGGTTAAATATTGTTTATTGTTATTGGCAATAACAGCACGACAAATATCAGATATAGATTTTAAAAACGTGTTAAAAGAACTAAGCAGCTATTTTGTCATATGTAAAGTGCACATTGTTTAGGTATATTGTAAACTGTAAAGTGACCCTACAAATGCTTCCAGCCGTGCAGGTGTTTACTGTAAATAAAGGAATTTACAATGGCTAAAAACCACCTGGCCAATACATAAATACCCTACTTTTACTCATTATTGTCATAAACATAAAGCAGCCTACTGATTCAAAATTATTGCTTAAAGTTACTCTTGTTTTTGATGTTGTTTTGCTATAAATACACCCGTAATGGAATAAATGCAAGATAGATATTAAATAAATAAAATAAATAATATATTGAATAAAGGCAAAAAGTAAAATTTACAGCTTACACCACGAAATGTATGAGATAAAATTAAATTATTGAAATAAAAAAGTATTTGTTGTAATGTTTCGTGATGTTTTTAAGATTCAGTGCAAACTCCTCCAATATTTACCAGAATAATCCGAAAAGGCTTTCAGTTACTAAGCCCATGACACATTATGATTAGATTAAATGAGCCTTTTAAATGATTTGCACGTGAATATTGCGTTAATAGTTTTATGAGCACACTTGCCTTGTTGAAGACGGAGCGGTACAGGACGTAGCGCAGCTCACTGGGGCCCTCCTGTGGACACTTGAGGTACCGCTTCTCGTATTCAATAAAGTCGTCCAGAGATTTTACAAACTTCTCTTCGCTTTCACACTCCAGGATTTCAGGCGTCAAAACTCGTTCATCTTTTCCCGAACACATGCGGGACTTTCTTGCGGTTGTTGACATTATTCTTTTTGGATTACAGCTCGAGACAGTCGTTTTTTTTAACCTTTAATTCGTGCTGGACTGTTGCTCCGATATCGGCCTTGGTTCTTGAATTGATGGTTGCTAAGATACCAGGTAACCGTGGCGATTTAGACCAATGACCTATAGTAAAAAGACAAGAAAGGTCATCGCCATATTTTGACTGGACAATTCTACTCAAGAAGCTACTATAAACTATTAAACTATTATACTGCTGTGTTAATACACCACATAGACGCAACCAGAGATAATTATTCTGTTTATTGCCCAGCTATTACTACAAAGGAAGAGTGTATTACCTAAAAAAATAAAATAAAAAATAAAAATCAAGATTTGTTCACATTAGATTGGACTTTCTTTACTTTAGGTTACCATGGCGACAGTCAGTCTATGGTTTTGACGTTATACTTTTTTTTTTTTTGCTAAATTATGTTCACGCTATCTTTGAAGTTATATTCTGCATAATTTCTAATCTACTCTATCTAATCATAAGGAGGGATAAAAACTAAAAGAAGTAAATTTAATTATATTTTATCAGGCATTATGACAGCCGCCTAAACCCGTGCAGACGTTTGTAGAAAACCCCGTGGCCGCGGTAGAAAGTCCTCTTCTCATGATCCGCCATTAGGAGCACACCGGTGGTAAGTGTGGCTCTGAGAAAAACAGAAATATTAACCATATAGGACACTTTAGACTGTCCTTTTAGGTATAAACAGTGAGAATAAGGTTCTGTGCGTGTGTCCTGTGCAGGTGGATTGAACGGCAGGATGCAGATTTTCGTTAAAACCCTCACGGGGAAGACCATAACCCTCGAGGTGGGTAGCGGCGCTGTGATGGAGTTGGAAATGCGCTAGTGCTGGAGTGGTGCTAGTTGATCTTCTGCTGCAAATGTACTCTAAACTTACGTCCCGGACTCTATTGATATCGCATAATTCAGTAATGATCTAGTCAAGGGCGCAGCTATACGTCTCTAAAAAGATCGTCCTGTAATAACTTCTTGGCAGAGCTAATCGGCTAAGCTAACTCTCATATCCGCAGCATGATCCGCAGTGCTACACGTGTGACACTCAAGCCAAAATAGTAGCACTGGTGTAATCACTTAGGGTTCCAGCTCATATTAAAGTGACAGAACATTGTGTGGTAGTTGTGCTGTGCCAAAGTAGCTGATTGTAAGGTAGCCTAACTTCTTACGTCTTTTTTCCTCTAGGTTGAGCCTTCAGACACTATTGAAAATGTCAAGGCCAAAATCCAAGACAAAGAAGGTATAAAGTCATGTCTTGAACATATTAATTATTTGGATACAGACCCAGTTCCCTTATAAACTGACATGTCTTTGTGCAGGCATCCCTCCTGATCAGCAGAGGTTGATCTTCGCTGGTAAACAGTTGGAAGATGGGCGCACTCTTTCAGACTACAACATCCAGAAGGTGAGGGGCTGAAAAACACTGTTTAACAGGGGACCATCCTGTGAGCAGTTTTGATTGTCTTAGGATTATTGAAGGGGTTTGTTGTCATTTCAACAACATTAAGTTTCCTCTGTATCAAATGACATTTAGTAAATGAGCTTAATAGGTCAGAAGTACAAGTGCCAGGATACAATTACAGATGCTCAGGGGCTTACTTTAAAAGTAGCTTTTTTCCCTTTTAATAAAACTGTAGAAAAGATATTTCTAGTAATGGAAAACGCCAACTGAAGTCGATCAAATCTGGTGTTCTTGCACATGATGTAATGTTTTAGTTTTTGCCCTTCACTTTAATGTTTCAATTTTCTCATTGGGCAGTTTTATGTTTTGTGTAGGAATGGGTTGTTTTTTTTTATAAATCTAACTTCACTAAGTCGTTAAAGGAGAATGTCTTGCTAGTCTTACTGTACATGTTGTAATGAAATGATTATTTTAGACTAAAGTACATTTTTGTAATGACAGGAATCTACTCTGCACTTGGTGCTGAGGCTGCGCGGTGGTGCCAAAAAGAGAAAGAAGAAGTCTTACACCACCCCAAAGAAGAACAAGCACAAGAGGAAGAAGGTCAAGCTTGCAGTGCTCAAGTACTACAAGGTGAGCTCCTTTTGGGGACACAGTGACCACACAATTTTAAGACACTGGATGTCCTTGCTTTACTGTCCAGTATGAACTCATTCTAAAGTAACTTCTTGCTTGTTCTCTTCAGGTGGATGAGAATGGTAAAATCCACCGTCTGAGGCGGGAGTGCCCTGCTGATGAGTGTGGGGCTGGAGTGTTCATGGCCAGTCACTTCGACCGTCACTATTGCGGAAAGTGCTGCCTCACCTACTGCTTCAACAAGCCCGAGGACAAGTGAAGGGCTGCATGGACGTTTAATAAAGAAAATGTTTGACTACATATCAAGTCTCGTGTTTTTATGAGTGACAGATGACACAAATGAGTGTACTAGGAATTATAACGTTTGCAAAGGAAAACAAAAACGTGTACTAACTATACAAGGATTTGAATTATTAATGACAGTTTGCATTTTAAAATATACATGGAAACTACTACACACTTGGGCTTATTGGTTTATGGGAGTATACGTCCATTCCATCCACCCATTTTCTTCTGCTTATCCAGGGCTGGGTCGCAGGGGCAGCAGTCTAAGCAGGAACTCACCTCCTCTGGTGGAAGAGACATAGTCCCTCCAGTGTGTCCTGGGTCATCCCCGGGGCTACAGGTTTAAGTTTGTCAAAATTACTTTAGATCAGACCCGATCATTTTGTGGCCCATGGACTGCATCAGGTGTATTTTTTTTTTCTTTTTTTTTTTTTTTTTTTTTTTTTTTTAGCTGAAAAAATAGATGAAGGTGGCCAATATTTTAGAGAATCTGAATGTTAAACACCAGTGGTTGTGCTGGTCCAACCCTCTCATGAGTGGATCTGAATACGCCCCTGAAGGTAAAGAATAATGACCCATCCCTGTAGACCTAGCTCTTTAAAGGACTAACCTGCCCAGTCATTTACTTCATATTGAAGAGTGGGTTGTTAATTCAAAATGGACAGGTTTAGGTAAACTGGCTCTCTTAACAATCTAATCTGGCTTAACCCACTTCTCAAATATTTTTTACTTTAACTAGTCCTGGTTTTATTTTGGGTTAGTACTTCTTAAGTCCTGCTTTGGTTCTGGTTTAGTCCTAGTTTAATTTTCCTTTAGACCTGCTTTAGTTGTTATTTTCTATTTTTTATTCTGGTTATTTCTGGGTGTGTCCTGGCTCAGACCCATTGGTACTAGTCTAGTCCTGAAACCGCAGGTTCAGCAGTGGACTGGCAATTTTGCAGAGCATTGTTAGTGAAGCATTTGGCATTTAATTTTTCACAAAAATGTAATACAGGATTTGTTTTAATTTTTTCAATTTTTTTTTTAAACAGATCTAGTGTTTGGGGAGATTCTATTCAAACCCCAAAATGTGTCACTCAAGAAAATTAAGTTGAATAGATTGTGTGCCAAGATGTCTAAAACTGGTTACTGTGTGTATAGTAGGGATGGGACGGCTCACGATAATATCGTTAATCGCGATAAAAACCGGTCCTCGATGAATCGTTTGTGGCTATTTGTTCATAATCGTGATCGTCGAGCACGATTATAATCGTCTTTACAAAACCAAACTGCCTCATGTTTCTGGTTTCAATACAATGCTTAGATGCTAGTTTTGGTGCTTGCTCACAAGGGGGCGCTCTGTCACAGCTATGACCCTTGTCTGTGCCTGTTCTGGTGGCAGAGTCTGGTGCCGAAAAAAAGTTGCGGGTCCGAGGGCAAAACACGAGCAACATGCACGCGCATTTACGAGACAAACATCCTGCATTGTTTGACAAACTTGAGCTGAAAATATTCAAAAGTGACATAAACTATTGAATGTAGATTGTGTTGTGTGTAGAGCTAGCATTTTACAGACACACACGATATTTATTTACCTACAACCATGTCAATAGAAGAATAAACCACGCTTACCGATCGAGAACAACATCGGATCCATCAAAAAATAAACTCCTCTCCTCCTGAGTCCACAGTCATCTTCACTCTGACACAAACCGCTCCGGGTCAGAGACGCCTCTAGTTTAACTTGTACAAACATCCACAGAGTCCACGATCACGTACTTCCTTTGTTTTGTCCGTTTTGTCCGTTTCATCATGTTTAGAAGCAAAACAACAGCGCCTAGAATGCGCCGCATTAACACGCTTCATTTACTCGGTAAAGTCCGTCTGTTTACGGAAAATCTCGTCTCTCGTCACACACGTGCTCCGCTGCTCATTGGCTGTGAGGAGAAAACGTCACTAAACGTGTGTGATGTGATTGGTTGATTCTACACGGGGGAGAGTGGGGCGTAAACTTTCAGTCACATGTAGCACTGATTCGCTGTTTGCGGCTCCAGTGACACACAACCTCCACCTGATTGGACAACACTTGTGTCAATCAGAAGATAACGCGTGTGTTTAGCTCTGAGGAAGAAAGGCCGTGTCCCACTTCGTCACATGCTCTGTTCCATGTACTGTTCGAAGTGCAGGTCGAAGTACTGCCTGACTTAAATGCGCCTTAAGGGCACTTTGGTGAATTTTTGGTGAATTGAGACACGGCCAAAGTCGGCGCTTTCTTAAGTTTATTATGCCTGAAATCGACCAAAGAAATACAAAAAAGTGACAGACCATATTTCGCGTGTGGAATACTTTCCTGCAGCAGTTTCGACATGGAGGATCTAACGTATTTTGTGGACATAATTTCTTGACTGGATTATGTTCTCTGGACCTGTACGGAACGAATGAGACCAACTTTGTGGAATATGTTGATGTTTGACAGAATCAGAGCCTCAAAGGTGAGTGAAGTCCAAATCCGCATTTTTGGCTTTTCTGCAAAAACGTCTTTCCTGTCAGCGCTGTGGTGATTCCAGGTGAAAATAGTTTGCATATACGAAAAGACGAGAGCTTTCATTTGATGTGTAGATGGTTTGCGTGGGTGACACAGAAGTACATGTACATTCCTGTAGAGTTGTCAAGTAGGCCCGGGCCGTCGGAATGTTTACAAATTAATAATGTATGACGATAATATCGTCAATCACGATAATCGTGAGTCTAAATTTTTAGTATCGTCCCATCCCTAGCGTATAGACCTGTCATAACAAATTTTGAGGCATGATATATTGTTGCAGAGATATCATGCAGTAAGCAAAAAGGCTCAAAATTTCCCCAGTTTTCAAAAAAATGTACATACATTTTGAACCCCAAAATATATTGTTCCAGCTTTTATATATTGAATGATAAGTAAATATAGTGATTATTGTGACAGGCCTATGTATGCACTTACCCAGGAATATAATTGCAGGTGTATGGCTTCATATAAAGCTTCATTTATTAATATTTTGTGTTATTTTTTGATTTGTAAATGATAATTTAGTGCACTGTTCTCACATGAATATATCACATTTAATGTTTAATGCTGGTGTTATCAGCCCACAGTAACCTTTCCCAAAGTGCACGCTGCAGTCCCTTTAAATAAAAATAAATACATAAAATCTGTTGACCCCAACATTAGGATTCTGCATGAAAAGATTATGACTATTATTATTTTTCCTAATAATTTGCCAGGAAATATCCTAAGAACAATTAGCATTTAAACATTTAAAAACATAAATAATGAGGTTGGTTCATGTTTTATAGCTGTACTGCAGTAGTTCTGAGGATCCCCAGGAGGCGCCAGACTCCACTTCGGGAAAGGCTGAACACCAAACCCTTACAAAGGATTACCTTAAAATAAAAAGACACATACAGCTTCAATTGTGTACTAAAATAAGGTTTTTTACTTAAAAATCATTACAATGGACAGACTGAATACAGTTTTTCCTTGGTAAACTCATAAGGCACCAAACCAGATGCTGTACAAAACACCACCAAAAATCATGTACATATTAGAGATTATTCTATACTTGGGGTCCTGCATATTCAATACATATGATAATACAGCTGTCAGCAAGACACGCCCACACACACAAGCTCAGAGAGAGAGGACAGCAGCTAGAAGGCTACAGTACTGGCAAACACATGATGAATACATTTCTATAGGACATTCTAATTGATTTGTATTTGTGTTCTGATCACCTTTGTCACAGGCAGGGATTATGTGTTACAATTCACTTTTTTATATTAAATTATATACAACCTTGAAAATTAGATTGAAGGAGTTATTGCTCATTTGAATAATTCTCCATACACATGCATAGAGATGTAATTTTGCTTCACCAGTAGATGGCAGATGTGAAACCTGTCTTCCCCCCCTAGGCCTCTCCCTCCCCTGTCCCCTTCCCTGTCTCTTTCCTCACCTGGCCTTTGTTCAGGCTCATCTGTGCTCTCTGGTTTTCGGTCAAGCCAAAGCCGGCACACCACCAAACTGCAGTAATGTTGATAGCATCTAGTGGTGATATGTGAGAATACAACAGGGGCGGATCAGCGAATCTAATTACAGATGGTAGCTTTAAAATCAACCTGATTGAAACCAGAAACTCTGGTTTCAATCGATCATTCTAAATCTTTGTACAACTCCAACAAGATTATTAGCAGTCCTGCAACTTTCCAGGATTTATTTCTTAAATACAATATATTTATTCTGATGTGAATACTTAAAGCTGCTGTCCACTCTCCAGCTCTTTTCTCTCTCTCTCTCTCTCTCTCCCTCTCTCACACACAAACAAACAGGACAAATGCTGTGGACAGACGGGACGGGAGACGTTTCCGTGGTAACCCCTTTTGCATACATATCTCTCAGGAGTCATCGGACGTCAACACCACTGCAGCAAAGTCTTTCCAAAATCTCCTTATGATAGGCACGGCATCTAACATTTATTTACACAATAGAATTCACATATCTTAATAGTACCTTATTCTTATACTTAACTCTACTTTAAGAGCGAGATACGTTTCATAATGGCAGGAGAGCACAGTCCTGAAGAGTCATCCACAAAACTAAACAAATTGGCATTTTTTTTAAACAGGCAAAAGTCCAGGAAGGCCGAGGTCCTTAAAAACACAGTTGATTGAACACATCTGCGCTCCTCCCTCCTCAGCCGCACACAGTCAGATCCACATGTCTGGAGGCTTTCACAGAAAGCGTCATAGCAGGGAGCGCCCCCTGGAGTCCAGATGAGGAACATGAGGCACACCAGTCCTGGTGCCTTAGTGTTCTCCCAGTCTCTGGATGTGCTCCAAAGCTGGGGCGGTCCAGTCCAGCGGTGCAGAGGGGGCAGAGGAGGAGGGGAGCGCGGGTCAAATCTTGATGTCCTGGGACTCCACCATCTTCCCCAGAGTCTTCTTCACTCGGAGAATGGTGAGGCGGGACGCAGGATTATGGGCCCAGCATTCAGACATCAGCTTCAGCATGGCTCGGAGGCACTGGGGGGCACAACATGAGCTTAGTCAGGACGAGCTAAAGAACACACATTATGCATTCTTGTGGCTTTAATCTGCTTTTAAACTTTAGTTCACATTGGGATATGCATTTCACCTTAAAATAACTTAAAATAATTTCTGCATTCAGAAAACACACTTTAGAGCCTTGCGTTTATTGTGAACACAATTTGACCACCAAATGAGTTCAGTGATAGCTTATGGGCTTAAAAACTGTAGGAGAAGTCCAGAGTTGTATCTATGACGCAACTAAACGTCCAATATGTGAACAGAGCATTTCTGAGTAATAGATAATGAAAGTATGAATGAAGCAAAATACAACTCCGGGTATGTTTTTGATGAGCAATGTGTACTAGTGGAGTCGAGAAGAGGTAGACATGCACGTTGTTTTTGATCTAATCCAATATTGATGTGCAGTGAAAAACAGATGCACTCTGATATTGTGTTAAACAAATACACATGATGTATGATGATGTGTATGTGGTGGGAGCGGGTCATACCTCGTCACTGTTCCAGCGGTTGGACACTGTGGGCCTCAGTCCTTTGACACATACCACCTCTAACATGTCCTCATAGGAGGGGTCTGAGGGCACCATGTCGTAGTAGGGCAGCTGATAGTCCTCTGCAATACCTGCCGAAGGAGAGATTAGAAAAAGTATTAAGACGTGTTTGAATGTAGTTAACATACACCCACTGCTCTGCTTCTTTTATTAGGTTGTTTTAGGGGAATATTGCGATTAAAAATTAGCAAAATTATAACACAATGAACTATACAGTAGGCACAAGCACAAGATGTGTTCTTTAAGTGTATGGCATAAGAGGTTATAGACAAGGCCACGCAAAGTGATCGTATTCCTGTTCTCTTGGCATAAACCATAAACCAGGCTTTTTTGTCTGCTCATTTTCCAGACTGGGAAGACAAGGTTATAAACACTAGAGCAGTGCATACCTCCAGTGACACAGCGGCGAGCCATCTCCCACACGACCAGGCCGTAGCTGTACATGTCGGCCATGATGTAGGCCTGGAAGTGGTTCTTGTTCAGGGTCTCGTCCAGGACCTCCGGAGCCATGTACCGCCGCGTGCCCACGCGGTTACTCAGGGGGATGTCCACATCATTTGTATCGCTGGAAAGACAAATAAGAAATATATAGCCTTGAATATTTTTAATAGGGCTGAAAGTTTAAACATCAAAAGGAAGCTGCAATTTGAATGATTAAGTATAATACAATCTCTACAAATAGCAGAATCACATTTGTATTTTATGTGCAGAACTTGCTAGTTTGGACCTCTACAAACTCAAACACACGGGACTTTTATTAGTTTATCTGTTCAGACTTCAGTCAAATGTTAAAGCTTCTGGTTTTTAAAATGGGTACTGAAGTAAATCTTTTTTTTTTTCTAAGCATTTATAGTCTCAAACATTTAACTTTTACAAAATTTTACTAAAACCATTCCGCCCAAAAATCATTATCCATCCAGACATTTCTTTTGCATTTTTAAAAATATCTGGTTAAAATATATTTTAAAAGTCTCCATTTTAGAAAGAATGACTAAGTAAAGAAATAATTGCCAACAACTCGACCATTGAAATTAGTTGAAACCCTAGTCTAGAGCATGGATGTTCAACTAGTGTGCCCTGGGACATCAGTGTGCCTTGAAGTTTTGCCAAATGTGCCTTGGGGGAAAAAAAAAGTTAAGTCTGAAAAAATCATCATTCCGAAATAAAAAGAACCAGAAAGAGGGGTAAAGAAAATATTTGCACTTTTTCCAATTTGGTGATCTTTTTCTTGGTGGTGTTATGTAGGAACGTTTTCATCCAGAAAGTATGCTGGTTTACAAAAAACAACTGATCTAGAGGTAGGCCCATCGACAGAAATTTAAAGGCCTAGGGCAAGAAGCCTTACATGGCTCCCCGCTCTTATATAAAAACAGGGTCCACATCTGAGCCTCTAAGGCCATGGTACCCTTTGTCTCCTCCGTCGAATTCCCGGTCTAGAGGGCTCAGTTTTCCAACACAAAACAGGCGTTGTTCCAGATATGTCTATGATTAACATTCTCTTGGGGAGCACAAGAGCCACATCAAAACTATGACATAATCTAAAAGGCAACAGAGTAAAAGCCAAAAGTAAAATCTGTCAACTGGAGAAAAAGTTGTGGGGTGAAGACATTTCGCTGCTCATCCAATTCTTCAGATTACGAACTTTTTGTCCAGTTAACAGATTTTACTTTTGGCTTTTACTCTGAATCAGACCTGGACGACTGAGAGATTACACAGACATCTAAAAGGCAACAGATAAACACACCTGTTGAACTTGACGGCCAGCCCCAGGTCGGCGATGCAGCAGGTGCCGTTCTTCTTGACCAGGATGTTCTTGCTCTTGAGGTCCCGGTGGGCGATTGCGGGTTTGCCCTGGGTGCCGTAGATCTCGGTGTGAAGGTGGCACAGCCCGCAGGCCGCCGAGTAGGCGAGCCGCAGCAGGGAGGCCGTGTCCAGCGTGCTCTGCTTCAGATAGTCGTACAAGGAGCCATTCTCGTGGAAGTCCGTGATAAGGAGGAGTTGCATGTAGGCACCAGAACTCTTGATGTCCGCTGCGATGAAACCTGGAGGAGAGAGGAAGACACAGGTCAGAGGAGACAACATATATGGGAAGTTAGTGTTGTTTTCTCATTTAATTTTTCAAATCAAATAAAAAAAAAAAAAATGTATGTATGTTGTCCTATATTCGTCTGTGTCCTCAGGATGCCCTAACGTTCTGTCTGTGAGCGCATAGTAAGTCACTGCCAGTGTGTCTGCTCCACACATGTCTCCACAGGCTCAAACTCAGTCAGGTTCATTGATCGGTCTGGAGTCTGCTGGTCTGGCTCTGGGCAAGTCTCTTTTAACTTACTCTATCCACGTTTTTTTCCCCACACACTTTAAGTCTGTGAAGATGGAACATGTTGCACTCTAAGACGCAACATTAATATTTCAGTAATAAATCATACAGCAACTCAAGTACAGCAAAACTATCCAGATTATCTGAATTATAATTTAAAGGGATGACATCAGCACATTTTAAGGTCCCTATATTACACAAAAGTGACCCCAAGCCATATTATAATGCTGTTACTTCCTCAAAAACTTGCCTGGAGTTGTCTTTCGTTTCATTCACACACATATATTTGAGAAACCCTTTATTATTAGTCTGTCTACATCTCCAAAGCTCAAAATGCTGTTCCACCTTGTGATGTCATGAAGCAGTTGTGTTCAAGTTAGGATCTACCTTTTGTTCTACCTTGTCTGGAGCAGAGATTAGCAATTACTGGGCTGAAATCATCCAAATGATTCTAGTGAAGGTGTATGGAGTTTAAAAACACCGTGCAGCACTTCCTGTATTACCACATAACATCACAAGGTGGAACAGAGTGTTTTTAGTTTAAGAAAAGAACTCAGCCTAAAATGCAGGGTTTGTGTGTTAAACATGTGTGAATGAAAGAAAACACAACTCCAGGTATGTCTGGGATGAGCAGCATTATAACATCAATCAGAAAGTGTAATATTGTAAGAGAATTTAAGAGAACTAACCAATGAGAAATAAATATTAGAAATATATCTTCTCTACGCCTATCCTAGTATTCTCCAAATTCCAGAGGTAAGTAAGGCATTTACTTAAATAACTTAAAGTGTGCTTTTCAGAATACTTTTCTGGCAGAACCCCATTTTACTCCTACTTGAGATAAACATTTTTATTTAAGTAACAGTACTCTTGAGTAAAATTTGGTTCTTCTTCCCACTGTGAGTAATTCTACATTTCTACAAAAGCTTTATGTCAACAATATAAAATGATTTGAACATTTGTGTTTCTTGCACTTCTCCTTCAGATATGATTTCGTTTGCTCGTTCTTTTGTGCCTATCCTTCCAAAATACCAGATTTGTGCATTATTTATGTTTTGTCCTTCAAATTACATTAACTTGAAATTATAAATCAAAGCTATGTCCCAACAGTTACCCTTTAAGTTTTTCTTACTTGAATAGTACTTTTCCCAGATATTTTTTTACTCTCACCTCAATACATTTTGCGGTCCACTACTTTGAGTAATATAATTTTGAAGTAATGTTATTCTTGCTTGTGGTCAATGTTTTGGCTGCTCTACCCACCTCTGACAGATTCTATGTTTTTGCTTACTCTGCAGTTAAGAGTAAATAACTGCTCAATCTCCATTTTGATATTATATTTATCTTGTATGTTTTAAAAATCTATGTGTATGTGTGCATGGCCGTACCCAGGATGTTGTCGTGCCTCATGAGCACAGTCTGGTAGATCTCTGTCTCTCTGAACCAGCTGGTCTCCTCTCGGGTGAAGAACACTTTGACGGCCACTTTCTCTCCTCTCCATCGGCCGAGCCACACCTCGCCATAGCGACCCTTTCCGATCTGACGCACCATCTGAATCTGCTTGGCAATGGTTCTCTGCACCTGAGCACAGCACACGGGTTTTCATCGGTAAATACTACTAATTTACAGTGGTGCAACGTCACAATGTAAAAGCACTTAAGTATTAATTTAAGTATTAATCTTGGGTATCTGTACTTTACTTAAATATATTTTACAGTGGATACTTTTTACTTTTATTTCACTATATTTGAGAGCAAGTATCTATACTTTCTTACTTCACTAAATTTTTGAAGTGGACTGTAAAGTAAAAGTATTTTTTATTATTGTTTGAGACCTGCTGAAAAGGCTGAGGGTTTATTTTTTAACACATCCGAAGTTTGAGCAAACAAAAATATACAAATAAAAACAACTAGAAAAAAAACAACAAAAAACTACTGTATAGCTTTAATTGTTTCTATTGAACAAAATTCGGTACAAATCTTTATCAAAATCACTACATTTGACGCTTTATCAGATCTCATTATCTGCACAAAACACTTTAATAGTTTTAGTCAAGTAGATTTTTTCATATGATAATCTAACTTGAGTTTTGTTTTTTGCTCCATTATCTGTACTTTTACTTAAGTAACACAATTGAGTACTTCTTCTTTCACTGCTCATAAAATAAAATATACAGGAAAAATATTGGGGTTGGTTATGAAATTATCAAAATTTGCTAAAGAGTTTGGCATTGTGTCATCATCTCTCAGACTTTTCAGTTAGCCTAATGTTAACAATGTTAAACTAATGGAGATTTTTAGCTACCAAATACTAGGGATGCACCGATCCAGCTTTATCAGTCCCTGTAACAATTCTGATACTATGGATTGCAGCATCTGCCGAGTCCCGATATGAACCAATACCAGCACAGCAACTAAAAGTGCATTTACTTCCTTAAAACAAAATAAAATAAGACAAAACTGATTCAAATGTAACTTTTTTTTTAATCCTTCAGGTAACTGCTGAACAACTTTGTACAAATAAAAGTTCAAACATTAAGAGACTTGGACTCTGGACTAACGGGAACCAACATTACTACATTGATTTATATGTCCTACCAGGATAACAGCTGAATCAATATTTGGAAGCAGATATCTGACCTAGCCATTTTTTCAGTATTGGCGCAGTTATCCACAACCAGTATCGAATCGATGCATCCCTACTTAATACTAAACCTTGCATTCATTCAAAAGTATTGTGTATCTATAGTATCATAAATGTATTTCCAGTAGTGACCTAGCAGTTTATTGGGTTGTTCCATGCAAAAGCTATACGCAGTAGTTGATACAGGAACACTACCCTGTTTCTTCTGTTCTCTATGTGTGCCTGTTCTCTATGTGTGCGGAGCAATGCTGGAATTTCCCCACTGTGGGACTAATAAAGGCTTATCTTATCTTATCTTATCTAACCCCCATGAAACCACAGCTATTTTACATAACAAAATTACAGAACATTTAACATATTATTATCTCATAAGTGTGTGACTGTGGTAGCAGGCAAACATGCAGTGCTGCGTCCTCACCAGCAGAGGGAGCCCTGAGCCTGAGCCCGAACTCTGGGACTGGTAGATGAGGTCCTTGAGAGACTCTCCTGCAGGGATAAACACTTCCTGCTCCAGGTCTTTGTGGTAGCGCTGACGCTCACTCTGCCACTTGTACCTGAACAACAACAAGCACAACTCAAGACATGTACAAGGTGTTTCTGTCTAGTTTTACTTAAGAGATTAACTGAGAATAACTGTTGCCACTTAATACATAAGGATTATCAACTATTGACACACTTATATGCATTGTATAATTAATTACTATCAGTTGATTAAGATTATAAACTGTAAATCAAACTATCATTTAACTATTTCATCATTTAAAGCTACTCTATGTCACTTTCCTGTGGATCAGCAGCTTGTCTCTATGGAGATGAAAAGTTGTTTTGCATGTAATGTTCCATAGTGTAACATTAAAAATGTCCATGCAGCATTTTTAGAGAAAGATAGGCTGGTATTCATTTAGTCGATTAATCGGTTGATGGTGTATTAGTCAACCAATGATTTTATTTAGACGATAAGACTTTATATGGGAAGTGAGTGAGTGAGTGAGCTGAAGATGTAAAAATTCATGATTCACAAGTTTAATGTGTCCTTATATAAATATCTTTTTTCCTACATAAATTGTTTTTTACATGAACAGTTTGTGTCAGATACATAGAAATAGGCAATAGTTTTGAGAGCTTTAGCCACACTCCCTTTTTAGTCGACTCATCGATCGACAGCTCATTGTTAGTCAAACAAGAATTTCTTTAGTCTACTACAGCTCTATGCCGTACTGCAGAACATCCCAGGGAAAGCCATCTCCATGGAGACGAGCACATGCAGAACCAGAAAGTTACATAGTACACCTTTTAATCCAAGCTAAAATGCCATTTCTAAACAGGTTTATTTAAGAAGTATTCTCCCCAAATCCTTGTAATTATATTGGGTCATTTATAATCACAATTACAGATTAAAACTGACATCCCTGGTCACACTGTTTGTAACACTAGTAAATAAATAACTGTACCTGTAGTAGCAGACCACAGTGATACAGATGAGAGTGCAGCAGCAGATGGTCATAGAGATGAGGAAGGCCAGCCAGTGAGGACTCCCTTCTGAAAAAGTGAAAGATATCATGAAGGGGCCTATATTGCACTATTGTATATTCTTGTCTCAAACAGCAAAACACTCTGTTCCACCTGGTGATGTCATAAAGCGGTAGTTTTCAAGTTAACAGCTCTTTTTATCTTTAGTTGAGTAGAGACTGGCAATTCCAGGTTTGGAATCACCCAAATGATTGTAGTGAAGGCATATGGAGTTTAAAAACACAGTGGAGCACTTCCTGTATTACCACATGACATCACAAGGTGGAACAGAGCATTTTGAAGTTTGGGGATGTAGACAGCCTAATAATGCAGCGTTACTCAAACATGTATGAAACAAAACAACTCCAGATAAGTTTTGAGGACGTAACAGCATTATAAAGTGGCTTAGTACCACTTGTTTACCTGAGGGGGGCAGTGGGGGCAGAGTGGGCAGCAGGTCTCTATTACAGAAGTCCGTGTTGCAGCATTCAATTGTCCTCCTGGGTTTAGCGTAGCGCGAATCCTGTCGAATATTAATGTTGTGTGAAAAATCCTGAACTACCACAACTGTGACATCTGTACGGGTAGTGCTGTGTGTGTGTGTGTGCTGTGCGTGTGTGCTGTGCATGTACCTTGCACTGGAAATGGGAGCCTTCGTACTTCATGCACCCGGAGGTGATGATGGCGTCTCCGTGCTCGTCCTCTTCAATGATGGCAAAACATGCTCCATTCGTCCTGTACATACAAAAACACGTGAGCGTGGACTTAACAGTTACGGCAAGTTTTAATATAATGCTTTCTCTGTAACCCATAATGTACAATGTTTTCTTTTCTTGTATATTTTTCTATTCAGGGGTTTCAGCTTCCTGCTATATGGTCACATTTCTATACAGCACTTTTCCAGCTTCAAGACACTCAAAGGCCTTTACATCAAGGGACCACTCACCCATTCACACACCAGAGTACGCAGAGACTGGGGGCAAGGTGGGTTAAGGGTTTTGGCCAAGGACACAACGACAGTATTCATCTGAAGGAGCTGGAATCGCACCAACAACCTGTGGCTCAGTGGATCTGACCGCTCAACCAATGATGTTTATGTCGAGAGTGGGATTTGAACCGCCAACCTTCAGATCAGCCTCTACTAACTCAGCTACTGTCGCCCAATATTTTGAGGCCTTTTTCCCATTCAAAAATGTCAATATTTTGTTTTAGATTTTGAATCACTATGGTAACAGTCCTCATGAATAGAGCTGGGGATTGTATCGCCACATCTTAGAGAACGTTAAGTTAATGTTAAACTAATAGAGATTTTAAGATCCTGAATATGAAAGTCAGTGTCCTTTCAAAAGTATTGTGAGTGATAAATGTATTTAGGGCACAGCTGCTTCAAACATGGCACATTTCCATGGTAACCTGGTTTCTGGTGTTCCATCCCAAGCTCAACACTGCATAAATGTTATTCAAATAACTTCAGTGTTATTTTAAGCCTGTGTTTCTGACCCAGTGAGACCAAGTTATTTCCCTTGTGGATGAAAAATGTCAACATAATAAAGTAATATCAGCCGTCAGTGTGAAATGAGTGACAGATTGGAGGCAGGAGGGACCAATGGCACAGATTGGCAGTCTTGCTCTTGTTACTCTACCCCAGGGCAGCTGTGACTATCGTAGTAACTTAACCACGAAGTGTGAGGAGTGGATAGATAGATGATGACAGTGTTATGCTTAGTGAGGACTGTCAAGCTGGTAGAATGCAACCTAATGCAACTAATATAAGGCAATGCTATTTGTTTACTATGCCTGCATAATAAACAGATGGCCCTCAGCTTTGCGGGTGTGTGAGTGGGTTTTATCACTTTGTGAGGACTAAAATTTCTACACACTCGCATCATGGGGACTTGCCTCCGTTATAGGGACAAAAATCAGGTTCCCACAATGTAAATAGTTTAAGCTTAATAGATTAATAGAATAGAAAATTAACTTGATGTAAGGCAATGTAATCACCAAAAAGCGTGGAAACCCAACATGTGTGTATGTGTGTTGCTTACATGCAGGTGCTGTTGGATGCATCGTCAGGGCAGTGCCCCGAACAGTAGCAGGTGAGGAAGCGGGCAGCGTCTTCAGGGGCGATGGTCGAGCCGTCTCCGGGGCGACGGGGCTCAGGTTTCACCCCGGTGCCCTGCAGGACATGGTCTGGGTTCTGACCGGCAGCTACACACACAAAAACACAAAGCAAAGTCCACCGTTATTACACTTATAACACGGCCTGTACCCAATTTTTATTGTCTTGAAAACGTGAAAAACAGAACTAGTACATTTTTAACAGTTTGCAGTGATCCAAAGTTTCTCCTCACTTACCTTATGCGTTTCGAACATTCTAACAACAACTAGCATGCTAACCATGCACTTGATTCTCCGACAATAAAATGCTTTAAATCTAGCTACAGAGAGCACACAGCTGATTTATCTTGACCTCAGGAGCTGCTTATATAACATATCTCCACGGGGGTGAGACACATTTTACTGAAATACTTAATGCCCTTTAAGAATCGCTAAATCAAATGTAATATAATGTCTCTATATATGGCTTATAAATTACTTGTTCTGTAAAATATCAGTTGCATTTAGCCTTTATTACCATAATTTCAGAGAACCTGAAGTGCCTGTATTTCGGTCTACATACTGATACTGTGATGACTAAAGGTTTTCATTTTAAAACAATATACTGCCCTTAGTGTCTACTGTAAATAATCCCTCCAGACAAACTTGGCTGCGTGTCCATACAACAATGCAGCGGGTGGAGATGAAGTATTCTCCTGGTATCAGAGGGACAACAGTGTGGAGCTCCTTATAAGGGCCACAGGCTATAAATACTGACTCACACCACTCACTACTGTAACACGCTCTATGGCTATTCTTATGATCGCATTTTAATATTACACAGTGTTTTATAAAGACCACCTTCAATGTATTATGTCTGTATACACATACATTACATGGCATTAATTACTTTTGTATAATTTGTATTTCTTTTAGCTTTTAAGGCCCTGTACCAAGATTAATTTCTGTATTTGAGAAAAATGTGTCTTGCCCCACTACAGATATGTTATACAAGCAGTTCTTGATATATTATTGTCCGACAGTCAGGAAGTGCGTGTTGGCATGTTAGTTGTTGGCTTTGCTGTCACTGCAAAACTCCAATCTCTGCATGTTGTGAAAGGAGCTTATGAACTCATCACGGTGAATTATTAGGATGTTCGGAGTCAATAAGGTCAAGGGGTGTTATTGTTTTACCAGGAATGTTTCATAGTATGGCATTCAGCTTGCCAAATCAGAGTTTACTTTTTTTTAATTGCTCAGAAAAAACTTGCAAACTATGCACTCTTACAGTCATCGGGGTCACCTCTCCACTGATCTGACCTATAACTTGGCCAGGTGCCATTGCTTGTCTCAGTGGAGGTATAAATAAGTTAAATGCCATACGGTGGAACATTTCAGGCAAAGTTATAACATCTCAATTGAGACAAACCGGTAGCAGACTCTCGATTAGAAAAGTTACATGGTGCACCTTTACTACACAACTAACCAACTTTCATAGCTACAGTGTTTAGCCTTATTTATGTAAAGAATTTGCACTCTTATTAGGGAGACTGTCCAAATATGCTGAATTATAAAACTTGCATAAATCAACCGCAACTCCAACATAAACCATTATTACACGGTTAAAAGCTAAAAATAAAGAACACTTTGGCAGAAAATAGTTCCTCTAATAGCGTCGTCTTTGAACTGCGCTGCCCTCTTTGCTCACTGCACAAACACTTTGATGTGTAGGGATATGCACACCGTCGTGTCAGGACTTGAACTACCTGCACACCTACACTTTGGGCGGGCCGGTTGCTACGGTAACAGCCTGTCTGCACACCCCCACCTCTCCCCCACCCCCCTCCCCTTCCTGTCTGCTCGTCCAAACCACAGCAGTCCTCCTCGGAGACCGGAGTGACGCCTGTTCTGGCTGGATGGTCTAACTAGCAGGAGATGGTCTGCTGATAGACGCAATCACATTAATGTGGTACTGGATTTTACGCACAGGGTAACTAGAATTCAAATAGCAATTTCTGTATATACTGTTTTTATATATATGTGTGTGGAGACAATATTGACCATGTGCTCTGAATTTATTTGAAAAAAAAAAAGTAGGTTACCCCAAGAAGACTATGACGCCCCCCACAGCATAAAAACAAGCTGAACAAATCGGTAAAACAATTCTTGTACTTGTGTCATACATACACATATAGAAGTAGTTATATTTAATGTGTAATCATTTACTTGCATAGTAGTAGTTGTTGTAGTGGTAGTAGCAGTAGTAGTAGTAGTAGTACTAGTAGTAGTAGTAGTAGTAGTAGTAGTATAAGTAGATGTATTATTATTAGTAGTAGTAATAAGTGATAGTTATATTCCAAAAATGTTATCAAAAATTGATTAAAATATGGCTCGATTGTGCCGGTGTCAGTCTAAACCTGTGATACACTCTAAGTCCATACATGAGGAGTAGTCATGTGACAAAGCCAAATATATGAAGTAGTGATCCATTTTCACTCAGTTGTGGATGAAATAATAATAACTGTCATTAATTATTACATATAACACATCTATAACGCTTTTCATGACACTCAAAGACACAATTCAAGACAAACAAAATACAAATGACCAGGTGAGGTTTCAGGGCTTTTTTGAAGATGGTGAGTGTAGACGAGTCTTTGATGTGTTTGAGCAGGGAGGTCCAGAGGGTGGGGGAAGCAGTGGAGAAGACCCTGTCCTCCCCAGGCCTTACATTTATGTTGCAACAATAGTTAATTTTAGCGATGATTTAAAAAAATAAAATAAAATAAATCTTCCAGCTAGGGGCTGTGAGATTAACCAAAATCTAATCGAAATTGAATTTGAACCAAACACTAACACAAACTTTTATACACACACCTGCATCTTTTTTTTAATGTTTTATATGGATTTGTATACTTGCTTGTTTTTTCTGTTTGTATTGTATTTTAAAACAGAGCACCCATAAATAAAAAAGATGAAGAAAGAAAGAACACATGGGCAAATCACAAGGGCTTAAATTTTACCATAAGTACCATAATTTCCTCCAAAAACAACAAAAAAATCCTGTCAGATGGCCTCCCTGTGTGTCAGATGACCTTCCCTATACACCAGATGCCCTCCCTTATTCTACATAAAAATGGCTAACGCTGTAGTTTATATCTGTACAAACATGTCTTGAAATGTGATTCTCGTATTAGTTTGTCAGTTCATATATCTCTTTGCAAATTCTCCTAGTCACAATGCTTGTCAAAATCCCCCACCAGAAAAAAAAAAAAACACAATTTGATTTTCCCCCCAAAACGAGCTCAAACTCAAACCAAAAATGCACCATTGTAATGTAATGCAGAATATGTATGGAAGTTACAGCTGTCTGTTCTGTGCTGTGATTGGCTGAGCAGCTGTGACAGTGTAGGGTGTGTACACGCTGAAATGGCTGCCTTCTCTCTATATATGTGTGCGTAAATGTGTGTATGTGTGTGTTGGAGTGCACATGTGTGTTTAATTGTGCCGACAGTCAGAGTGGAGACTGAGGTCTGGCACACGGCACTCTGGGTAATCAGCCTGTCCATGTGCTCTTAAAGTCCCAGTACTGTTTATTTCCACAGCAGCAGCAGGAGCAGTGGTGTAGGGGGAGCCATGTGGGCCAGCTGACCAGACTGCTATCCACTAATACAAAGCCAACAAAAAGAAATGTACCAGTGCCCAGAACAGAGCATCTGAAAACTGGGGCTGTAGTCAGCTAAAGATATGCCTTTTGTTTTGCTTAATTGAAGGAGAGGTGTGGGGCACTGAAATATATAAATATATCTTAAAAAGGACCACACTTTTGCAATGCTTTTGAGCAAAATTTGTCCATTAGAGATATATTGCATAAACAGCTCTTGAGGTCAAAATGAGCCTGCTGTGTACTGTCTGCATCCAAATATAAACGGCTGATTGTCAAAGAATCAGGAAGTGTGGAGTTAGCATGCTTTGCCCCATCATGATAACAAATTTTGAAGTGCGATATACTGCTGAAGTAAAATAACTATAAACTATACTATAAACGATAATATTGAAGCTATTTTATGCCACTAACACAAAAAACTAGAGCTGATTTAAACCACAAAAAACTATTCTATATCTAAAAAAAATGAAATAAGAAAATGAAATTAAAAAAACATGAGCAATAAAGAAACAGCAGAATGAAACACTTCAGTAATTAGTTTGCATCTGTAATCTGTAATGAGTCATAGAAGCTATTAATTCAGCGTAATCTTAATCTTATCATATTACCAAAAAATAACCACAAATTTCCCAGTAATGCAAAGAAAACGTAACACGATAAATATTGATCCCAAAAATATATTGTTCCAACTTTCATATATTGAACAATATGTCAGTATAGTGATGATTATGACAGGCCTAAGCATGCTAGTTTTTATTAGCTTTGCCGTGACGACGTTAGGCAAGTAAGGAATAACTTTGGACCACTGCAACGGTTTAAAATGAACTAGTTCTGTTTTTCATGTTTTTATAGAGGTTTACAGGCATATGGATTTTGGAGCATTGGTGGACTTAATTGTAGCCTTTGCTATTTTTCCAATATTTTTTGCAAAACTTTAAATTGTCTTATGTAATGTATGTGTAAGCAATTTTTTTACACACTGCCTGCTAAACCTGTTTAGTGAAAAACACATCGACATATAGACCTGTCAGAATAACAAATTTTGAAGTGCAATCTATTGCTGGAGTAAACAGATGATAAGTGATAATACTGAAACCAAACCACAGAGCAGAATTATCTCAAAAAAGTCTTCTACATTTACAATATAACAGAATAAATAACAGAATGCAGAATGAGTCATAGAAGTTCATAATTTAACCCTCTGTAGCTCAAACCTTATCACAGAACAGAAAAATAAAAACCAAACCTTTCCCAGTAGTGCAAAGAAAAAGTCCCCTCGATAAATATAGACCCCAAAAATTATTGTTCCATCTATCGAAAGGTTAGTTGATATAGCAATTAGACAGGTCTACTGACAGATGGAATTAAGAATAAACTTCTTTTTTTTTTAGCGTTCTACTAACTTCTACTAATTTTCATTGATCCCAATCTCATGTCACATCTTGAAACTCCACAGCCCATGTCCATCTATGAAAATGTCACTTGGCCCCTCCCCATCCTTCACACTGTACATATTTGTTTGGTCCTCTCCCTTGTTTGCCCTGCTCTTTTATGAGTCAGGACTTTAAACCGAGCCGCTCCAGACGACGTGCTCCTCCGACTGCTCCCTCCCTCGCTGTTTACCTTGGTGCGCCTGCATCACCGTGGAAACCCTGTACAGCCTCGAGCTCACCGTGTGGTAATTAACAGTCTCAAGCTCATTAAAAGTCAACAAGTGCCGTATAAATCCTTGCTGTGTTTCGTAATACTTCCTTAAAACTTTAATCTCAAAATTGCTAGTGTTGAGTACTACCTACACGATTTTGGTGATTAAAATGACAAATGAGTGTGATTTGGCCGATGACAGTAATATGCGGGGCCGGGGCTTCAAAGGGCGATTATGTCTCGAGAGGGAGAGAGGGATATTTCCGGAGAACAATGGATGTTTGGAGTGTTTCGCACTGCTGACAGCTCATTGGGTGACATACAGGAAATGGTTCATGTGCAAAGAGGAAGTGAGAGCGGCAGCAATCAGTTCAACAGCTTCCTGTGCTGGAGTACAGAGATGAATGGAGGCTCGGCCCAAGGGCTAGCTGAGCATGTGAGGGCTTCTGATAAATTAGAGAATAGTTTTTAAAGTGAAATAGTTTGAAATCTTAATACTCTATACTATAATTGACTCTTGTAAGCTTTAAGCCATGCTATAATGTCGTTATCTCATCAAAAACATGGCTAAAGTTGTGTTTTGTTTCATTCACATGTTTGAGTAACCCTTTAATATTAGTCTATCTACATCTCCAAAGCTAAAAATGCTCTGTTCCACCTTGTGATGTCATGTTGTGGTAGTTTTCAAGATAACAGCTATCCTTTACCTTTTGCTTAGTAGAGATTCAAAATTTCAAGACTAAAATAATCCAAATGATTCTAGTGAAGGTGTATAGAGTTTAAAAACACAGGGGAGCACTTTTGTAGTATCACATGACATCACAAGGTGGAATAGGGCGTTTTCTATTTGAGAGAAGAACTCAAAATATAAATAAATATGCAGGATTTGTGTGTTAAACGTGTGAATGAAACAAAACACAACTCTGGGTATGTCTGTGATGAAGAAACATTATAACAGATCAGAAAATAGTGTAATTTGGGCCCTTTAAACATCTATATTGCATTGGTTCAACTACATTTATTATTGCTAGAGATACTTGAATAACATGCATTCTTGGCATGAATTGGGTCAACTGCTTGTCTCCAAGCCGTTGACCCAATTCATGAAAATTAATCTTGAAAATTCTTATTTTGCCAAGTTATATTTAGTTGCATTATTTTGTCTATTAAAGCACCATTTGCAAACTTTTAACCAATTGCACTTTGTGGATGTCTAGAAACTCAGACATGAATCAATGTTGACCTTTCAAGATGGATTTGAACAATTTCAACATAATGAATCATTTTAAAAAGATGTGATCACAGTTTCATGAGGAGTATGACTAATCTAGACAGAAATGACCACATCTTTATACAGCTGTTCTCACTGGTGTCTGTGTTGTTGTGCAGGGAGAGGAGGAAGAAAGAGAGCGCACCCTTTCCTCCTGTGTGTGCAGCAGATAGGTGCGGAGGATATCAGAGGAACTCCACCCGGCCTTATCAACTATGTGAGCACTGATTTGAGAGCACAAGGTGACCTTTCTCATGTTCAGCGCGACACTATACAAACTCACGTTACATCCAAGTACAGTGTAGGACCTGTCTGATACAGCAGAGGAGGAAGGTGTAAGGTAACCTTATAACAGGGAAAGATAACGGTGTTCAGTTAAAATAAATATAAAAAATAAACCAATAAAAAAAAAATTTTATGTAGCAAAATGCAGACAGATTTCAAAATAGAATATAGTTACATCTAGAAAAAAAACTGTATTACAACAGCATTCACTCACAGCTTAGCAGAAAATATTAAAGATTCTGAGAACTGTGTAACTTTTCTCTTAGGGGTGATGCCACTTGCTTGCCACCATGGAAATTTTCTTATTTTGCCTTGAAAGCACTGCAAAATGACTTTAACCTTGCATTTATTCAAATATATGTATTTTGAGAACGAGCTCACCGCTTCCAAGATCTGACCTAACGTAACTCGGCCTGTTGACATCATGTTTAAGTCAGTTAAATACCCAGATCAAAAATACTTCAGAACAAATGAAATTAATGAATCCCTGCACCTAGTACTTTTTGTGAGAACCCCATTTGGCAGTTTTATAACATCAAAGATTCTGTTCTTTAGAACCGAGTTGAAGTCACTCACTTTGAAGTTGAACCGGTCTCTAATTGCTCACCTTCACAGTCTCTCAGTTTCAGCTCAAAATGCTGTTGCGGAGTCTAAACACAAATTTAAAACGGGGATGGTTTTCACTTGTCAGATTTGTAATACTCCTCTGCCGGCCACAACGTTTGCATACAAAGGGAACACTGAGTGCATTAAACAACCAAAGTCAAATAAAATTCAAATCATCAGACTCTCAGACCACTCTTGTCCCAGTCTACAACAGGTCAAAGAATGGGAAAGGGTGCAAATGGGGGCCACGAGGCGTTCAGGGGTGTCATGTAATTTGGCATTACCACTAAATGTTGTATGTATAATTGTGAATAAAAACAACTAGATATAACCACATTTGGGTAGAAATAGATAAAGAGACTCCTTTATGTTGAGCACTGATTTTCAGACTTGCTAGAACAGCTTTACTCAAGTTTTTGCCATTTGCTCTCCATAGCACAAAGATACACTGAAGTAGTGATGGGTCTTTCGCCTCCTTTATGGGAGCTGAAACTTTTGGATCGGTTTATGTCAAAGAGCCGTTCAAAAGACTGGCTCTTTTTAAATTTAATTATATGCTAGAAGAACCTTTCAAAAGAGCAGACTCGTTCACAAACATCACATCACTAAATTGAGCTTAAAATGAAAATGAAAAGCTATCGGTGCTTCAATGTGTGCTCAGTGAAGAGGCTGTAGATTGTCATCGCTCCTGATCTAAAATGAGTGTGTAAATGTCCAAACATATGATATTTTCCTGGCTGTTTCTTAGCCATGCAGTTGAACTCCCCTCCTAGTCTGCACCTTATGATTTCAATTCACAACACCAAAATCGTAGTTCCTGGGTTTACATGCATTTTGATCAATCTGTAATTTGGACTAGGCCAGTTATTAGATTTTCCTGGGGTGTATGTAAACGTAGTGAGTGATTCTAATGGAAGTCAATATTTACCTATGTAGATTGTTTCTTAATAGCTGCATCTGTTTGGATAAGCCTTTCTGATTGTTCCTTAAGTAAAGTTACTCAGCAGTGGTGTGTCATTAAACCCCAGCGGGAGCAGTCACAAAGGACAGCCGGAGATAGGGATCTGAGTGTGGGGGGTATAATGTTATTTCATGCTAATGTGCAGTTATCTTGGCCAATACAAGAAGGCTTAATGAGTTACTATTTAACAGCATCAAGGAGGAATGATAAACAACCCTGAAACGTTTATATTTCCCCTCTCTCCCACCTATTTGTTAATTAAAGTATATGTAAACGAAGGAAATTAATATCTTGATAATTTTTACATTATACCAATGACAATTATAGGATGGCATTATGGCAATCAGAGTTGTGCAAAAACATGCCCAACTTGGTTGAAGTATTGCACAAAACGTATTTTCTATACAAACTTATTTTAACATTTATCATTTCTGAATCATCTGAATTGGTTTAATAATAATTTTATGTCATTTCTATATTCTTCGGAGGCCCGTAAGCTAACATTTACCAAAATATCATCCATAACAATAAATAAAAATAAATTAATCCTTATTACTTTTATGTTGTATTTGTTTAATTTTTAAATGTGACACTTTTGTCTTGAGGGATGTTACCAATCTCCCTGGCACAAAATCAGCTGACTCTACCTGACCAGATCTTCCGTTGAGCTGCACTGCAACATTTAAAACGCCTTACACTTGTAATGCGCTTTACAGGCTTGTCAGAGCCACCAATCATTTGCACACACACCACTTTCATACTAGGCAATGTGGGTGAAGTGTCTTGCCTAAGGACATAACGTCCCAGCGGGACTCGATCCTCTGACCTTCGGGTTGGGGGACCAACGCTCAAACCACTGAACTGCCCCAAGACGAGTACGAGTTACTCTCTTTTTAAAAAAAAAAAAAACAAGATTATTACACTTCTATGGAGTATTATTTGCCAACATTAACAGTATTTAGATAAGGTTTTATCGAAATTGCTATATTTGCCGAAAGCAGCATATTACAATGTGTAATACTGATGCTCTCATTGCCCCTCCCCTTGCTCCCCACATTTAGTCAGTCCCCTTTTAAAACAGTATCACAACATAATCATCGTGCATCCCACTAATGAAACAACTGCACTTCACATCATGTTTGTGAAGTTGTAGTGCATTGTTTGCTTGTGTAAATATTCATACAAGGTTAGATGGGTGACATAAGCCTTACAGGCTTGTACAGCTAACCGTGAGATCGCTAGATTGAAACATGCACGGATGCCATCTAAAAACCTCTACAAGCATGTTTTTGATGAGGAAACAACATTATAACATGGAAGAAAGCTTAAAGAGAGGGTATTATGCAATATCAACTTAAGTATTAAATGTGCCTAAATTTCCCTTCGGAATAAATTAAGTTATACTGACATACTGACAGATAGACAGACAGTGAGTAGTGCAGATATACTGTGGTCAAACGTCACAATATACTCAGAATAAAAATAAAAAAATCAGTGTTGCTTACCGTCGGCTTTGAGGGTCAACAGGACCAGGGCCAGGAGGAGGGACAGGCCAGCCATCCTGGAGCAGAGCGCGGGGACCAGGTGACACAGGTGACAGGAACAGGGGGAGAGAGTGGGGTTCCACAGCAGCAAACAGAATCAGGGCTCAGGCTAAGAGGGGCAGGCAGGCAGCTCCACTCTGGATGGAGGGAGCTGGGGGAAGCAGGAGGGCTATCACAATATCTGTTCCTCCTTTGTTTCACTCACTCGATGGGTCCAACACCCTGTGGAGGACAAACATACAATGCATATTAGAAACTTGAAACTAGAATGACATGTAGATTAAACACCATTGTTGGATGATCAAGAGTGGGAAATGCGTAAAAACATGAAGTCTGCATTGCTGTGCGCTCCAGTTTAGGCCTGTGTATTGCCAAGCACTACATCATACAATACGTATACAGGGTCCATGATAAGATACATATTCCAATACTCTGAGTATCACACAAAACATGTTCTGATACATGGAAACGTTAAAAAGCTCACAAAATGAATTATTTGATTATGTAGATTAACCAATGTGCAATATCGCTGTTGATATTTTGAGTACAGCCCTACCTCAGTGAGCTGCGGCACATACACAATCTCCATGGTAATGTCAGACAGTTTAGCCAATGTCTCTTCAACCTCTCCCAATTTTCTTCCTCTAATAATGTTCTACAGTTGAAAAAAAAAAAAAAAAAAAGAATCCCTTCTCTCAACTTAAATATCAGATCCACTGACCTACAGGTTGGCAGTGCGATTCCAGCTCCCACAGATTAATCCCGTCGTTGTGTACATGGGCAAAACCCACAGTGTCACACAGTGGACACTGGTGTATAAATGTGTGTGAATGTGTGTGTGAATGGGTGAGTGATTCCTTGATGTAAAGCGCTTTGAGTGCCTTGAAGGTGGAAAAGCACTATATCAAAATGTGACCATTTACGCATACAACAAAGTCATAGCAAAAACTTACAACTAGACAACAGGACTGTTTTTCACTGTATAAAAGAACAACAAACTAAATAGAGAGCTTTCTGAATTCAATACTTTAGGCAGATGTAAATAAATTGAATTCAATTTATGCAGCACTAGTAGCATGATAGTTAGCATGTTAACATATTAGCATAGCATGTTAACATATTAGCCGTAAGTTGCATTGGGTGACCATGACCCCGTGACCCCTGCCTGCCCAGCACTGGCCTGCCACGGTCCGTCTAACAGCCACATTATTTGTCCAGGGATGTTCTGCAATTACCGCCACCGAGTCTGGGCAGCACTAATAAAGGCATGCTGCAATTAGTGGGCGCCGAGAGGGGGTCCGGAGGGTGTGTGTGTGCGTGTGTATATGCGTGTGTGCGGAGAGCAGAATGTCTGTCACTTTTCATTTGGACCAGGGGCACAAAGGGGTCCGACCTGTAACCTACTTTTCACACATCTCTGACTGAGGAGGGCACAACAAAGAGCCAGTACACACGGAACACTGCCGCGGCCGCCACTGATGAGGGAGGCCAGGGAAAGTTACAAACTACTGGGACAACGACTGAAATCACACGCCATCAGAGAGGGGAGAAAGGATTAAAGTCCAAGTAATCACTGTTGGAACTGGTACATGAGTCTGCTATGGCACACTATGTGACACCAGTAACCGTTTAGTTTAAAAGCTGCCATATTTTCCATTACCCATTTTTTTATACACCATTGGATAAACTTTATTTAAAAGGTGCACTATGTAACTTTTTGGGTCAGGATCTTGCTTTGCCTGGATTATTCCTATGGCTTTAAACAAATCTACCTAGCATTTATTTAATTAATTGAAACAAACAAAACATGTCTTGTTAAATGGTGTCGCCTCACGTTGGGAAATAATCAACAAAAGGGCAAACATGCACAAGTATTTGGGCAAAATTTGTCATCCCCCACTACAGGTATATTGTGTAAGCAGCGCTTGAGGTCAAAATAAGTTTGCTGCGTACTATATGCATCTAATTATAAAGCATTTTATTGTCCGATAATCAGAAAGCGTATATTACAATGCTAGGTGTTAGTCTTCACCGTGGTCTGGTCTGGAAAGGTGTGAAAAGTGCTTATAAACTCATCGCTGTGAATAATTAGGATGTTCTAAATGCAAAGGTAATTGAGGAATAACTTTGGACCATTGCAAACTTAAAATGTATTAGCTCTGTTTTTCACATTTTTGGGACAGTAAAATCAGCTACAGTGCCTTTAACTATAAACTATAATTAATCACAATCAAACCATTTTATTTCAGCATTTGAACAAAGTGCCAATGAGAAAACTAAAATGTTCTATATTTTGCTTATAAACAAAAGGCAAAACTTTCTCAGGTTGCAGCAGATAAAAATCACATCTATGATGAAGCTATACTTATACCTTTATGAATACAAGTAGGACAGGTGTCAGATAGCACACTATATAAAATGCTTATAGCGCTTCATTCAAGCTCCAATATTGTATTACCATGTCCTACATCTTACACAAACGGCATGGAGGAGTTTTCACCTCTTGGCGACAAGTTTGTTTGTACTTTGTGCTCCATTTAGACTCCAACGCCATCGCCCTCATCAGCAGCACCACCACAGGAGAGATAGCACAAGAGATGGAATGTACCAATGCTCTTGATGGATTTGAATTTTTATTTATTTTTTTTTTTTCAGTCTCATGAGATGCATCGTGATACAACAACAGCAGAGTTTGCTGCACAAATGTTTTTACACAAAAACTATTGGCATGGAAGTTGTGGAAGTAAAAAAAAAAATTTTTATGAGGCAGACACCAGACAGATTTTATATGAATGTAGAAACAACAAAGCGTGAGAATAAAATTAAAAGCATAAAAGATTTCAAACACCAGACCCATCATATTTTTTTTGTCAAAATCTTTCTGATAAAATTTGTCATCTGTAAGGTTAAGAGGTTATCGCGATCTCAGAAGCCATAATAAACAACTTGCCTCTAGAAACATGTTCAGAAATATGACCTGCTAAATTAATCCAAGAATCCCATGCATTTCAGTCTTCCCTCAAATGTAATACTTCAGGCCCAAATTTGGTTTCAAAACAAATCACTTATCAGACAAATTTCTATTAGAGATCCACAACCAAATCGTTCTGCTTTGTTTAGTAAATGGCATCCTGATAACTGATCTACAAAACCTTCTCCCACATATCTGGCTCCTTTTATAAGATCCATAAACCCTGTGTAGATAGCACTCACAAAGACACAATGACAGAGACAGAGAGGAGAGAGAGCAGGGGGACCAGTCTGGACACGCTCAGGAAGGCCTGTCTGTCAGGAGCACCTCGGAGACAGGAAATCGCTTCCACTCTTTCTGCCGATGCACACACACGCTCCCACCAAATCACCCAACACATGCACTTCCCTCTGCAAACAACCCCAAACACCGTGACTGACACGGAGTCTCGCTTATCACGTCCGGGCGGGGAGCGGACAAAAGCCATGGGAAACGCTCCTCTGAAATGTTTACACGTTGAAATGTTTGAGAATCTTCTAAGTGTTTTTAGTGTAACTTTCACTCCTGCTCGAGAGCGGATTCATGCGCCAACTTGTTCGCCATTCTTCAGTCTGCTGCTTCTCAGACAACAAGTCATTCTTCCAGCTGGAGGCCAGGGAAAAGAGCCTGCCAATATTCTGAAGGCAAATGCTAGACTGGCGATTGTGTTACCAGTCAAATTAAATTGGGAGATGATACACCAAAACGCAAATCCTTCACTTTATCTAGTCATTTATAGCCATGGAAAGAGGTAAAAAACAAAAAAAAAACCAAACACCTAGCACTAATATATCAAGAATGATAATTTTTGTGCTCCTTTCAAAATGTGCTAGCAAGGCAAATGCTAGGCTGGTGATCATGTTAACAGTCAAATTAAATTGGAAGGCAATCCACCAAAACCAAATTATTCAGTTTAGCTGGAGTAATTTGTTGCTATGGACAAGACCTAGTGCTAATATGTTAGGAATGCTAAGTTTTGCGGTTCTTTCATCATATGCTAGCAAATTCTGAAAGCAAATGTTAGACTAGAAATCAGGTTACCAGTCAAATTAAATTGGAAAAAGACCTAACAGTAATGTGCAGAGTATGCTATAACAAGCTTGCTAACAAGCTAGGATTTTTTAATGGAAAATACTGAATCAGATTCCCAGTAAAATTACATTATCAATTCACCGAAACCACAAATCTTCACTTTATCTAGAACACTAGTAGTTCATAATATCCTAACAAATTTTCAAAGCAAATGCTAGACAGACATTTGGCTTACCCATGAAATTAAAGGGGGAGGTAACCTACCAAAACCCAAATTCTTCACTTTATTTAGATTTATTTGTATCACAATACAAGAGCCTAGCATAGCAGTGCTACGTCAGGAAGGCTAATTTGTGTGCTTCTTTTATAACATGCTAGCAAATTTTGAAGGCAAATGCTACACTGGCTATTAGGTTACCAGTCAAATTAAACTGGGAGGCAAGCCACCAAAACCCAAATCCTTCACTTTAGAGTCATTGGGATCCATAGAACAAAGACAGAAAAAGGCCTAGTGGTAATATATCAGGAATGCTAATTTCTGTGCGTCTTTCATAACATGCTAGCATTATTAGCAACAGCTGTTTCTGCTTTAGATAGCAAGGGAATTTTGCACAGCAGCAGACAAGCTTTTAAAATGTTTTGCATGAATGACAAAGACAACGAGAGAAGCAGAGCCAGTTTAATAAATATAGTTAGTCATTAGTCTAGACTTATTTATAGCAATTAGTGTTTCTTAATAAAATGTTTAGGACAGAGTTTATAGTTTTGGAGTCCCAAGTTAGTAGTACCTTCTTGGCCCGCTACATGTGACATCAGACCCTTACAGGAGGAACATTCACCAGGGCAGCAATGAAAAGAAGTATTGTTCCACGTCCCACCTGTACAGAATAAACCAGCCTTATAGGGAACCACTGAGCCATGGCTAGCCCTCCGGGGGGAAAGAATTTGAGGTCACACAGCCTGGGGGATGCTGGGAAATTTACAGAGATCGAAACCCTAGCGTCAGGTAAAAAACAGGTAGGGGACTGGCCTCTATAAAAGCTCTAATGGACGCTGTCTGCTGCTAGGTATAATAACTTTTCATTTGGCTGCAGAGGGAGCCAGCTATAAAAATCCATTATGGAAAGTGATATTTCGCTGCCATGGCAAGGGGCTGGGGTAGACGCTAGAGCTGAAATGATGAAGCTACTGCACAAACACCGCAATTTGAAATGGACATTTCAGATTTCAATTATGACTTAAATTATAGTCCACAAGCAGGTATACAACACAACTCTGCATTAGAGGGTAAAGCGAATTTAGACTAAACCAAGCAGCCTTTCTATACATCTACAGCAACACATATAGGAGAAAAATATCAAAGCGATAAAGACCATACACATGACAGCAGAAGAGATGAGCAAATACTGATAAGATGGGCTTGGGCTGGGCAAAACAATTCAGCCCAATTTGTTCCTTAAAATTGACCGATTACAATTTCAAATGTATTGATTTTTTTCTTGTTAAAACAATTATGGCCTTTGTCCAATTCATCCCTCCAAAGTCTGAACCCTAGCCAAGACCACACACTTTTGCAGTACAAAGATATAGTTTGGAAATGTATCCTGTCTTCCCTATTCTTCATGGGCATAATTGACAGGTGGATTAACCAATCAGAAGCACTAAACTAAATATGAGGTAAAATAAGTTTGATTTAAATGCTATAAGTATATTCAAAGGAGCATTTGAGGCACGTGGATCATGGAACATAGATTGTAGGGGTCAGACAAATGCGGCTGTTGTCTGACCACTACAATCTATGTTTTTGGCTGTTAACCTCTCAATTAAAAAACAAGATGACCATTGAAAACGGTGTGAATAGTGCAGTGATTGTGGGTGTAAAAGTCATTAATAATCCAGTCTCTCCAAATGAGGAGAACAAGCCAGGGGCCACATATCCATAATCATCGTAAACATGTCACTTCCTGCTCTGGACCAACGGCAGCAGACTAAATACATGAGAAAAGTCCTGATTGGACATGAGGCTGAAGCCCACAGCTCCTGAGCTCCACAAATAAATGCAGTAATGAGGGAGATTGGAATCAGCAGTTTGGGGATTTGACTGTAAAGGCCTGGTGGGGCTACACTGCTGTCAAAACTGTTAAAATTTCTTCTAGCAGATTCCAGTTTAATTGAATTGGGAATGTTTAATCAATTTACCTCAGCT